>CANSZD010002072.1:0-417130 GCA_947648045.1 Beta corolliflora
TTTGGGTAAATGAAGGCCATTTCGGGCCGATTTTGGCCTTTAAACCTCAATTCACTTAGGTTTTTGCATTTAGGGGCATGTTAGGTCATATATAGCTTCCAATAGGTACATATATAACTATAAGAGTCAATTAAACTCCACTTATATGCTTTGAAACCCATTTTGGGTAAATGAAGGCCATTTCGGCCGATTTTGGCCTTTAAACCTCAATTCACTTAGGTTTTTGCATTTAGTCGCATGTTAGGTCATATATAGTTCCAATAAGTACATATATAACTATAAGAGTCAATTAAACTCCACTTATATGCTTTGAAACCCATTTTGGGTAAATGAAGGCCATTTCGGGTCGATTTTGGCCTTTAAACCTCAATTCACTTAGTTTTTTGCATTTAGGGCATGTTAGGTCATATATAGTTCCAATAGGTACATATATAACTATAAGAGTCAATTAAACTCCCACTTATATGCTTTGAAACCCATTTTGGGTAAATGAAGGCCATTTCGGGCCGATTTTGGCCTTTAAACCTCAATTCACTTAGTTTTTTGCATTTAGGGGCATGTTAGGTCATATATAGTTCCAATAGGTACATATATAACTATAAGAGTCAATTGAACTCCACTTATATGCTTTGAAACCCATTTTGGGTAAATGAAGGCCATTTCAGGCCGATTTTTGGCCTTTAAACCTCAATTCACTTAGTTTTTGCATTTAGGGGCATGTTAGGTCATATATAGTTCCAATAGGTACATATATAGCTATAAGAGTCAATTAAACTCCACTTATATGCTTTGAAACCCATTTTGGGTAAATGAAGGCCATTTCGGCCGATTTTGGCCTTTAAACCTCAATTCACTTAGTTTTTTGCATTTAGCCGCATGTTAGGTCATATATAGTTCCAATAGGTACATATATAACTATAAGAGTCAATTAAACTTCACTCATATACTTTGAAACCCATTTTGGGTAAATGAAGGCCATTTCGGGCGATTTTTTGGCCTTTAAACCTCAATTCACTTAGGTTTTTGCATTTAGGGGCATGTTAGGTCATATATAGTTCAAATAGGTACATATATAACTATAAAGAGTCAATTAAACCCCACTTATATGCTTTGAAACCCATTTTGGGTAAATGAAGGCCATTTCGGGTCGATTTTGGCCTTTAAACCTCAATTCACTTAGTTTTTTGCATTTAGCGCATGTTAGGTCATATATAGTTCCAATAGGTACATATATAACTATAAGAGTCAATTAAACTCCACTCATATGCTTTGAAACCCATTTTGGGTAAATGAAGGCCATTTCGGGCGATTTTGGCCTTTAAACCTCAATTCACTTAGGTTTTTGCATTTAGGGGCATGTTAGGTCATATATAGTTCCAATAGGTACATATATAACTATAAGAGTCAATTAAACTCCACTTATATGCTTTGAAACCCATTTTGGGTAAATGAAGGCCATTTCGGGCGATTTTGGCCTTTAAACGTCAATTCACTTAGTTTTTTGCATTTAGCCGCATGTTAGGTCATATATAGTTCCAATAGGTACATATATAACTATAAGAGTCAAATAAACTTCACTCATATGCTTTGAAACCCATTTTGGGTAAATGAAGGGCCATTTCGGGCCGATTTTGGCCTTTAAACCTCAATTCACTTAGTTTTTTGCATTTAGGGGCATGTTAGGTCATATATAGTTCCAATAGGTACATATATAACTATAAGAGTCAATTAAACTCCACTTATATGCTTTGAAACCCATTTTGGGTAAATGAAGGCCATTTCGGGTCGATTTTGGCCTTTAAACCTCAATTCACTTAGTTTTTTGCATTTAGGCGCATGTTAGGTCATATATAGTTCCAATAGGTACATATATAACTATAAGAGTCAATTAAACTCCACTTATATGCTTTGAAACCCATTTTGGGTAAATGAAGGCCATTTCGGGCCGATTTTGGCCTTTAAACCTCAATTCACTTAGTTTTTGCATTTAGGGGCATGTTAGGTCATATATAGTTCCAATAGGTACATATATAACTATAAGAGTCAATTAAACTCCACTTATATGCTTTGAAACCCATTTTGGGTAAATGAAGGCCATTTCTGGCCGATTTTGGCCTTTAAACCTCAATTCACTTAGGTTTTTGCATTTAGGCGCATGTTAGGTCATATATAGTTCCAATAGGTACATATATAACTATAAGAGTCAATTAAACTCCACTTATATGCTTTGAAACCCATTTTGGGTAAATGAAGGCCATTTCGGGCCGATTTTGGCCTTTAAACCTCAATTCACTTAGTTTTTTGCATTTAGGGGCATGTTAGGTCATATATAGTTCCAATAGGTACATATATAACTATAAGAGTCAATTAAACTCCACTTATATGCTTTGAAACCCATTTTGGGTAAATGAAGGCCATTTCGGGCGATTTTGGCCTTTAAACCTCAATTCACTTAGTTTTTTGCATTTAGCGCATGTTAGGTCATATATAGTTCCAATAGGTACATATATAACTATAAGAGTCAATTAAACTCCACTTATATGCTTTGAAACCCATTTTGGGTAAATGAAGGCCATTTCGGGTCGATTTTGGCCTTTAAACCTCAATTCACTTAGTTTTTTGCATTTAGCCGCATGTTAGGTCATATATAGTTCCAATAGGTACATATATAACTATAAGAGTCAATTAAACTCCACTTATATGCTTTGAAACCCATTTTGGGTAAATGAAGGCCATTTCGGCCGATTTTGGCCTTTAAACCTCAATTCACTTAGTTTTTTGCATTTAGGGGCATGTTAGGTCATATATAGTTCCAATAGGTACATATATAACTATAAGAGTCAATTAAACTCCACTTATATGCTTTGAAACCCATTTTGGGTAAATGAAGGCCATTTCGGGCCGATTTTGGCCTTTAAACCTCAATTCACTTAGTTTTTTGCATTTAGCCGCATGTTAGGTCATATATAGTTCCAATAGGTACATATATAACTATAAGAGTCAATTAAACTCCACTTATATGCTTTGAAACCCATTTTGGGTAAATGAAGGCCATTTCGGGCCGATTTTGGCCTTTAAACCTCAATTCACTTAGTTTTTGCATTTAGGGGCATGTTAGGTCATATATAGTTCCAATAGGTACATATATAACTATAAGAGTCAATTAAACTCCACTTATATGCTTTGAAACCCATTTTGGGTAAATGAAGGCCATTTCGGCCGATTTTGGCCTTTAAACCTCAATTCACTTAGTTTTTTGCATTTAGCCGCATGTTAGGTCATATATAGTTCCAATAGGTACATATATAACTATAAGAGTCAATTAAACTCCACTTATATGCTTTGAAACCCATTTTGGGTAAATGAAGGCCATTTCGGCCGATTTTGGCCTTTAAACCTCAATTCACTTAGTTTTTTGCATTTAGGGGCATGTTAGGTCATATATAGTTCCAATAGGTACATATATAACTATAAGAGTCAATTAAACTCCACTTATATGCTTTGAAACCCATTTTGGGTAAATGAAGGCCATTTCGGCCGATTTTGGCCTTTAAACCTCAATTCACTTAGTTTTTTGCATTTAGCGCATGTTAGGTCATATATAGTTCCAATAGGTACATATATAACTATAAGAGTCAATTAAACTCCACTTATATGCTTTGAAACCCATTTTGGGTAAATGAAGGCCATTTCGGGCCGATTTTGGCCTTTAAACCTCAATTCACTTAGTTTTTTGCATTTAGGGGCATGTTAGGTCATATATAGTTCCAATAGGTACATATATAACTATAAGAGTCAATTAAACTCCACTTATATGCTTTGAAACCCATTTTGGGTAAATGAAGGCCATTTTCGTCGATTTTGGCCTTTAAACCTCAATTCACTTAGTTTTTTGCATTTAGGGGCATGTTAGGTCATATATAGTTCCAATAGGTACATATATAACTATAAAGAGTCAATTAAACTCCACTTATATGCTTTGAAACCCATTTTGGGTAAATGAAGGCCATTTCGGCCGATTTTGGCCTTTAAACCTCAATTCACTTAGTTTTTTGCATTTAGCCGCATGTTAGGTCATATATAGTTCCAATAGGTACATATATAACTATAAGAGTCAATTAAATTCACTCATATGCTTTGAAACCCATTTTGGGTAAATGAAGGCCATTTCGGGCCGATTTTGGCCTTTAAACCTCAATTCACTTAGGTTTTTGCATTTAGGGGCATGTTAGGTCATATATAGTTCCAATAGGTACATATATAACTATAAGAGTCAATTAAACTCCACTTATATGCTTTGAAACCCATTTTGGGTAAATGAAGGCCATTTCGGGCCGATTTTGGCCTTTAAACCTCAATTCACTTAGTTTTTTGCATTTAGGGGCATGTTAGGTCATATATAGTTCCAATAGGTACATATATAACTATAAGAGTCAATTAAACTCCACTTATATGCTTTGAAACCCATTTTGGGTAAATGAAGGCCATTTCGGGCCGATTTTGGCCTTTAAACCTCAATTCACTTAGTTTTTTGCATTTAGCGGCATGTTAGGTCATATATAGTTCCAATAGGTACATATATAACTATAAGAGTCAATTAAACTCCACTTATATGCTTTGAAACCCATTTTGGGTAAATGAAGGCCATTTCGGGTCGATTTTGGCCTTTAAACCTCAATTCACTTAGTTTTTTGCATTTAGGGGCATGTTAGGTCATATATAGTTCCAATAGGTACATATATAACTATAAAGAGTCAATTAAACTCCACTTATATGCTTTGAAACCCATTTTGGGTAAATGAAGGCCATTTCGGGCCGATTTTCGCCTTTAAACCTCAATTCACTTAGTTTTTTGCATTTAGGCGCATGTTAGGTCATATATAGTTCCAATAGGTACATATATAACTATAAGAGTCAAATAAATCCACTCATATGCTTTGAAACCCATTTTGGGTAAATGAAGGCCATTTTGGGCTAATTTTGGCCTTTAAACCTCAATTCACTTAGTTTTTTGCATTTAGGGGCATGTTTGGTCATATATAGTTCCAATAGGTACATATATAACAATAAGAGTCAATTAAACTCCACTTATATGCTTTGAAACCCATTTTGGGTAAATGAAGGTCATTTCGGGCCGATTTTGGCCTTTAAACCTCAATTCACTAGTTTTTTGCATTTAAGCGCATGTTAGGTCATATATAGTTCCAATAGGTACATATATAACTATAAGAGTCAATTAAACTCCACTTATATGCTTTGAAACCCATTTTGGGTAAATGAAGGCCATTTCGGGCCGAATATTTGGCCTTTAAACCTCAATTCACTTAGTTTTTTGCATTTAGCCGCATGTTAGGTCATATATAGTTCCAATAGGTACATATATAACTATAAGAGTCAATTAAGTTCACTCATATGCTTTGAAACCCATTTTAGGTAAATGAAGGCCATTTCGGGCCGATTTTAGCCTTTAAACCTCAATTCACTTAGGTTTTTGCATTTAGGGGCATGTTAGGTCATATATAGTTCCAACAAGTACATATATAACTATAAGAGTCAATTAAACTCCACTTATATGCTTTGAAACCCATTTTGGGTAAATGAAGGCCATTTCGGGTCGATTTTGGCCTTTAAACCTCAATGCACTTAGTTTTTTGCATTTAGGGGCATGTTAGGTCATATATAGTTCCAATAGGTACATATATAACTATAAGAGTCAATTAAACTCCACTTATATGCTTTGAAACCCATTTTGGGTAAATGAAGGCCATTTCGGGCCGATTTTGGCCTTTAAACCTCAATTCACTTAGTTTTTTGCATTTAGGGGCATGTTAGGTCATATATAGTTCCAATAGGTACATATATAACTATAAGAGTCAATTGAACTCCACTTATATGCTTTGAAACCCATTTTGGGCAAATGAAGGCCATTTCGGGCCGATTTTAGCCTTTAAACCTCAATTCACATAGGTTTTTGCATTTAGGGGCATGTTAGGTCATATATAGTTCCAACAGGTACATATATAACTATAAGAGTCAATTAAACTCCACTTATATGCTTTGAAACCCATTTTGGGTAAATGAAGGCCATTTCGGGCCGATTTTGGCCTTTAAACCTCAATTCGCTTAGTTTTTTGCATTTAGCCGCATGTTAGGTCATATATAGTTCCAATAGGTTCATATATAACTATAAGAGTCAATTAAGTTCACTCATATGCTTTGAAACCCATTTTGGGTAAATGAAGGCCATATCGGGCCGATTTTGGCCTTTTAAACTTCAATTCACTTAGGTTTTTGCATTTAGGGGCATGTTAGGTCATATATAGTTCCAATAGGTACATATATAACTATAAGAGTTAATTAAACTCTACTTATATGCTTTGAAACCCTTTTTGGGTAAATGAAGTCCATTTCGGGCCGATTTTGGCCTTTGAACCTCAATTCACTTAGTTTTTCGCATTTAGCCGCATGTTAGGTCATATATAGTTCCAATAGGTACATATATAACTATAAGAGTCAAATAAATTCCACTCATATGCTTTGAAACCCATTTTGGGTAAATGAAGGCCATTTCGGGCCAATTTTTGCCTTTAAACCTCAATTCACTTAGTTTTTTGCATTTAGGGGCATGTTAGGTCATATATAGTTCCAATAGGTACATATATAACTATAAGAGTCAATTAAACTCCACTTATATGCTTTTAAACCCATTTTGGGTAAATGAAGGCCATTTCGGGCCGATTTTGGCCTTTAAACCTCAATTCACTTAGTTTTTTGCATTTAGGGGCATGTTAGGTCATATATAGTTCCAATAGGTACATATATAACTATAAGAGTAAATTAAACTCAACTTATATGCTTTGAAACCCATTTTGGGTAAATGAAGGCCATTTCGGGCCGATTTTAGCCTTTAAACCTCAATTCACATAGGTTTTTGCATTTAGGGGCATGTTAGGTCATATATAGTTCCAACAGGTACATATATAACTATAAGAGTCAATTAAACTCCACTTATATGCTTTGAAACCCATTTTGGGTAAATGAAGGCCATTTCGGCCGATTTTGGCCTTTAAACCTCAATTCGCTTAGTTTTTTGCATTTAGCCGCATGTTAGGTCATATATAGTTCCAATAGGTTCATATATAACTATAAGAGTCAATTAAGTTCACTCATATGCTTTGAAACCCATTTTGGGTAAATGAAGGCCATATCGGGCCGATTTTCGCCTTTAAACTTCAATTCACTTAGGTTTTTGCATTTAGGGGCATGTTAGGTCATATATAGTTCCAATAGGTACATATATAACTATAAGAGTTAATTAAACTCTACTTATATGCTTTGAAACCCTTTTTGGGTAAATGAAGTCCATTTCGGGCCGATTTTGGCCTTTGAACCTCAATTCACTTAGTTTTTCGCATTTAGCCGCATGTTAGGTCATATATAGTTCCAATAGGTACATATATAACTATAAGAGTCAAATAAATTCCACTCATATGCTTTGAAACCCATTTTGGGTAAATGAAGGCCATTTCGGGCCAATTTTTGCCTTTAAACCTCAATTCACTTAGTTTTTTGCATTTAGGGGCATGTTTGGTCATATATAGTTCCAATAGGTACATATATAACTATAAGAGTCAATTAAACTCCACTCACATGCTTTGAAACCCATTTTGGGTAAATGAAGGTCATTTCGTGCCGATTTTGGCCTTTAAACCTCAATTCACTAGTTTTTTGCATTTAGCCGCATGTTAGGTCATATATAGTTCCAATAGGTACATATATAACTATAAGAGTCAATTAAACTCCACTTATATGCTTTGAAACCCATTTTGGGTAAATGAAGGCCATTTCGGGCCGATTTTGGCCTTTAAACCTCAATTCACTTAGTTTTTTGCATTTAGCCGCATGTTAGGTCATATATAGTTCCAATAGGTACATATATAACTATAAGAGTCAATTAAGTTCACTCATATGCTTTGAAACCCATTTTAGGTAAATGAAGGCCATTTCGGGTCGATTTTAGCCTTTAAACCTCAATTCACTTAGGTTTTTGCATTTAGGGGCATGTTAGGTCATATATAGTTCCAACAAGTACATATATAACTATAAGAGTCAATTAAACTCCACTTATATGCTTTGAAACCCATTTTGGGTAAATGAAGGCCATTTCGGGTCGATTTTGGCCTTTAAACCTCAATTCACTTAGTTTTTTGCATTTAGGGGCATGTTAGGTCATATATAGTTCCAATAGGTACATATATAACTATAAGAGTCAATTAAACCCCCCTCATATGCTTTGAATCCCATTTTGGGTAAATGAAAGCCATTTCGGGCCGATTTTGGCCTTTAAACCTCAATTCACTTAGTTTTTTGCATTTAGGGGCATGTTAGGTCATATATAGTTCCAATAGGTACATATATAACTATAAGAGTCAATTGAACACCACTTATATGCTTTGAAACCCATTTTGGGCCGATTTTAGCCTTTAAACCTCAATTCACTTAGGTTTTTGCATTTAGGGGCATGTTAGGTCATATATAGTTCCAACAGGTACATATATAACTATAAGAGTCAATTAAACTCCACTTATATGCGTTGAAACCCATTTTGGGTAAATGAAGCCCATTTCGGGCCGATTTTGGCCTTTAAACCTCAATTCGCTTAGTTTTTTGCATTTAGCCGCATGTTAGGTCATATATAGTTCCAATAGGTTCATATATAACTATAAGAGTCAATTAAGTTCACTCATATGCTTTGAAACCCATTTTGGGTAAATGAAGGCCATTTCGGGCCAATTCTGGCCTTTAAACCTCAATTCACTTAGTTTTTTGCATTTAGGGGCATGTTAGGTCATATATAGTTCCAATAGGTTCATATATAACTATAAGAGTCAATTAAGTTCACTCATATGCTTTGAAACCCATTTTGGGTAAATGAAGGCCATATCGGGCCGATTTTGGCATTTAAACCTCAATTCACTTAGGTTTTTTGCATTTAGGGGGCATGTTAGGTCATATATAGTTCCAATAGGTACATATATAACTATAAGAGTCAATTAAACTCCACTTATATGCTTTGAAACCCTTTTTGGGTAAATGAAGTCCATTTCGGGCCGATTTTGGCCTTTGAACCTCAATTCACTTAGTTTTTCGCATTTAGCCGCATGTTAGGTCATATATAGTTCCAATAGGTACATATATAACTATAAGAGTCAAATAAATTCCACTCATATGCTTTGAAACCCATTTTGGGTAAATGAAGGCCATTTTCGGCCAATTTTGGCCTTTAAACCTCAATTCACTTAGTTTTTTGCATTTAGGGGCATGTTTGGTCATATATAGTTCCAATAGGTACATATATAACTATAAGAGTCAATTAAACTCCACTTATATGCTTTGAAACCCATTTTAGGTAAATGAAGGTCATTTCGTGCCGATTTTGGCCTTTAAACCTCAATTCACTAGATTTTTGCATTTAGCCGCATGTTAGGTCATATATAGTTCCAATAGGTACATATATAACTATAAGAGTCAATTAAACTCCACTTATATGCTTTGAAACCCATTTTGGGTAAATGAAGGCCATTTCGGGCCGATTTTGGCCTTTAAACCACAATTCACTTAGTTTTTTGCATTTAGCCGCATGTTAGGTCATATATAGTTCCAATAGGTACATATATAACTATAAGAGTCAATTAAGTTCACTCATATGCTTTGAAACCCATTTTAGGTAAATGAAGGCCATTTCGGGCCGATTTTAGCCTTTAAACCTCAATTCACTTAGGTTTTTGCATTTAGGGGCATGTTAGGTCATATATAGTTCCAACAAGTACATATATAACTATAAGAGTCAATTAAACTCCACTTATATGCTTTGAAACCCATTTTGGGTAAATGAAGGCCATTTCGGGTCGATTTTGGCCTTTACACCTCAATTCACTTAGTTTTTTGCATTTAGGGGCATGTTAGGTCATATATAGTTCCAATAGGTACATATATAACTATAAGAGTCAATTAAACTCCCCTCATATGCTTTGAAACCCATTTTGGGTAAATGAAGGCCATTTCGGGCCGATTTTGGCCTTTAAACCTCAATTCACTTAGTTTTTTGCATTTAGGGGCATGTTAGGTCATATATAGTTCCAACAGGTACATATATAACTATAAGAGTCAATTGAACACCACTTATATGCTTTGAAACCCATTTTGGGCAAATGAAGGCCATTTCGGGCCAATTTTAGCCTTTAAACCTCAATTCACTTAGGTTTTTGCATTTAGGGGCATGTTAGGTCATATATAGTTCCAACCGGTACATATATAACTATAAGAGTCAATTAAACTCCACTTATATGCTTTGAAACCCATTTTGGGTAAATGAAGGCCATTTCGGGTCGATTTTGGCCTTTAAACCTCAATTCACTTAGTTTTTTGCATTTAGGGGCATGTTAGGTCATATATAGTTCCAATAGGTACATATATAACTATAAGAGTCAATTAAACTCCCGCATATGCTTTGAAACCCATTTTGGGTAAATGAAGGCCATTTCGGGCCGATTTTAGCCTTTAAACCTCAATTCACTTAGGTTTTTGCATTTAGGGGCATGTTAGGTCATATATAGTTCCAACGGTACATATATAACTATAAGAGTCAATTAAACTCCACTTATATGCTTTGAAATCCATTTTGGGTAAATGAAGGCCATTTCGGGTCGATATTGGCCTTTAAACCTCAATTCACTTAGTTTTTTGCATTTAGGGGCATGTTAGGTCATATATAGTTCCAATAGGTACATATATAACTATAAGAGTCAATTAAACTCCCGCATATGCTTTGAAACCCATTTTGGGTAAATGAAGGCCATTTCGGCCCAATTTTGGCCTTTAAACCTCAATTCACTTAGTTTTTTGCATTTAGGGGCATGTTAGGTCATATATAGTTCCAATAGGTACATATATAACTATAAGAGTCAATTGAACTCCACTTATATGCTTTGAAACCCATTTTGGGCAAATGAAGGCCATTTGGGGCCGATTTTAGCCTTTAAACCTCAATTCACTTAGGTTTTTGCATTTAGGGGCATGTTAGGTCATATATAGTTCCAACAGGTACATATATAGCTATAAGAGTCAATCAAACTCCACTTATATGCTTTGAAACCCATTTTGGGTAAATGAAGGCCATTTCGGGCCGATTTTGGCCTTTAAACCTCAATTCACTTAGTTTTTTGCATTTAGCCGCATGTTAGGTCATATATAGTTCCAATAGGTTCATATATAACTATAAGAGTCAATTAAGTTCACTCATATACTTTGAAACCCATTTTGGGTAAATGAAGGCCATTTCGGGCCGATTTCTACCTTTAAACCTCAATTCACTTAGGTTTTTGCATTTAGGGGCATGTTAGGTCATATATAGTTCCAATAGGTACATATATATCTATAAGAGTCAATTAAACTCCACTTATATGCTTTGAAACCCATTTTGGGTAAATGAAGGCCATGTCGGGTCGATTTTGGCTTTAAACCTCAATTCACTTAGTTTTTTGCATTTAGCCGCATGTTAGGTCATATATAGTTCCAATAGGTACATATATAACTATAAGAGTCAATTAAGTTCACTCATATGCTTTGAAACCCATTTTGGGTAAATGAAGGCCATTTCGGGTCGATTTTGGCCTTTACACCTCAATTCACTTAGTTTTTTGCATTTAGGGGCATGTTAGGTCATATATAGTTCCAATAGGTACATATATAACTATAAGAGTCAATTAAACTCCCCTCATATGCTTTGAAACCCATTTTGGGTAAATGAAGGCCATTTCGGGCCGATTTTGGCCTTTAAACCTCAATTCACTTAGTTTTTTGCATTTAGGGGCATGTTAGGTCATATATAGTTCCAACAGGTACATATATAACTATAAGAGTCAATTGAACACCACTTATATGCTTTGAAACCCATTTTGGGCAAATGAAGGCCATTTCGGGCCGATTTTAGCCTTTAAACCTCAATTCACTTAGGTTTTTGCATTTAGGGGCATGTTAGGTCATATAGAGTTCCAATAGGTACATATATAACTATAAGAGTCAATTAAACTCCACTTATATGCTTTTAAACCCATTTTGGGTAAATGAAGGCCATTTCGAGCCGATTTTAGCCTTTGAACGTCAATTCACTTAGTTTTTTGCATTTAGCCGCATGTTAGGTCATATATAGTTCCAATAGGTACATATATAATATAAGAGTCAAATAAACTCCACTCATATGCTTTGAAACCCATTTTGGGTAAATGATGGCCATTTCGGGCCCATTTTGGCCTTTAAACCTCAATTCACTTAGTTTTTTGCATTTAGGGGCATGTTAGGTCATATATAGTTCCAATAGGTACATATATAACTATTAGAGTCAATTAAACTCCACTTATATGCTTTGAAACCCATTTTGGGTAAATGAAGGCCATTTCGGGCCGATTTTGGCCTTTAAACCTCAATTCACTTAGTTTTTTGCATTTAGCCGCATGTTAGGTCATATATAGTTCCAATAGGTACATATATAACTATAAGAGTCAGTTAAACTCCACTTATATGCTTTGAAACCCATTTTGGGTAAATGAAAGCCATTTCGGGCCGATTTTGGCCTTTAAACCTCAATTCACTTAGTTTTTTGCATTTAGCCGCATGTTAGGTCATATATAGTTCCAATAGGTACATATATAACTAAAAGAGTCAATTAAGTTCACTCATATGCTTTGAAACCCATTTTGGGTAAATGAAGGCCATTTCGGGCCGATTTTAGCCTTTAAACCTCAATTCACTTAGGTTTTTGCATTTAGGGGCATGTTAGGTCATATATAGTTCCAACGGGTACATATATAGCTATAAGAGTCAATTAAACTCCACTTATATGCTTTGAAACCCATTTTGGGTAAATGAAGACCATTTCGGGTCGATTTTGGCCTTTAAACCTCAATTCACTTAGTTTTTTGCATGTAGCCGCATGTTAGGTCATATATAGTTCCAATAGGTACATATATAACTATAAGAGTCAATTAAACTCCACTTATATGCCTTGAAACCCATTTTGGGTAAATGAAGGCCATTTCGGGCCGATTTTGGCCTTTAAACCTCAAATCACTTAGGTTTTTGCATTTAGGGGCATGTTAGGTCATATATAGTTCCAATAGGTACATATATAACTATAAGAGTCAATTAAACTCCACTTATATGCTTTGAAACCTATTTTGTGTAAATGAAAGCCATTTCGGGCCAATTTTGGCCTTTAAACCTCAATTCACTTAGTTTTTTGCATTTAGCCGCATGTTAGGTCATATATAGTTCCAATAGGTACATATATAACTATAAGAGTCAATTAAGTTCACTCATATGCTTTGAAACCCATTTTGGGTAAATGAAGGCCATTTCGGGCCAATTTTGGCCTTTAAACCTCAATTCACTTAGATTTTTGCATTTAGGGGAATGTTAGGTCATATATAGTTCCAATAGGTACATATATAACTATAAGAGTCAATTAAACTCCACTTATATGCTTTGAAACCCTTTTTGGGTAAATGAAGTCCATTTCGGGCCGATTTTGGCCTTTGAACCTCAATTCACTTAGTTTTTCGCATGTAGCCGCATGTTAGGTCATATATAGTTCCAATAGGTACATATATAACTATAAGAGTCAAATAAACTCAACTCATATGCTTTGAAACCCATTTTGGGTAAATGAAGGCCATTTCGGGTCGATTTTGGCCTTTATACCTCAATTCAATTAGTTTTTTGCATTTAGGGGCATGTTAGGTCATATATAGTTCCAATAGGTACATATATAACTATAAGAGTCAATTAAACTCCACTTATATGCTTTGAAACCCATTTTGGGTAAATGAAGGCCATTTCGGGCCGATTTTGGCCTTTAAACCTCAAATCACTTAGTTTTTTGCATTTAGGGGCATGTTAGGTCATATATAGTTCCAATAGGTACATATATAACTATAAGAGTCAATTAAACTCCACTTATATGCTTTGAAACCTATTTTGTGTAAATGAAAGCCATTTCGGGCCAATTTTGGCCTTTAAACCTCAATTCACTTAGTTTTTTGCATTTAGCCGCATGTTTGGTCATATGTAGTTCCAATAGGTACATATATAACTATAAGAGTCAATTAAGTTCACTCATATGCTTTGAAACCCATTTTGGGTAAATGAAGGCCATTTCGGGCCAATTTTGGCCTTTAAACCTCAATTCACTTAGGTTTTTGCATTTAGGGGAATGTTAGGTCATATATAGTTCCAATAGGTACATATATAACTATAAGAGTCAATTAAACTCCACTTATATGCTTTGAAACCCTTTTTGGGTAAATGAAGTCCATTTTGGGCCGATTTTGGCCTTTGAACCTCAATTCACTTAGTTTTTCGCATTTAGCCGCATGTTAGGTCATATATAGTTCCAATAGGTACATATATAACTATAAGAGTCAAATAAACTCAACTCATATGCTTTGAAACCCATTTTGGGTAAATGAAGGCCATTTCGGGTCGATTTTGGCCTTTATACCTCAATTCACTTAGTTTTTTGCATTTAGGGGCATGTTAGGTCATATATAGTTCCAATAGGTACATATATAACTATAAGAGTCAATTAAACTCCACTTATATGCTTTGAAACCCATTTTGGGTAAATGAAGGCTATTTCGGGTCGATTTTGGCCTTTAAACCTCAATTCACTTAGTTTTATGCATTTAGGGGCATGTTAAGTCATATATAGTTCCAATAGGTACATATATAACTATAAGAGTCAATTAAACTCCACTTATATGCTTTGAAACCCATTTTGGGTAAATGAAGGCCATTTCGGGCCTATTTTGGCCTTTAAACCTCAATTCACTTTATTTTTTGCATTTAGCCGCATGTTAGGTCATATATAGTTCCAATAGGTACATATATAACTATAAGAGTCAATTAAACTCCACTTATATGCTTTGAAACCCATTTTGGGTAAATGAAGGCCATTTCGGGCCGATTTTGGCCTTTAAACCTCAATTCACTATGTTTATTGCATTTAGCCGCATGTTAGGTCATATATAGTTCCAACTGGTACATATATAACTATAAGAGTCAATTAAACTCCACTTATATGCTTTGAAACCCATTTTGGGTAAATGAAGGCCATTTCGGGTCGATTTTGGCCTTTAAACCTAAATTCCCTTAGTTTTTTGCATGTAGCCGCATGTTAGGTCATATATAGTTCCAATAGGTACATATATAACTATAAGAGTCAATTAAACTCCACTTATATGCTTTGAAACCCATTTTGGGTAAATGAAGGCCATTTCGGGCCGATTTTGGCCTTTTAACCTCAAATCACTTAGTTTTTTGCATTTAGGGGCATGTTAGGTCATATATAGTTCCAATAGGTACATATATAACTATAAGAGTCAATTAAACTCCACTTATATGCTTTGAAACCCATTTTGGGTAAATGAAGGCCATTTCGGGCCGATTTTGGCCTTTAAACCTCAATTCACTTAGTTTTTTGCATTTAGCCGCATGTTAGGTCATATATAGTTCCAATAGGTACATATATAACTAAACGAGTCAATTAAGTTCACTCATATGCTTTGAAACCCATTTTGGGTAAATGAAGGCCATTTCGGGCCGATTTTAGCCTTTAAACCTCAATTCACTTAGGTTTTTGCATTTAGGGGCATGTTAGGTCATATATAGTTCCAACGGGTACATATATAGCTATAAGAGTCAATTAAACTCCACTTATATGCTTTGAAACCCATTTTGGGTAAATGAAGACCATTTCGGGTCGATTTTGGCCTTTAAACCTCAATTCACTTAGTTTTTTGCATGTAGCCGCATGTTAGGTCATATATAGTTCCAATAGGTACATATATAACTATAAGAGTCAATTAAACTCCACTTATATGCTTTGAAACCCATTTTGGGTAAATGAAGGCCATTTCGGGCCGATTTTGGCTTTTAAACCTCAAATCACTTAGTTTTTTGCATTTAGGGGCATGTTAGGTCATATATAGTTCCAATAGGTACATATATAACTATAAGAGTCAATTGAACTCCACTTATATGCTTTGAAACCTATTTTGTGTAAATGAAAGCCATTTCGGGCCAATTTTGGCGTTTAAACCTCAATTCACTTAGTTTTTTGCATTTAGCCGCATGTTAGGTCATATATAGTTCCAATAGGTACATATATAACTATAAGAGTCAATTAAGTTCACTCATATGCTTTGAAACCCATTTTGGGTAAATGAAGGCCATTTCGGGCCGATTTTGGCCTTTAAACCTCAATTCACTTAGGTTTTTGCATTTAGGGGCATGTTAGGTCATATATAGTTCCAATAGGTACATATATAACTATAAGAGTCAATTAAACTCCACTTATATGCTTTGAAACCCTTTTTGGGTAAATGAAGTCCATTTCGGGCCGATTTTGGCCTTTGAACCTCAATTCACTTAGTTTTTCGCATTTAGCCGCATGTTAGGTCATATATAGTTCCAATAGGTACATATATAACTATAAGAGTCAAATAAACTCAACTCATATGCTTTGAAACCCATTTTGGGTAAATGAAGGCCATTTCGGGTCGATTTTGGCCTTTAAACCTCAATTCACTTAGTTTTTTGCATTTAGGGGCATGTTAGGTCATATATAGTTCCAATAGGTACATATATAACTATAAGAGTCAATTAAACTCCACTTATATGCTTTGAAACCCATTTTGGGTAAATGAAGGCTATTTCGGGTCGATTTTGGCCTTTAAACCTCAATTCACTTAGTTTTATGCATTTAGGGGCATGTTAAGTCATATATAGTTCCAATAGGTACATATATAACTATAAGAGTCAATTAAACTCCACTTATATGCTTTGAAACCCATTTTGGGTAAATGAAGGCCATTTCGGGCCTATTTTGGCCTTTAAACCTCAATTCACTTTATTTTTTGCATTTAGCCGCATGTTAGGTCATATATAGTTCCAATAGGTACATATATAACTATAAGAGTCAATTAAACTCCACTTATATGCTTTGAAACCCTTTTAGGATAAATGAAGGCCATTTCGGGCGATTTTGGCCTTTAAACCTCAATT
Source organism: Beta corolliflora (assembly GCA_947648045.1). Classification (NCBI taxonomy): domain Eukaryota; kingdom Viridiplantae; phylum Streptophyta; class Magnoliopsida; order Caryophyllales; family Amaranthaceae; genus Beta; species Beta corolliflora. Next base: position 17,122 of record CANSZD010002072.1, read on the forward strand.
CACTATGTTTATTGCATTTAGCCGCATGTTAGGTCATATATAGTTCCAACTGGTACATATATAACTATAAGAGTCAATTAAACTCCACTTATATGCTTTGAAACCCATTTTGGGTAAATGAAGGCCATTTCGGGTCGATTTTGGCCTTTAAACCTCAATTCACTTAGTTTTTTGCATTTAGGGGCATGTTAGGTCATAAATAGTTCCAATAGGTACATATATAACTATAAGAGTCAATTAAACTCCCCTTATATGCTTTGGAACCCATTTTGGGTAAATAAAGGCCATTTCGGGCCAATTTTGGCCTTTAAACCTCAAATCACTTAGTTTTTTGCATTTTGGGGCATGTTAAGTCAAATATAGTTCCAATAGGTACATATATAACTATAAGAGTCAATTAAACTCCACTTATATGCTTTGAAACCTATTTTGGGTAAATGAAAGCCATTTCGGGCCAATTTTGGCCTTTAAACCTCAATTCACTTTGTTTTTTGCATTTAGCCGCATGTTAGGTCATATATAGTTCCAATAGGTACATATATAACTATAAGAGTCAATTAAGTTCACTCATATGCATTGAAACCCATTTTGGGTAAATGAAGGCCATTTCGGGCCGATTTTGGCCTTTAAACCTCAATTCACTTAGGTTTTTGCATTTAGGGGCATGTTAGGTCATATATAGTTCCAATAGGTACATATATAACTATAAGAGTCAATTAAACTCCACTTATATGCTTTGAAACCCATTTTGGGTAAATGAACGCCATTTCGGGCCGATTTTGGCTTTTAAACCTCAAATCACATAGTTTTTTGCATTTAGGGGCATGTTAGGTCATATATAGTTCCAATAGGTACATATATAACTATAAGAGTCAATTGAACTCCACTTATATGCTTTGAAACCTATTTTGTGTAAATGAAAGCCATTTCGGGCCAATTTTGGCGTTTAAACCTCAATTCACTTAGTTTTTTGCATTTAGCCGCATGTTAAGTCATATATAGTTCCAATAGGTACATATATAACTATAAGAGTCAATTAAGTTCACTCATATGCTTTGAAACCCATTTTGGGTAAATGAAGGCCATTTCGGGCCAATTTTGGCCTTTAAACCTCAATTCACTTAGGTTTTTGCATTTAGGGGCATGTTAGGTCATATATAGTTCCAATAGGTACATATATAACTATAAGAGTCAATTAAACTCCACTTATATGCTTTGAAACCCTTTTTGGGTAAATGAAGTCCATTTCGGGCCGATTTTGGCCTTTGAACCTCAATTCACTTAGTTTTTCGCATTTAGCCGCATGTTAGGTCATATATAGTTCCAATAGGTACATATATAACTATAAGAGTCAAATAAACTCAACTCATATGCTTTGAAACCCATTTTGGGTAAATGAAGGCCATTTCGGGTCGATTTTGGCCTTTAAACCTCAATTCAATTAGTTTTTTGCATTTAGGGGCATGTTAGGTCATATATAGTTCCAATAGGTACATATATAACTATAAGAGTCAATTAAACTCCACTTATATGCTTTGAAACCCATTTTGGGTAAATGAAGGCTATTTCGGGTCGATTTTGGCCTTTAAACCTCAATTCACTTAGTTTTATGCATTTAGGGGCATGTTAAGTCATATATAGTTCCAATAGGTACATATATAACTATAAGAGTCAATTAAACTCCACTTATATGCTTTGAAACCCATTTTGGGTAAATGAAGGCCATTTCGGGCCTATTTTGGCCTTTAAACCTCAATTCACTTTATTTTTTGCATTTAGCCGCATGTTAGGTCATATATAGTTCCAATAGGTACATATATAACTATAAGAGTCAATTAAACTCCACTTATATGCTTTGAAACCCATTTTGGATAAATGAAGGCCATTTCGGGCCGATTTTGGCCTTTAAACCTCAATTCACTATGTTTATTGCATTTAGCCGCATGTTAGGTCATATATAGTTCCAACTGGTACATATATAACTATAAGAGTCAATTAAACTCCACTTATATGCTTTGAAACCCATTTTGGGTAAATGAAGGCCATTTCGGGTCGATTTTGGCCTTTAAACCTCAATTCACTTAGTTTTTTGCATTTAGGGGCATGTTAGGTCATAAATAGTTCCAATAGGTACATATATAACTATAAGAGTCAATTAAACTCCCCTTATATGCTTTGGAACCCATTTTGGGTAAATAAAGGCCATTTCGGGCCAATTTTGGCCTTTAAACCTCAAATCACTTAGTTTTTTGCATTTTGGGGCATGTTAGGTCAAATATAGTTCCAATAGGTACATATATAACTATAAGAGTCAATTAAACTCCACTTATATGCTTTGAAACCTATTTTGGGTAAATGAAAGCCATTTCGGGCCAATTTTGGCCTTTAAACCTCAATTCACTTTGTTTTTTGCATTTAGCCGCATGTTAGGTCATATATAGTTCCAATAGGTACATATATAACTATAAGAGTCAATTAAGTTCACTCATATGCTTTGAAACCCATTTTGGGTAAATGAAGGCCATTTCGGGTCGATTTTGGCCTTTAAACCTCAATTCACATTGTTTTTTGCATTTAGGGGCATGTTAGGTCTTATATAGTTCCAATAGGTAGATATATAACTATAAGAGTGAATTAAACTCCACTTATATGCTTTGAAACCCATTTTGGGTAAATGAAGGCTATTTCGGGTCGATTTTGGCCTTTAAACCTCAATTCACTTAGTTTTTTGCATTTAGGGGCATGTTAAGTCATATATAGTTCCAATAGGTACATATATAACTATAAGAGTCAATTAAACTCCACTTATATGCTTTGAAACCCATTTTGGGTAAATGAAGGCCATTTCGGGCCCATTTTGGCCTTTAAACCTCAATTCACTTTATTTTTTGCATTTAGCCGCATGTTAGGTCATATATAGTTCCAATAGGTACATATATAACTATAAGAGTAAATTAAACTCCACTTATATGCTTTGAAACCCATTTTGGGTAAATGAAGGCCATTTCGGGCCGATTTTGGCCTTTAAACCTCAATTCACTAAGTTTATTGCATTTAGCCGCATGTTAGGTCATATATAGTTCCAATAGGTACATATATAACTATAAGAGTCAATTAAAGTTCACTCATATGCTTTGAAACCCATTTTGGGTAAATGAAGGCCATTTCGGGTCGATTTTGGCCTTTAAACCTCAATTCACTTAGTTTTTTTGCTTTAGGGGCTTGTTAGGTCATATATAGTTCCAATAGGTACATATATAACTATAAGAGTCAATTAAAGTTCCCTCATATGCTTTGAAACTCATTTTCGGTAAATGAAGGCCGTTTCGGGCGGATTTTGGCCTTCGAAGCTCAATTCACTTAATATTCTTTCCTTTCCGCATTTAGCCACATGTTTCCTTTCCGCAATGAAGGCCACTTAATATTTGTTTGTTTCTTGTTTTTATAGAATACGTTCCATATTACTCCTAATGAGGAAAAAAAATGTGGCGTTTCTATCCGCGGTGGCCGAAAGATTTAGAGCTTTCAAAAGCAAACTAGTGAGTTGGTGGATCACGAAATGAAGAAAGAGGACAATAAAGAGGAGGAAAATTCAAAAATCAAAGCAAAATGAGGGTGAGACGGACAAGGAGGCCGAAAAAGAAACGAAAAAGGAAGGGGGAGAGGAAGAGACATTTCAATCGGATTCTTTGCCTCATCAGATTTAGGGACATATAAATTAAAACCAGAAGATTGGGAGGCATTTGTTGCCCAAAATACTACGCCGGAGATGGTGGTAAGTATTGCACTTTAAACTATATATATTCAACTTTGCATGTTCACTTTCAATACAATTACATGTGTTTTCAAATTGCCCATGTAAATTTATAGGCTAAGCGTGAGAAACATTCACACAGTGCAAGACAGAGGAATCACTACCATCATATAGGTTCCCAAACTTATGCGAGCGCGAGAAAGTTGTGGATTGACGAGAAATTTTATCCTTCTACCGATACAACTACAACGCCGTCTTCTAGCTCTAAGGTCGCGTCGTCTGTCAAAGTTGATCGTGTCGCTGATTGGTGGTGCTCCTTGCATAGGCGTGATATCAACAATCAAATGACTATTTCAGATCCGGGAACCTTGAAGATAGCCAATGCCGTTGTAAGTACATGCACTACCAATCTAGCTTCTATTACATGGAATACCAATCCACCACTGCCACGCCCCCCGCCTTGCGCCCCCAACCCCGCCTCGCCCTCGCCACTGCCCCCCCACCCCCGCACACCTGCCCCCCCCCCACACCTGCCCACACCCCTAACAATCCCCCCACCCCCGCACACTCCCCCCCCACCCCTTGCTCCCCCGCACGCTGCCCCCACCCGCCCCCACCCGCTGACCCCCCACCCCCCGCACACTCCCCCGCACACCGCCCCCGCACACGCCGCCCCTACACGCTACACACGCCCCCACCCCTTGCTCCCCCCGCACAATATCCCCGCACACTACCCCCCCACCCCCGCACACTCCCCCCCCCCCGCTCCGCCCACGCAGTCTTTGCCCCACCCCCTGCTGCTGCCGCTTATGATCTTGAATTTTTTTTTCTTAAAAATTACCGTTGTTAATCTCTCTATAGATGGGGCTCAAGCAAAAAGAGGTTAGCGGCGAGTTCACTCCCCAAGGCAACAAAGATACCCTTTATGAGACTTTGGGAAAGGACCACAGTGGACGTTTGAGGGGTTTTGGTGGTATTCGTCTAGGTGTGACAAAAGCGTATTCTAAAGATTACTCCGTGGGTAAAAAATCACGCTCTCAACCACATGATATGGAAGTTATGACACAAGCTATTCGGGAGAAGCTTACGGAGGAAATTACGGAGAAAGTCACGGAGAAAGTGACGAAGAAAGTCACGGAGAAACTCACGGAGAGTTTCAACGCGGTCCTCTCACAGTTTGGTTTACCGGCGATACATCAACCTAAACTGGATCGTCTTTTGGAGGACAAAGCTAGCCATCCTAACACACAAAAATCCCCACCATCTATACTTGAGTTAGAGGTAACTATTATCCTTATAATTTTTAAAACTAAGTAACATGTTATATTCTGTAATTGCATGTTCGTAACCTCAATTTCTTTTACTTTTTGAAGGAAGAAACGCCTTGCCAGCTTTTACTAGATGTAAAAGATGAGGGTTTGATTGTGGTGGCTGTAGGAAATGCACAACCACGAAGTGAACGAGCAATAGTCCATCATGAGCCTGTGGACAATGAGCACTTGGCGGTTAGTGTAGTCACCATTACTCCTGGTTACGAAGACTTTGCTCTTCCGCTGCCTAAACCTTCAATTGATATAAATGTCTTGACCGACGCTCGTGGTGGTTATGTGTTGTGGCCATCGGCATGGGTGAGGTTTTCAGATGAGGTAAATTGAAGCAACTTAAATCCATATTCATAATGATTTGTTTCATACCTATTAACTAACTAAGGTTTTGGAGAGAATAAACAAGCCCAAGGAAAGCAAGGCGGGCTCACCTCCTCTAGAGAAGGCGAAGAAGGGTTCAAGCGGGCCAAAGAAGGCCATTTTGGGTAAAGGAATGCAAGATTCAAGTCACCAAGAAAAACCAACTACAGATACTTGGATCGAGAAACCAAAGATCGAGTGTCTCACTAAGGCATGCATATGGCTACATGCAAATGCGCGTGATATGTCGGATGATGCACCTCTCGAGGTGAATTTGGGTACCACGCAATTCAACTACTTTGAGGATACATCGACATGGGTGTCTAAGGGTGATTTGAAAGAGTTCCTTTGCGGAGAGATGTTGAATGTTTCCTTGATTCAAGTTTTCATGAGGTAAAACATTTGTACTTTTGAAGTAAATAAAAATGCTTTGCAATATACAATAATATATTTATGTTACGAAGTTGGTTGTGCTTTAAAGATTACTCCAAGATGATCGTTGTGGACGCAAGAGCATACAAGAGCAATTTGGGTGGTTATGTCCAAATTTCACCCGAGCCGACAATTGTTTGCAAAACACAAATGAGGTGAAGGAGTATATTTGGCTATGTATCAAAACATCTCTACGTGCACAACATAAGTTCATACTTGCCCCTTGTTTTGAAGAGTATAGTTCTTAACCTTGTATCTATTTTTACCACTTTAATTATCATTATATATACAATAGAAGTACTCACATGATTGCTTCCTAACTTTTTTGGCATTTTAGTCTCCATTGGTCGCTCGTTGTGATTTGTCCTTCAAACAACACAGTATATCATTTTGATTCTATAGCTCAAGATCCACCACGACACTTATTCCTCAAATCATGCATAAATAGGTATATTTGTTATTTAAAATGCTCAGCATTACACTTTTTACTAATTTCATTCTTTGGCCACTTCTCACATGAAATTAACTTAACTACAGTTCTTTGAAGAAATTTAAGAGCACGGGAAAAATACCTGAATGGAAAGCAATGAAGGTAATACATATTAGTTAAGCTACTTCTTTCTTTTAGCAAAAAACAACCCTGTATGTTTCTTAATTACATGATTTTTTTATGTAATTCTATGATTAGTGTAATACTCCGTATTTTTGGTAAGTTAATATTTATATTTTAAGAAAAAATTTGGTTATTAAAAAGACTATTATATTTTTAAAAAGAATTGTTATTTATTTAAAAAGGCTTTTAGAAAGATTTTGGGTATTTAAAATAAAGTTTAGCGCAAATGAGTTTTGGGCCTCAGTTTACTAACTTTTAAAACCAAGTGTTGTGGTTAAAACAAATATAAAAACATTTTAAAGAATTTTACAAAGTTTACAAAAAAATAAAATATCGTTGCCAACCGAATAAGTTTGTACGGCAGCAACATATCTTAAGTCTTAATAACCTTGCACAAGTCTTCTATCTTTTCCTTTTATTTATCTTCTTACCTCCCTTTAGCTTCTAGAATAATATATTAGGGGATAAATTATATCTTTTCTCTAATCTGATTTGGATGATCGTAATATTAGGTATATCATAGCTAAATTTTTCTATCTTTTCTCTTAAACCCATCTTTTAGTTTCCTAATCCTACTTCGACTCTACTTGTCCAATTAGTATAAATAGGGGTCTCTACCCATCATATTCTTCACACCAAATTTGAGAAATACATCTCCTTTCTCAAGTTTAAACTCTCTCTCTCTCTCTCTTAGCCTACCCTTTCTCTTCTTCCCTAGTAGTTATTAATTTTCAAGGTGCGTGTATATGTAGATCTTTAAATATTGTTCTGCATACGTAGTATCATGTTCTTAGAGTTGATATTTTAGATTGAAATACATGTTTTTATGAGTTTTTATGAACTTTATGAGTTTTATTATGAACACTATGAGTTTTCACGAGTATATTAAATTTATGAACTTATCATAACCATATTATTAGTTTATAATTAATCTTCACTTGGACCTTGAGCTATTTGTTGACCGACACTAGGAGCAGGTTATTAACTCTTGTTATTAGTTACATCACTTACTCGGTTTTTCTAGCAGTACATGTTCATGTTAGTGGCACTCTCATGCTTTAGCACAATAGCATTATACTAGTATGGAGATTTTTCTTTACGAGCTAAAACAACAGTATGGTTGTAGATTTGTTATACTAGTATGATCTTTTAGTCGTTGCTTTTGCTATACTAATTCTACTACTACTTCTAAGAGTGTTTACGAACAAATATATTATGTATGCCTTTTTCTTTTATGGCTAAGGTTTTATATAAGAATTATTATTCTTTTGAAGGAGTATTATTTCCAAGGATTTTATTAGATTTATGATCTTTTATGATCACAATTATAAAGAGGCAACGGCTTGTTATTTATTAGCAAGAACGGTAGCTATTATTACTTACCCATGTACTTTTTGTATAAGTCATGTGGACAAGGTAGTTCCCCTCGTAATAGACTCAGTAAGGAATACTAAACTTGGGGGGTGTGCACAATTTAGGAAAGGTACATAGGCAAGGAAAATGAGTTTTTGTTAAAGTTAAATACTTTATGTTATATAATTATGAAGTATTCAAGGAAGGCTTTTCGAAATTAAATATTTCAAATGTTTAATTAAATAAAGTGTTTTTATATTCCGCATATACATGTACTCAGTATTTTTACTGACACGCTTTTATTTGTTTTGTTTTATGGCTTTGTCCCTGTGATGACCCTATTTTGGCGAGCAGAATTTCCAGGTTGATATGATGCATACTTCATGTGGGGGAGCTAGTGAGGAATCATAACTAGTCATGGAGTTGTTATTTTATTTTCTTTATTTTTATTATTGTCGTCATAGTTGTAAAATAAAGTTTATATATATTAATATAGAGGAGTTATTTAAGTTATTTCCGCTGCATTAGTTTCAAGTTCAGTCAGTAGTTAATATTAAAGCCTTAACGTTATCACGTGGCAGTAATACTCTCAAGTTTCTCAAGAGTTTTATATTAAAATATGTTTTTAGAAAGAGAGAAATTTGGGGGTGTTACAATTAGTGTGCTTAGCAACCGGGGGGAACCGAGTGTGGCTACTATGTGTTGAGGTTCATGTTCGATATAGCCTCAAGTTGCAAGGAAGTCGGGGATATTGAGAAAGTATATACATATATAACTAATATATGTAGCTTAATTTAAAGTCCATTTTGGCCTTTTAAGCTCAATTTCTTTAGTTTCACGCATTTAACAACATGTTAGGTCATCTACACTTCTAACAAGTACATACATAACTATTAGAATCAATTAAACTCCACTCATATGCGTTGAAACCCATTTTGGGTAAATGTATGTCATTTAGGGCCGATTTTAGCCTTTAAGCTCAATTCACTTAGTTTTCTTTTCTTTCCGCATTTAGCCACATTTTAAGTCATATATAGTTCCAATAGGTACATATATAACTGTAAGAGTCAATTAAACTCCACTCATATGCTTTGAAACCCATTTTGGGTAAATGAAGGCCATTTCGGGCCGATTTTGGCCTTCGAAGCTCATTTCACTTAGTTTCCCGCATTTAGCCACATGTTAGGTCATATATAGTTCCAATACGTACATATATAATTATAAGAGTCAATTAAAGTTCATTCATATGCTTTGAAACCCATTTTGGGTAAATGAAGGCCGTTTCGGGTCGATTTTGGCCTTCGAAGCTCATTTCACTTAATTCTCGCATTTAGCCACATGTTAGGTCATATATAGTTCCAATAGGTACATATATAACTGTAAGAGTCAATTAAAGTTCACTCATATGCTTTGAAACCCATTTTGGGTAAATGAAGGCCGTTTCGGGCCCATTTTGGCCTTCGAAGCTCATTTCACTTAGTTTCCCGCATTTAGCCACATGTTAGGTCATATATTGTTCCAATAGGTACATATATAACTATAAGAGTCAATTAAAGTTCACTCATATGCTTTGAAACCCATTTTGGGTAAATGAAGGCCATTTCGGGCCGATTTTGGCCTTTAAACCTCAATTCACTTAGTTTTTTGCATTTAGGGGCATGTTAGGTCATATATAGTTCGAATAGGTACATATATAACTATAAGAGTCAATTAAACTCCACTTATATGCTTTGAAACCCATTTTGGGTAAATGAAGGCCATTTCGGGTCGATTTTGGCCTTCGAAGCTCATTTCACATAGTTTCCCGCATTTAGCCACATGTTAGGTCATATAGAGTTCCAATAGGTACATATATAACTATAATAGTCAATTAAAGTTCACTCATATCCTTTGAAACCTATTTTGGGTAAATGAAGGCCGTTTCAGGCCGATTTTGGCCTTCGAATCTCATTTCACTTAGTTTCCCGCATTTAGCCACATGTTAGGTCATATATAGTTCCAATAGGTACATATATAACTATAAGAGTCAATTAAAGTTCACTCATATGCTTTTTAACCCATTTTGGGTAAATGAAGGCCGTTTCGGGCCCATTTTGGCCTTCGAAGCTCATTTCACTTAGTTCCCCGCATTTAGCCACATGTTAGGTCATATATAGTTCCAATAGGTACATATATAACTATAAGAGTCAATTAAAGTTCACTCATATGCTTTGAAACCCATTTTGGGTAAATGAAGGCCATTTCGGGCCGATTTTGGCCTTTAAAGTTCAATTCACTTTGTTTTTTGCATTTTGCCGCATGTTAGATCATAAATAGTTCCAATAGGTACATATATAACTAGAAGAGTCAATTAAACTCCACTTATATGCTTTGAAACACATTTTGGGTAAATGAAGGCCTTTTCGGGCTGATTTTGGCCTTCGAAGCTCATTTCACTTAGTTTCCCGTATTTAGCCACATATTAGGTCATATTTAGTTCTAATAGGTACATATATAACTATAAGAGTCAATTAACGTTCACTCATATGCTTTGAAACCCATTTTGGGTAAATGAAGGCCATGTCGGGTCGATTTTGGCCTTTCGAAGCTTATTTCACTTTGTTTCCCGCATTTAGCCACATGTTAGGTCATATCTAGTTCCAATAAGTACATATGTAAGTATTTAAGTCAACTAAAGTTCACTCACATGCTATGAAACCCATTTTGGGTAAATGATTGTCATTTTTAACCGATTTTGGCTTTTGAAGCTCGATTTGTTTAATCTCTTTAGAGTTATCTAAAGTCTTACTCAAACTAAAAATGATATTATGTGTGTTTCCTTATGTTTAAGGTATTCAACCAAAGGGAGAGTTCTTTCACCACAACCGAGATAAACAAGGTTCGGGATTTGCTAGCACACTACCTTATCGAAGTTTGCATGTGAAGATGATGCCGCGACTTTGAGTTTATTTATTCTTATTGTGTTACTTGCTAGTTATTTAGGTACCATAATATAATTGATGTTTATTTTGGATTTTAGTACTTAGTACAACTTCATTTGTAGTACATTCTCCAAATTATATATATATATATATATATATATATATATATATATATATATATATATATATATATATATATATATATATATATATATATATATATATATATATATATATATATATACATATATATTCATTTGACTTGTATACGACGCGCTTGTGGGATTTGTGCCAAATATAGCAGGTTAGATATAATAAAATATTATATATATACAAATATTATATATATATATATATATATATATATATATATATATATATATATATATATATATATATATATTATATATATATATAACATTAACTGATGCGGTTTACTAAGAGAACCGCATCAGTTAATGTTCCAATGCATACAAAAATGTTGGCGGCAAAGCACAACCGATGCGGTTTCAAGGGAAAACCGCAGCGGTTTTTCCCTATTAACCATTGCGGTTTTCCCTTGAAACCGCATCAGTTTGTGCTTAACTGATGCGGTTCACAACCGCAGCAGTTTTTTTTATTGATACTGCTGCGCCTCCAACCGTTGCGGGCCAAAACCACAGCAGTAAGCCTGGTTTTGATCGCAGCGGTCGGACTTTATTCCACTAGTGATGATAAGCTTGTTTTGACCTTCAAACATGATGAACTCATCTGGAAAAGGCATTTCGCTGAATCTATGAAGACCGTTGCCATTACTTTGAAGCTTAGCTTCCATTTCAGCCAGTGCGAAAGCTTGTATTTGTTCGTCAGTTAGTTGCAAATCTACATCAAATTACAAAAGGTAGCCTATATAACATCTAATACAAACATGTGCTTGAATAGACATAATTAGTTATAATTACCTTCGTTTTGATGGATCTTATGCTGCTTGTACAACACGTCATCGGACAATAGATGCCAAGTCTTTTGCCAAATTTCTTCAGGCTTTGATAAACTACCAGATAAGAGTAACATGCAGGATAGATTTCTTAGATAATGACCTGATTCTCTGAAACTTGCTTTTGTTATTGCATTAATATATCTTTGTCATCATCAAGTAACCCTCTTGCATAAAGCCTCTTTGAATGTTGAATACATGACAATACCATTAATTGTTCTAATTCCCTCATATCAGGTTGTACATTATCTTTTGAATTATTACGTTTGGATCATCTTACGATTCAAGGTTACTCAAGCCCGAGTTTGTCATTTTTATTACATCGGAGTATGATTGAAGCCCATTTGGAGATGCATTCTTGCTGCTACCTTAGCCTTAGAAGATGATGTGTGAAGCATGGAGAAGATGACATGTGTGTTTGTTAAGCCCAAGTTTTGTTTAGGCCTCTTTTTATTTGCTGATGTGTGTTTTAATTTCAGTTGCAATAAAGCCAAAAGTTCTCTCTTAATCAAACTCATTTTGGCCGGTAATTGTTTAGGGCTTGATTAGGGGAGTCGTGAACTCATTATTTACTGCATAACAATCCATTGATGAGGAGTAAATGTATATATAGTGAGGTTATGGTAATAAGAAATCATCTTTGTTTTAATTTTAAAAACCTTGTGTTTATGCATTTTAACTTTGAGTGTGTCTCAAGTTCAAGTGTACCCTTGTTGCTTTGAGTGTGTTCTTGAGCAATAAGCTTAGGGGGGTTGAGTGGGTCTTGCCTTAAACATTGAGTTAGTTCTTGTGTTTTGGTACTATCCTTGTGTTCGTGCCATTTTGAGTGTGTTTGTGAGTGTTCTTATTCTCGTGTTTAAAATCATCATCTCATACTTTGAAGGGTGTTTTTAGATTTGCATCAGTACCTTTCACAAAGTTAAGGACGGTTCTTAGGTAATACTTCTCACCACAGCTTGGAGTTAAGTGGTAGATCCTTCCTATTGAGAATCCTTTGCTTCTAGGCGTCCACTCTCGCCTATCTTGTTTGCACACGAACTTTGTCGGGAACTCCACGTAACTCAATTCTCTAGCTTCAACATATTTTATGTTGAATTCCATTCATGATAAGAACTTAGTCTTGTCAATGTTAGGTCTTTCAAGTATTGATTCGACATTAGTCTGGTCGGTGTATACAACATATTGCTCATTAGGGAGATGAAAACTCAGTCGTTCCACATGGGGTGTGCAATAATGGATACTGAAGCCATAAATCCTTTATATTGCTTCATACCGACGATCGTAGTACATAATGTCATCAATTTGTTGCGGATCTCCTGTATTTTGATTCTTTTGATAAGTTGTTGTAGTGACTATGTCATAACCCTTATTTATGTATTTGAAGAGATATTTAATTGATCTTGATTGGTTGCACCATTCAATGTTAATATGCGCACGATATTTTACTAGGAAATATGGATTATGTGGAACGACAAAATGATTATCAAGTTGAACACCACTTTTCTCAACTAGAAGCTCCTCTATCTCTTCTTCTGTGGACAGGATATCCTTCATCATTGACCTTTGTTTCGTCAACAAACCTTTTTGGGGAAGTTCTTAGAGCACTTTTTGTCAAACATGCAAAGGCACTTCAGTATACGCAGCATCACTTGGACCATGCACCATTAACTAGCTAACAAACTCATACAACTCAGGATCCACGTCTAGATTCGGCCATTCGGCAAAAATGATCTTGTAAATGTCTGCAGGTTGAGGATACTTGTCTTCATGATGCAATAAAAGTAGTATATGAGCATGGGAAAATCCATGTGTTTGGAACTGTACTGTGTATTCAACTGCAGCAATATAAAGAATGAAAAGTTGTTAGAGATAGTAAAGTTCTAATGTATGTAGGACTGAAGAAAAACACACTATTACCACCCTTACTTGGCCAAAAATTTGTGATCTTTTAATTTTTTTTGCTAATTGATTATGTTTGATCTTAAAACTCTGCAAATGATGTCAGGCCTATCCTCAGACCTGATTCCTCTTTTCTTAAAAAATCGTGTGACTTTTGGCCATTTAACATTGCATGTAAATTTTATGAAGAGATCTCGATATCCATACCACCTACTATAGAAACATAATCGTGTCTCCCTATTTAGTAACCAATGATGAAGCATACCGTCCTCCTCGCTAATTGGTCTGGTCCAAAGGAAGAGCAATCAAACAAGCTAAACCCAAAATAGTTTTAGAAGATAAAGTCATTTTATTTGCTTAAAATAATTCCGAGCCCATTTTTAAGTCCAATTAATTATTCATGATAATTAATTATACTTTCAAGCCCATTTTCATAAAGCATAATTAATTATTCCTGATAATTAATTATATTTTTGATAAATACTAATTATTCTGGATAATTAAGAAATATTTTATAAATGTAAATATGTTTTGAAAATCACATTTTTATTCCTTAAAATAACTAATTTGGGGGTCTAAAATATATTATATCATTAAAGATAAAAAGGAATCTTAACAAACAAAATCAATATAGATCTGCGTTGCGTCATGCGCGCGCACAACACATAGACAGTTTACAAAACGATGGAACGCAACCAGGGGTTGCGTTTGACGCAGCATCATGTGTGGCGCACTACCTTGCTGCACCAGACGTATGGTGGTTGTGCGGCGCGCAAAGGCAGTGCACCAGGCGCACAACTTTTTATCTTACCCCCGAGTGATTCTCGGACTTGTTTTCCCTATTAATAGGCCTATTTCGATGAACGTTTTTTTAGACTTTTTGTTATGTCAGATGCAATTAACGAAACAAATAACAATGAACAATTGACATAAGAATTAACGTGGTTCACTAACAATGTGTTAGCTATGTCCATAGACAGAGGAGGAATGATTTTTATTAGGTTTAGGAGAGAGTACACATTACAGAATAATACGGACGCAAAGGTTAATAATAGGGTTAGTCCTAGCACCAGATAATCAATTCAAGGCATAGCTCAACAAATCTCCACCTTGACTTGAATTCTCTCCCGCAGAACAGATTAACATATGACAGATACAGATGGTACCAGATGCCACAAAAACAGCCAGATGTACTCATACTCTCCCTGTCTCAGAATGCCCTTAAGGGCTCAGATTAACAGCTTCGAACATTTAGCAAGTCCAAGCAATGTTGGAATTTGCCATGAGGAACCGGCTTGGTGAACATGTCAGCAGGATTATTAGTAGTACCTACTTTCATTACCTTAATCCTTTTCTCACTTCTCAGAAAATGATATCTCACATCAATGTGCTTAGTCCTCTCATGATGGACTTGATCCTTGGCTAGACATATTACACTCAGACTGTCACAATACACAATAGCCTGATCGTGATGTAGACCAAGATCACTAACTAGCCCTTTTAAACATATTTCCTCTTTAGCAGCTTCTGTCAACGCCATGTACTCTGCTTCAGTAGTAGACAAAGTAACTGTAGCCTGCAAAGTTGCCTTCCAACTAACAACATAATCACCAAGAGTAAATACATAACCAGTCATAGACCTCCTACTGTCAACATCTCCAGCATAATCAGAATCAGAATAACCAGTAACTGAACATTGAGTATCATACCCATAAATGAGACCAATATCAGACATACCTCTAAGGTAACGAAAAATCCTCTTAACAGCTTGCCAATGTTCCTTCCCAGGTTGCCCCACGAACCTACTAACAACATTAACATCATGTACAAGATCCGGTCTAGTGCAGACCATAACGTACATCAAACTTCCAACTGCACAATCATATGGGACTCGAGACATATAATCCTTCTCAGCATCAGACTGGGGTGCAAAAGCAGAAGATAGATGTATATTTGCTGCACTAGGAGTATCTATAGGTTAGCTGATGACATGCCAAACCTTTGCAGTATCTTTTGAATGTAACCTTTCTGTGACATGAAAAGCTTTCTCTGATCTCTTTCCCTATAAATCTCCATCCCCATAATGTTTTGCGCAACACCCAAATCCTTCATCTCAAACTCAACACTGAGAAGACCCTTCAACTTCTGAATATCAGACTTGGACTTTGCAGCTATGAACATATCATCTACATATAGGACCATATAAATCATTGATCCATCATCCAACTTGATGTAATACACACAGCAATCATACAGACTCTTGTTGTAGCCCAACTCAATCATATAGCTATCAAACCTTTTGTACCACTGCCTAGGATACTGCTTTAGCCCATACAAGGACTTCTTTAATCTGCAAACATAATCTTCTTTTTCAGGAACTTGGAACCATCTGGTTGAGTCATATAAATCTCCTCTTCTAGCTCCCCATGTAGGAAACTTGTTTTCACATCTAGTTGCTCAAGTTCAAGATTCTGATATGCAACTATTGCTAGTAATACCCTGATGGAAGTGTGTTTGACCACCGGTGAGAAAATCTCATTATAATCAACCCCTTCCCTTTGTGTGAACCCTCTTGCAACAACCCTAGCTTTATACTTGACCCCCTCAGCAGGTGAGATTCCTTCCTTCTTCTTGAAGACCCATTTGCAAGTGATAATCTTTCTCTCCTTAATACGTTGACTAGCTCCTAAGTCTGATTTCTATCCAGAGACTCCATCTTATCTCCCATTGCAGCGAGCCTGTAATATCCTATATTTTAGCTGTAAAGTTATACTTAATTTTAACCTTACTAACAGGCCCGGCCCTGGGCCAGGGCAAGCGGGGCGCCCGCCCAGGGCCCATAAATCTGGAAATTTTTTGAGTACTGCAGTACCTACTAGTTTTAGCATGTTGGCAATACAAGTATCTAGTTAATTGGGCGCAGATGGTAGCTTCTTCGCTAGAAATATAGAGCTCAATGAGCTGTGTGTGTGCGGTTCGAATCCCAACGTGACAATGCTTCGCCTCTTTTTTGTTACTTTCCTGTTCTTAATGCTTTCTTCTCCTTTCTTTCGTTACTTTCCTGTTCTTTTTAATTTTCTTTTTGCAATAACTTGAACTTACTTTTTGATTTTCCTTTCTACCTATTATCTCATTTTTATAGTTATAAGAAGTATGATTTTATATCTTATAGACCTTCAAATTGTAGATTGTGCATGTATTATAAAATAATGTACACAACCTAAAGTCTAAACTTAGATTTCTAATTTTCAATTTAGGTGTTGGGTGATAAAATGCATTAATCGTTTAATTTAATTCTATATTTGGATATTCCAAGTTTATTCGTCTTGTTATTGGTTTGTCTGGTTAATACGGATTACTTCATCCGTCCCGAAATAGTTTGAACACTTTTTTTATTTGCCTAATTTGGTTTGGACCCTTTCTTTTATGGCATCGTTGCACTATTATAATATTAGTTCTCTTACCCTTTCGGCCCACAATCTATCTTTATCAATAAAAAATATACCCAATTGTATAGGGTTTGATCCCGTGACCTCAAAAACATATACTAAAGTCTTAACCACTAGACCAAATAGCATTTAGTGTTATCATCTTAAAGTATAATATTAATAAATGAAAATTTTCCTTACCCGGAGCGTAGTCCGGGCCTAACAACTAGTTTTATTAAATATAGTGTGTTAAGGGCCTTTTTTTTTATCCCCGGGCCCAATAATATTCAGGAACGACCCTGCTTACTAATTATATTTATGAGTTTATTTTCTTAAGCAAAAATAATTCGATTTATTTCGATTCAATAATATATTTATTTACTTTATTAATTAAACTATTTAATTAAACTATTTCTTTATAGTTTTATTGAAAAAGGGAAAAAATGATAATCTTATCATCTTCTTCACGTAAACATCCTCCTACTTAATTCTATCTTACTTCAAATACTATCCGGTTTAGATCCAAACTCTATCAACTCAACAAACTAAACTTATCATATCTTCATAATAACATGATAAGCTTGAATAACCATATCTATCTTTCATAATTATCTTTTAAAATTGTTTTTCATTATCTTTTCAGCCGTGTAACTCTCTATGCCATACTCTTTTGATTCTCCCTATAAATACCCCTCCTGATTCTCACTTACAAGCTTTAGCAACTCTGAAACTCCCGTAAGAAACACTGTGAGCTTCCCCGTCAAAAGATACGAAGACAACCTCGGCCGCCGATGAGGTAAACCACCCCACTTCGGCAGCTCCGAAACACCATCAAACCTTGTCGGCACCTACCGCGAAATCAACCCACGCGTAGCTCTAATTACCCTCTACCCATACGACGTTTCGGTTTTGGATTCCGACCTTTCATGCGCGAGAATGGTAAGTCAGAAGTTCACCACTCGTAAGCGTTTCCGTAGTTATTCGCGTTGTGATTTTGAGGATGATGAATTGATGATGGATTTTGGCGGTAAAATTTAATGTTGCCCTAGTTTAAAAAAAACTAGCTTCATATGCACGCGATGCGTGCGTTAATTTCAAAACTTGTTATTCTATTACATACTACATTTTTACTATATTTATGATTAAACTTATAATGTGAAAGATTAATAAATAGATGAATTTAGATATATTAATTCGCTAATGTAAAAAAACTAATAAAGGTTGTGAGTTATTTTTAATATTATCTTTTGTGAATGCACTTTGAATAGAACATAAATAATGAGTTGGTTTGACAGAATTAAAGAGTATCAAAGATAGTGAGTATTTCAGACTTTTCAGGTGGACGTCATATATACCATCTTCTCTTTAAAAAAAGGTCAAGATATTTTGTCCATTTAATTTTTTGATTGAAGTATTTGATGCATATACCATTTTTAACTTGTTTAGAATGGCAAGTTGAGATGAGAAAATGGTTCTTTAATTGTTTTCTTTTTATAAATTTTTTCATTTTATTAATTAGATCATTAAGAGTAATTTAGTATTTTCAGATGGGGACACCATCTTCCTCCCACCTTCCCTTATATAATAGAGATTTGTAAATGAGGAAAGAATTAAGAAAATCTTTTCTTTATTTTTTTTGTGAGATTAAGGGTATATAAGTCTTTTCAAGAGGGGATACCATAGCTCCCCCCTTGGCTTATACAATAGAGATAATATATATATATATATATATATATATATATATATATATATATATATATATATATATATATATATATATATATATATATATATATATATATATATATATATATAATTACAAAATAATTATAAACACCTACCATAAGTGTATGAATATGAATAGTGAGTTTGGGCAAAGTACTTAATCTCGCTAAAATATGTGTTGACAGCAAAACTTAACTTGTTAACGTAAGTATACTATACTAATATGTTGACTAAGTACCCTTATAGTACTAATAATATAAGTACGTAGTGCGTAGGTACATGTAGAGTTTAGTATGAGTTATGATAGGTATTAATATATGGTTATATGATTATTGTAGAGGACAGAGAAGGTAGCCACTCGTACGTTGTGAGGGAAGATCAAAGCGCAATAAGGTAAGCTACTATGTTCACCACTTTGTTAACCATGTGAAAACATGGTTTTTATGTGCCTAGATGTGTTATCTGCTTGATGTTATGGACAAAAATCTGATTCCTATATGTGAATGGAAGAATTATTTTACTCATGGTTATGAAGTGTTATATGGGAACATTATAATATTAATCTTTTATAATGATTATTGAGTTACTTATGAAATTCTGGAAGTAGATGGTATTCTATATAAGTACGTTATTTTATTGAGCATGGTGGGAATGGAGTTTATATGTGGTGTCTTTAATATTCATGTGAGCCAAGATGCATAATTGATGTATTAATAATTAACAAGGACGATTAATATGTTAGATACTTAATTGAGTTAATTGTTTAGTTATGTTTATTTGCCATGGTATATCTAAACTAGTTGATAGCATAATGATTCGCTATGTAAAGTTTAATTAACTTAGATGGTAAGTCATCTTAGGTAGAATCCCCTAAGGTGTGGAACATAATGGTGGAAAGTACAAGATACTTTAATATTTGGTCGGAGCCATTTGCACAACCTTAGGCTTATTCTACTCCTTTGAGTTAAAAACACTCACTGGGGGGTGTGCACACTTAAGGACTAAGACCTATATTGGTGGTTACACCCTATTGGGTGGTGGACTAGAATCCATATTATTTAGTTGGTGGTTTTATATTCTGTTCACTTACCTCCAAAACAAACTCGAAACTAATTAACTCATAATTAATGATAATTATGTTTGACTTTATTTATTGTGTGCGTGACAAATGTTTTAATAAAATGTTTTTTTAAAGGTAAGAAAATATCTTCCAAAGCGTTTTACAGGGTGAAGTAGTGCTTACTCAATTTTCACTGATTTGTGGTTTTTCCTTGTGTATTTTGTTTTCTTTTATTTGCAGGTATGCATGATCTGCATTGAGCGCTCGTTCACGACAAGTTTAATAGTAGGAAATTAATAATAAGTAGTTAACTACATAGCCTTGCACTTGGGTTGGTAATCTGAGTGTGGCGATAATACCCTTAAATTTGGTATTTATGTATCCGCTACGTATGTATATTGGTGCAGAATTTAGGGGTGTTACAGAGCCATTGAGCAGACTCACTTCCAGAAATAACTTCTTTGTAGGTGGATGGCTCATGAGTGTCCACCTATTCAGCAACCTGTAGTGTATAAGCAACCATATCCTCAAAAACATACCTCCTTGGAGGTTCGACACTAACTCTTCTAGCTCTATCAAGAGCTATGCTTCTTTGATGTGCTTCTGACGAGGCTGATTGGTGACAAGAAGAATCTGCCAAATCGGTTTTAGTAGTAGCATGTTGATATTCTCCACCTTGGTGCTGCGATTCACTCTCATCTTGAGTGACTTGCAGCTCCACCTGTTTATCAACATCAACACTAGCTGGCACCACAACAGACTTCACATTGGGGTTAAGCATAGAATTTTCATCAAATATTACACTTCTACTAAGTATAACTTGACTCTAGAAGGTGACCAGATTCTATAGCCCTTAACTCCACTCCCAAAACCCACAAATACACCCTTCTTAGCTCTAGGTTCTAATTTACCCTCACTTACATGATAATAAACAGTAGAACCAAAAACTCTCAACAAAGAATAATCTGCAGGCTTACATGACCACACCTCATAAGGTGTTTTACAATCAATACCTCTGTGAGGTCCACGATTGATCTGATAGCACGCTGTACTTACAACTTCTTCCCAAAATCTTCTAGCTATCCCAACATTAGCGAGCATGCACCTTGCTCTCTCCAACAGTGTTTTATTCATGCGTTCTGCTACCCCGTTCTATTATGGAGTATCCCTGACATTATGATGGCGAGCAACCCCTTCATTTTTGCAGAACTCATTAAACTCAGACCAACAAAATTCCAGACCATTATCAGTTTGCAGCCTTTTGATCTTCTTTCCAGCTTGATTTTCCACCAAAGCCTTCCACTGCTTGAAATTCTTGAAAGCCTCACTTTAATGCTTCATCATATTTACCCAAGTCATTCTTGAATAATCATCTATCATCAACACAAAATACATGTGACCTCCAATAGATTTAAGTCGAGAAGGACCCTAACAATCCGAATGGATATAATCAAGTGTGCCCTTTGTCCTATGAACACCCTTTGGAAACTTGCTGCGATGAAGCTTCTCAAACACACAATGCTCGTAGAACTATAGATCATGCACCTTGTTCCCACAAAGAAGATCCCTTTTTGACAGAATTTGCATCCCCCTTTCACCCATATGTCCAAGCCTCATGTGCTAGAGCTTGGTCATATCCTCCTTGTGAACCTCATATGATGCAACAGCGGCGGAACCTGCCACAGTAGAACCTTGTAGAAGATATAAGGTACCATTTTTAATACCTTACAGAACCACCTTCGAACCCTTGCAGACACTCATAACTCCACCTTCACCATGGAAACTAACCCTTACTGTCGAGAAGACTCAAAGATATCAGATTCTTTGTCATCAATGAAACATGCCTAACTTTGTTCAAGTTGTAGAATGTACCATCATGAGTCCTCAAACTGATGGAGCCTATTCCAACTACTTTGCAGGCAGCAATGTTGGCCATAGATACATTGCCCCCATCGATCTGCTCATAAGTCGAAAACCACTCTCTGCATTGACTAATATGATACGACGCCCCAAAGTCAAGAACCCACACATCCCTACAATGTGATTGGTTATTAGCAACTAGGCCCAGATCTTCCTCAAAGTTACCATCAATTTCTGCCAAAGACGCAGAACCTTTATTCTTTTCCTGCTGCTTCTTTTTCTTAGGACATTCATTTTTCCAATTCCCTTTCTCCTTACAGTAATTACAGACATCATTAGTTTCAAGACCCTTAGAATTTGAATTTTTATGGTTCGATTTCTTTTTACCAGATTTCCCTTGTCCCTTACCCCCGGTAACAACTAATCCTGATGCCTGATTTTCTGTATTAGAACTGGATGCCTTATGATGGACCTCTCCAGTATGGAGAACAAATCTTACTTCTTCCAGAGACAGACTATCTTTCCTAACAATAAAAGAATCCTCAAAATTCTCATATGATAAAGGCAAAGATACAGAATTAAAGCAGCATCCTCATCATCTACTTTAACATCAATAGTACGAAGATCTAGTAAGATAATATTCAATTGATCTAAATGATCCATGAGAGGCGTACGTTCCTGCATACGCATGCTGAACAGATGTTGCTTTAAGAGCAACTTGTTGGTTAGAGATTTCGTCATGTATAGACTCTCCAACTTCAACCATAGACCAACAATAGTTTCTTCATCAGCGACTTCAATGATGACATCATCAGCTAAGCATAGCATGATCGTCGAGTGAGCCTTCTCCTCTAGGATACTTGATTCTTCATCATCCGTGCCTGCCTTCTTCCCTGTCTTAGAAAGAGGCGCCCATAACCCCTGTTGTTTCAACAAGGCTCGCATCTTGATCTGCCATAGACCGAAACTATTCCTCCTGGTGAATTTGTCGATTTTCACGTTTAAAGCAGACATCTTTGTAAATCGAAAAATTGCAAATTTTGAACCTTAACAGATCCGACTCTGATACCAATTTGTTGTGATAGATGAAATTAACGAAACAAATAATAATGAACAATCGACACAAGAATTAACGTGGTTCACTAACAATGTGTTAGCTATGTCCACAGGCAGAGGAGAAATGTTTTTTATTAGGTGTAGGAGAGAGTACAGATTACTGAATAATACGGAGGCAGAGGTTAATAATAGGGTTTATATATTACCCTACTAATTAACCTAAACATATTGGCCTAAACCCGAAACTAAAACAGACCCGATATATTAAATTCAAGGCATAGTTTCGGGCTCATCCAAGGATCCAACCATTTTGGGTTCTCACAAGCGCAAAAAAGATAGTGTAGTGGATGCGGTCAATAGTTTTACCGAGTCCTTTAGAGAATATGTGCAATGCAAAATACAAGACACTCCGAAACCCACTTCTCAAGAGATACATGCTGTTGCTTTCCAAGTGCTTGGCATTTCTAGGAAGGTTTATAAATGGTAATCCCGATGAGTTTCTAATGTTGAAAGAGCTACCAGAGGATGAGAAATTGGATTGGGTACTCTTGCGCCTTGCTGAGTATTTGACACATTTGTGCTCTTAATTCAACATGACTGGAACCAGCTTACACTCCAGTGGCATTCAAGTTAAATCTTTCAGATGTACTGGGTTGCAAGGTTGCAAGGGGTGGATCCTTTCTCATTACTTACCTTTCCTTATTAGGATTACCACCGTTTTGCACAGTGGTTCCCCTTGAGGCATTTACTTGTCTCTCTCCTTGCGGACCATCAGAGTTTGGTTTCCCCTAAGACAAATTATCATTATTCTCTTCTCGTTCTAGATCAGGTCCTCCACCATCAACATTTGATGGATCATTAAGTGGACCTGTTTCCTCTTTCGGATCTTGACATAAAGCAGCTAGTTGTTCTCTAGTAAACTCGAGCATTCCAATGATATCTCCTTGCTCCACCTGTGTAATCTCATAATACATGTTAAATTCATTAAAAACTACATGGACACTTTCCTCAAGACATAAGGTCCTCTTATTGAACACCTTGTATGCTTTACTTTAAGAAGAGTATCCAAGAAAGATTACCTCATCACTCCTAAGGTCGAACTTATCAAGCTGGTTCTCTACCATTTTATGCACAAAGCACTTGCATCCAAAAATACGAAGGTATGCAATATTGGGCTTTCTACCCTTTAGGAGTTCATATGGGGTCTTATTCGATTTAGGTATAATGAGAGCACGATTTAAAATATAGCATGCAGTGTTCACAACTTCTCCCCAAAAAACTCTTAGGGATACCACTTTCAATAAGCATCGTTGTTGAGTCTCCTAGGTTTTGAAATGATGACAAACAGCTACAAGGAACAGTTGTTATTACAGGTGGTTCTAGGGTGTTAGGAAACAACTGAGTATCCAACTGTTCCTGACTGTTAAAAGAAACAATCAAAAGAATATATGCTATGCTATGATGTATTCTTGTTTAGCAAACATGTTTTCCAAGACTTGAAGTTAAGAAGCCCTATCGGAGTTGTTCGAGGAAAAGACAGAATTCTTCATTGTTGTTTCAAGGGAAGCTTCAAGGATTGAAGTGCATGAAGATAGTTTAGGATTCTTTAATTGTCTCATCTTAGGTCTTCATGTAATGTTTGCGTATGATATTTCTAATGGAATTATTTGTGATTGTTCTTAAGTGTGAAGTAGTAGAGTTTTGAATATATATGGAACCAGTTGGTTACATATTCAGAACACTACTAAGTAGATTAACAGGTCTGGGTACCAGTTACTCTACCGGGTGATTGAGCTGGCTGTTTTAGAAATGATTTTCGGAAAAATATTTTCTTAAATACTTTCCATAAGAAATGTTTGCCAGCCTTTAGAATTAGGAAAAATTGACAGGAACAGTCCCAACTATGGACGTTTCGCCATTTTCAGTCCCAACTAAAGATTATTTCTGAGCAGTCCCAACTATCTATCATTTTTGCCAAATTGGTCCCAGCAGGTTAATGACCTGCTACAATAGGAAAAACGAATTTTATTTTATTTTTTTCCCCCCAAATTTTAATTTCTCTCTCCTCTAATAGACATCCACCCCTCCCATCCCCCACCCTCAAAACTCCCACCCCCCACCACCACCATTACCCACCCCCACCCCCCACCCAAACCCTGCCACCCCTATGACACCCCCTTCCCAACCCCGATCTTGGATTGCTCCTCTAAAATCAAACATCAGGACATATGGTTAAGATCGCGTGGTAGGGCTAGCGACAAGTCAAAGACTCCGACAACACAAGAAAGGAAACGAACCAGGATCATGAGGCGACCAATTCTTAGCAATGAAGTTCTTAAAATGAATACTAGCAACCTGCCTCACTGCCATATCGCAATTCCCATCAACTATAATCTGTAATAGCCGGACAGTATGATGTGGCGTGTATTGAAACTGCCATCACATCAAATAAACACCAAAATCAAATAAAAAATTCCCACCTATTAGCTAATGACTAAATTCAAGTTACTTTAAAGATCACTAAAAAGACTAGAACATACAATTGCTCTAACTTATCAGCAAAAGGCAATAAATTGATCAAAAATTAAAATTCAGATAGAGTAGCGAGACAATTGCTCTAACCGGGTCGAGGTCAGATAGAGTAGCGAGAGAGAGAGTGTGTGAGAGTGGGGTTGCGGCTGGGACGCGAGAGAGTGGCGTGCAGTGATGCGCCGATGGTCGTGGATTTACGGCGGCAGGTGAAGGGTGGTGCTTGCAATAGTTCGAAGGGGGGAGGCCTGGTTTGCACGGTGGTTTTGGTGTTTTGGTATCGAAATAAAGCAGAGGAGAGAGAGTGGTAATGGAACTTTGGGGCTTCCTTTGCCGGTGCTTTCCGGCGAGATTTTGAGGGGGTGGCAAGGGAGGAATGCGGGAGGAAGGAGGGAGGAGGGGGTGGCAGGGACGAAGGACGGAGCAGCAACTGGGAGAAGGTAGTAAGGAGAGAGAAAGGGGAGGGAGAAGTAGTAAACCAGGTAAAAACAAAGATTAATCGATAAAATGGGTCACCAGTAAACTGGGACCATTTTTGTAAAACATACCCCAAAGTTGGGACTACTCAGAAATAATCTTTAGTTGGGACTGAAAATGGCGAAACGCCCATAGTTGGGACTGGTCCTGTCAATTATTCCGTAGAATTATTATTCAGTATTTACTTACCTTAAAGCATGTGTATATCTTGGATAATATATTTCATCCGTGAAAGATATTGTTCAAGATATACTTTCCATAACTTAGGATTATCATATATTTGAAATTCTGAGTTAGGGCACGCTTAAGGGTTAGACCTAGGTATATAAATACTGAATCATGATTCTCCTTCACCCTTGATGCTCTCCCGAATTTTATTGAGTATTTTCGAGAGCCTTCACATAGAGAACAACTAAAACAGTTTCCTAAAATAGAGTACGCATCTCATAGAGCTTCATATTACTCTTTGTTTGCTTTGTAAGAAAGTGTGAGTTAAGAGAAATTGTTTGCATTGAATATCTAACAAAGGGGTTAGAGATTGGGTGGCGTTTGTGAGTTCATTCGCGAGTGCTTGTGAGATCAAGTGTGAAATAGCACACTAGAGTTAGTGTAGGGTGTGCTGTTTCCGTGGAGTAAGGGAAACAGGAGAGTACGAGAGTATTCTTATTTTTCAGAGTTGATTAATAAGAAAACTAGCGTAGGAGGACGTAGGCCCTTGTTTGGCTGAACCTCGTTAAAATTGGTGTGTTCATTATTACATTTATGTTCAAGTGTTTCCGCTGCTAGGAACCAGCCCAGCTCGTTCCCCCTTAAATCGGAAGAATTTGAATTTGTCATCAGATCGGTTACGTACTCAATTCACCCCCCCTCTTGAGTACATTCCAAACCTTTAATTGGTATCAGAGCATGTTCTTCTTATTAATAGGGTAACACCTAGAGAAGTAGATCATGAGTACTCAAGAAATGAATGTTATGGGATACGACAACAAGACTCCAAAATTCAACGGGAAAAACTATGCTTGGTGGAAGAATAGATTGAAGAAAATCATCATTGGCATTGACCATGAATGTTTGCTAGTCGTCAAGAACAAACCATTACAGATCACCAAGGAGGTTGATGGTTCCTCAGTAACGAAGAAGGAAAGCGAATACATGTCTACTGGTTACAAGAAGCTGGAGAAGAATGTCAAAGCCATGTCCATATTGCAACAGGCTATTGGGGAGAATGAGACAAACATAATCTCTGCTTGTGTCTCCACCAAAGAGATCTGGGATACCCTCGAACTTACCTATGAGGGAGCCAGCGAGGTAAAAAGGTCTAAAATCGATTAACTCATGTCTAAATACGAAGCTTTTAATATGAATAAAGATGAAAAAATAAATGATTGCTTTGGTAGATTTATGACTATAGTAAATGCTTTAAATCTCTTAGTAAAAGTTTTTTTGACGAAGATTTGGTTAGAAAACTGTTGAGAAGTTTAACAGATGTATGGACGGCAAAGGTAACATCTATCTATGAAGCAAAAGATGTCACAGCGCTGAGTCTGGAACAGCTGATTGGTTCGCTCATGACTCATGAAATGCTGGTTGAGTCTAAGAGTGACAAGGGACCAGTCAACGGTGTTGCCTTGAAGGGAACAGTTGAAGAAGAAGAAAATGATATAGCCATGATGGCTAAGCGTTTTGAGAGGCATTTTAGAGATCAACGCAAGATTTCAAAGGTAAGAACTTTAAGAAAACTAACCCTTCAAGTGTAGGTTGCTTCAAGTGTGGAGATTTTGGTCACATAATTCGTGATTGTTTAGTGCGGAAGGACAAGTTGTCTAAGAGCAATGATAAGAAAGCGTTCAAGAGGACTATGATAGCAGCCATGTGGGGTGACTCCGATTCCGGATCAGAAGATGATGAAGAGTCACCTAATCATGAAACTTGCATGACTGCTATTATGGACCAAGGAGGAAATAGCATAGCTGATGGAACCAGAAAGGGGAACAGTACATCAAATCTCTGTCTTATGGCAAAGAAAGATGTGCTCAGTGAACACAAGGTAAATTTGGAACAAATTCGTGAAGACATGCATCATTATGATAGAGATAATATGCTTGAATGTATTAATTCTTTATTAGATGAATGTCTTATACTTAGTGAGGCTTACATAACTGGCAAACATGAGTTGAAGGAAAAGAAAAATGAATGTGATATTGCTATTACTAGTTGTGATCACTTAAAGCAAGTGTGCATTGAGTTAAAGGATCGAGTAGCTGAGCTTGAAGTTGCACTTGATAAGTGTAAGGTCGAGTTGGAAATAACTAAGTCTTCTTTGCTAGAAAAGGATGAGGATGATCCTAGTGATAGTGAAGAAAACTTAACTGTTCCCCCCTATATGGTTTGTTTAACCCAGATGGTCCCCTAAATTTTGTGGCTTGTAAGAGTAAGGCAAACACTCTAAGCAAGTCTAATTTACTGCATGCCTTTAACCTTTTGGTTGATGATGCAAATGAATTACATAGGGAGTTTGTTACACTCAAGACTACCCAGCAAACTGTTTCCCCTACATATCCTTGTGCTGAAGTTAGTAAGTTGATTGATGAGTATGAAGGTCAAATATGTGATTTGTTTGTTGAAATCCATCAATTGAGTAAGGGCACAAAGTGGTTGTTAACGTGCCTAATGATTCACTAATTTCAAAACTCGAGTTTGAGCTTGATAAAATCAAAAGAGATTTCAAAGCTATGGATGAGAAACATATCTTTCTAATGAGAGTTCTTGATAACAAGGACAAAGAGCTTCAAAACAGTCACAAACTCTTATCTGTAAAGAATACCTTAAACCATCTCACTTCCATGGAAGGTAACAGTGGTACAATTGGTCTTGGTTATTCCAGAATGAGAATTGGGACCAACTAGCACCCTAGGGGAACCACTTGGATCAAGGAATTCAAAAGAGGTAAGTATGTCCTTGCGAAGGACATGCATGCTATCATTGTGGTATGAATGGACATAAAATCTTTCATTGTCCAGCTAGGAAGAAAAGTGTTGAAAGAAACAACAAACATGTTAAGTAGATCTGGGTGAGGAAGGACCAACTAGAGTCAACTGTTTCTGGAAAGGGACCCAAGAAAGTTTGGGTTCCTAAAGCTAATGTTTGATTGTTTCTTGCAGGCTAAAGTGAGCGATAGTACCTTTTGGTATTTGGACAGTGGTTGCTCAAGACACATGTCCGGGGATATGAAGTAAATTCTCTCACTCACAGTCTATGATGGTGGAAGTGTTACCTTTAGAGACAATAGTAAAGGTTCTATTGTTGGTAGAGATAAACTTGGTTAGTCACTTTCACAAGCTATTGATGATGTATATTATGTTGATGGCTTGCAACATAATCTTTTGAGCATTTTTCAATTATGGGATAAGGGCAATCGAGTTGAGTTTCAAGCAAACCTTTGTCACATAGTTAACTCACAAACAGGTGAACTTGTCTATGAGGGAACCGGGAAAGATTATATATACATCATTTTACTTGATGAAATTCCAGAGAACAAGACCATCTGTTTAAGAGCTGTTTCCAAGTCAAATCAATGGTTCGGCATAAGAGGTTTGGACATGCTAGCTTGACACTTTTGAATAAGCTTAGGTCTCTTGACTTAGTGATTGGACTTCCAAACATTAAGTATGAGATTGATAAAGTTTGTTCAGAATGTGCCAAGGGAAAACATGTAAAATCATCTTTCAAACAAAAAAGTGTCATGAGTACCAGCAGACCTTTCGAACTTGTACATATTGATTTTTGTGGTCCTATGCGTGTACAAAGTCGAAATGGTCATAGGTTGTTTGTGCCATGGTTGATGATTTTTCAAGGTTTACATGAGTTATCTTTTTGCACTCAAAAGATGAAACTTTTAATGAGTTTGTTGCCTTAGTGAAACAGGTACATGACCAGTTAAATCATCAGCTGGTTGCGGTAAGATCTGACCATGGCTAAATTTGATAATTCATGTTTCATTGATTTTTGTAGAGAGCATGGAGTGAGTCACAACTCATCTGCCCCTAGAACACCTCAACAAAATGGTGTTGTGGAAAGGAAGAATAGAACTCTAGAGGAGATGGCGAGAACGATGCTTATTGAAAGTGGTATCCCTAAGAGTTTTTAGGAGAAGCTGTGAACATTGCATGATATATCTTGAATCGTGCTCTCATTAGACCTAAATTGGATAAGACCCCATATGAACTCCTAAAGGGTAGAAAGCCCAATATTGCACACTTTCGTATCTTTAGAAGAACCAGCTTGATAAGTTCGACCCTAGGAGTGAAGAGGCAATCTTTCTTGGTTATTCTCCTCATAGTAAAGCTTATAAGGTGTTCAACAAGAGGACCTTGTGTGTTGAGGAAAGTTTTCATGTGATTTTTGATGAGTTTAATATGTCTTCCGAGATTGCACAGGTTGAACCAGAAGATATTATTGGAATGCTTGAATTTACACTAGTGGAAAAAACATATTTTGCTACTTTACAAATGCTACGATTTTAATAAAAACGGAGCATTTGGAATTATAAAATAGCGAAATTAAAAAAAAAAGGTAAAATGGGTCAAATGCTCCGGTTAACCGTAGCATTTGAGTCATTTAAGAGCTTGAAATGAAAACCAAACCTTAGCCTCTAGGTATTCTTCCGAGCCCCCCCTTCTCTCTCCTCAAATCGACCCTCTCTCGCAAGTCGCAACTGTTCTTCGCCCACTGAAAACCCTCAAATCCCTATATCTCGCCTCCCTTCTCTCTAACGCCTCTCTCACAGTTTCTCTCCTTAATTTAACCCTCAATCATTCTTATCAATTATTGCCTGCATATTTCATTTTCGATTCTTTTTTTATTCTCAATCTCGTGCGTAAAAGCCCCTAATTTTCAGCTCGAATTTAGTGTTTTTTTACCGATGAAATTGGAGTTCTCTATGGAATTAGGTTAGACGAAGAGAGAATGGAAAACAACAATGAAGAGGAGAGAATAAGTGATTTAGAGATGAATCCAGTTTCAAATTCGGATTCATTATTTTTAGGGTTATCTCAGCAAGTACTTGTTGGCTGCGCCTTAAAATCTAAGAAGAAGCGGAGTTTTTTGCTAGGTATATGTTGTCACATTATCTTTCTTCATTATTTTGTTGAATTTTGAAGTTTGCTGCAATGATGAGAATTGAGATCTATGTTTTTGGACAATATAGGACAACCATTGCATACTTAAGACTTTTGAGTTTTTGAATCTTTGCATAGTAGAAATGAAATGTTAATTTTTTAAATGGAATAAGATGTATTAATCATTCCGTTGATTCATATTTCTTACCCGTCCTATGATTTAATATTCGCAGCTAATTGATAAGCAGTCTCTCCTTGATTTTTGATTCTGGTGTTACTGAGATTAGTTCTATCTCAAACTTTTTTCAATTTTAGTACTCTGAAGTCATGAGAGATGTTTTTCAAGAATTAGCGTTTAATCACTAGTGGAAAAAGCTCATCCGATCCAGACAAAACCGGGAGATCAACTGATCCGGTCCAAAATCGGATCAGTTTGTCACTAACTGATCCGGTTTTCTTGCAAAACCGCATCAGTTTTGGGGTCTTAAAATTAAAAAAAAAAAATGTCCGCCTTGCACTGCCTTAACATTCATCCATTAACAAAGAAAAACGCCAAAAATTACAGACATTCAACATATCTGAAAAATGAAATTATCAGAGAAATTCAAAAGATCTCAAAACGAAATTCTCAAAGAAATTATCAGAGACATTCACAGATCTAAAAATGACATTCTCAGAGAGATTCAACGCCAAAAATTACAGACATTCAACATCCATTAACAAAGAAATTACAGACATTCAACAGATTTAAAAACGCCATAAACGAATAATTATCAGATAAATCAAACCTAAATTCTAGAATTTGCAACTAAATTACAATATATTTCGAAATTCGCAACGAAAAATTACAAAATTCACCCACTAAAAACGAAAAAACAATCCTAAATTCGAAACTGAATTACAAGATAATTCAAAATTTGCAACCAAACATTACAAAATCAACCCATTAAAAACGAAAATCTCATTCCTAAATTCACAACAATCTCAACTAACCCTAGATCTAGTGGTGGCGCACGCGGAGAGATATAGTGGAGGAGAGAGAAGAGCGAAGGACGTCGATGTTGTTGAGTTGAGATGCGAGTTTGTCAATGCTGTTGTGCTTCTTCCTCTTTTCTTCTCTTGTGCGAGATTGAACCGGCTATGGAGGAGAGAGAAATTGAAGAAAGGACGCGTTGTTCGTCACTGAGTTGGGAGGATGGAGGATATAACACCCTTGAATTTCGAGTTACTATCTAAATTAAATGATATAAAAATTCTACAGAAAAATCGGCAGAGCTCCGTCTGAAATATGGACTGCCTAAAATTTAATTTAGGACTCGCGTCCAATTATAAACCTCCTTCAATAAAACCAACACTCCAAATTCTCAATAATCCTTATCCAGCTCAAAAGGATCCACATCCATGCATAATTACCCAAAATTCCAAAAGTGTTATTCCACAGTTATTGCGAGAATAACCGTTAAGGATAAGCTACGTAGACTGAATCTAAGTCGAAGCAAAACTTAACTAAACTATTACAGTCCAGTCAAGTAAAGGTTTAGGTCAATTAATATTACAACCTTAAGTCCCAAAATGATAATATGTATACATAAATAGTGCAGCACATAAAGAACTACAATAACTTTAACTAGTAAAAGTTGGTGGAACGTTGCTCTCAACCCACACCCCACACCCAACATGTAAGATCTTCATGTACCTGCACATATCGGGCATGTAGTCTCAGCCAAACTGGCTGAGCAAGATTCATACAAAAAAGCCAAACATATATGCAGGTAGGATAATAATATATCCTACATATCATCTTCTTTTGAATCAAAATAATAAGTAGCAAGCTTTATAAAACCTTTTCTTGTATTCCTTTCTAAATCAACTCCTTTCTTTATTTTCCTTAAAACAAATCCTTTCTCTCCTTTACCTTCACAAAGAGGGAGTTATAAAATCTATGGCATGGAATAAACTTTCCTTGCCTTTGGGCTTGCTAGGCCCCGCGGGTAACTTATAGACAAAGACCCCTAGTGTGCACACCCCACAAACGGTCAAACCGTAGCAGAAGATCTAAGTCCGAGGTACTGATCAACGTACCCCCCAACTATTCTGAAATGTCGAGACCATCCCGACAAGGTTCCAATTCCTTGAGACACCACAAAGGCAATCCCAACCGTTTCAAAAACATAAATCTATCCATAAATCTTTTTCTATAACTATTCTATAATTCAAGGTTTGAAAACAAAATGTTTATATTAGGAGGAACATCCTCCTATTCAAACCAATCTCAACTCAAGAGAGATACATACCTTTATAATCTTTTCTCGTAACTATGAAAGTTTTAGTTGAAATCTTATCTTTTGTAGACCTTTCTCGCAACTATTAAAGATTTGAGTAAGGAATCTTACCTTTTAAACTATAGCAAACCAACTAGCTCAGTCAATACGGCTCCCTAATGAAACCGAGATCTACAATATAGCATACATGTACTTAATAAATATTAATAGATTTGGCTAAAATAGTTAATGAGCTTTTATTAACTTTAGTTTTATAAAACATCAACCCCCTTTTTTTTAATATATAAGAGTAAGTATAACTAATTCTTATAACTTATTTACTTAAACTGCCATTTACCTTTGATTACCAAAGTAATAAATATCAACAATACTAAAATCTCCCTTAGTTTATATTAAATCAACATTCATAAGAAAACATTCAAACTTGAAACACTCGAAACTAACTATACAATTTATCAATTTTAAAAGAAACTTAAAATGGACTGAACATCCTCCTACGAGATCCAAAACAAGCGTTTCTTGAGCCTATCTTGGATAAAATTTCAATACGAACAACTTTTATGGTATTTTTGCTAAAAATGCCCAGAAACTACTTAAAACTGCATTTTACGAAACTGACAGGTAATTTATACGAAGTACACCACAAATTTCTTTGAACAACAGATTTACTTAACATTTCATTAATCTAAACTAACTACTAAACACCTAAATAAACATTCTATTCATTCAATTCCACACCCAAAAAATTAAAATCAAAACCCCAATTCAATTTATCTGAAGAACTCTAAACTAACAAAACCCCAATTCGAAATTAAGCCAAAATTGAAATTAAAACATGACAAAGAATCTTACTTGATTAGGGTTTAGATAACAACAAAATTACTCTATGAAAGACCCGAGATTCTCGGGCTCTAAAACCGATATCTGACTCGAAAATCGCAAGTATAAAACCCAATTATCTCTCTTCGAAATACCCACAAAACTGAGAAAATATTAAAGAAGGACGAACAACAATTGAAGTGATGATGGTTGGTAAAGAAATTAGTAGCTTTAATGGTAATTGAAACAAGGAGTTGAAGATTGAAGAAAAAGAAAAGGAAGTTAGAGTGTAGAGGAAAAGTGACGTGGGTTTTGGTTTGGAAAATAGAAACTAGGAAGCAGTAAGTAACACTAACACTCTCTCCTTTTCTTTTACTTTCCTTTTTTTTCTCTCTCTTTATAATACTAACATAATTGTAGTTAGGTACTTAACCGAGGAAATTTAGAAATTAGCTTTTGACCCCTTCTAAGGTAAAGTCAATAAGTGGGAAGTAAAATATATTTAATAAAAGAATATTTTTGTTTATTTTTAGAAACTATAATAATATAAATAATTACTAAACAGTATAATAATACGGGGTGTTACAATCTACCTCCCTTAAAATAAGTTTCGTCCCGAAACTTAGAATATTACTCAAATGCTTAAACTTGTTCTCTTGTTTATGAAAACAGCTCATTAACTCTATAGGTTAGCCAACTACTATCACTCTGGATAACATCTCCAACAACCAAATCATTTTGGAGAATATCTTCGGCAACTAATTCACTTTCTCATAGATCAATTCAATTGATCACCCTTTATAACCAAACAATCATTCCAACTAATATATTCATACAATAACAAGTAGAACCAACACCTCATAGATCAATTCATTTGATCACCCTTGTAGACATACAACCATTTCAACTAAAATATTCATACTATAAGAAGTAAAACATGCAACATATTACAAGGTTTAACATAAAACTTTACCATAAAACTTCTAATTATACACGAATTATGTATACTGTAGACATTAAAGTACACATCACATATGAAATCATAACAACTTTTAGCACCAAACACACAATTGGCACGAAATCTACCCCCCTAAAAAGGAAGTTACGCCCTCGTAACTAACAATAACATGAACAAGAGATAAGGACACATAAAATACGTGACATCCTCGGTCTTATGAGTAGTTCCTCGGTGTTGTGGTTTGACCACAAAAACCTTTACTATCCATTACTCAACCCTACGGGTCTTACGGATCTATTGGTCTAGAGTCTCAACTAGAACTCCAACTACCATTATGTAAAGAGTTACTGATACGATATCATAACTACGAAACATGGAATACATTACCAACACAATCGACTATCCTTTCAAGGATCACATATGGACCGATAAACTTGGGAATCAACTCCCTTACCGTCACACTCGTGGACTATGTCGTAGAGTGTGGAATTGAATTCATAACTACACTATGGTTCACAAGCGTTTTAAATAATAACCTAGGATTTTCTCGAAAATCCGACGGAGTTTCCTTTGTAAAGTGGACAACTCGAAATGAGAAAAGGTGTTCTAAACCTGTTATAATCATAATACATACAAGCATTTCCAAATCCAGTACTCTACGCTTTCGCGGAGCAACAACTAACCCGAACCGGGAGTATTATCTCTCTTCTAAAAATAGAAGTAAAGACTCATACCATATGAACTCCCCATTACATGGTTGGCGTACTCGCCTAAAAAAACGTAAAACAATTCACAACTCGACGTCTAGAACTTCAACTTCAAGTTATTATATTCAAAATTGGGCTGAGTCCTAACCCATAAACATTCATAGCACGTATTTTGGAGTTTATGACTCTCACGCAATCAATGACACCACGACAATCACATCAAAGCACACTAAGCACTTTCATCCAAAGAGTACTTACATAACCTTACGCTTGAATATGGACACAACCAATTTTCTTTCTTTCAAAACGGTTCTTTATTGGAAATCCAATAATAAATAACCCTTTTATAGAACTCTCGTTTTGCAGAATCTTTGCTCAATCATTCTTACTGTCACAACAGTCTCTTAGACACGAAGTAACAATGTGCTAAGCTCTATTGCTTCAAACAATTTCTTGACGAGATCCAATCAATCCAAATAATAAGGCATATATTTTCGATACTAGGGTGTTGAGGCTTGAAACCTCTGACAATGGGGTCGATCATAACCCTAACAACAAAGGTGGAGTTTAAAATCTCTGGCATTGGTTTGACTTATAGTCCTGACAGTGGGAGGCGTGGGGACTTGAAACCTCCACCAAGGGGCCGGCCATCCAACTATTCCCTTTACTTGGGTCGAAACCCAGACAAATTTTAAGCACATAACACGATTTCAAATATTCCTTACTAAACACCAAGTCTCCTATTACTTGGTAACACTCAAAACACATCATAGAACGGTAGAAAGCTTCATTTAGAGACCTTCAAGGCTCACAATCCCTGGTAGACTTGCCCCCTTTCAAAACTTTTTCAAAAACGTGTTCTTAACTTTTCCAAAATTCACTCAAATCGTTGTAGAAAAATCATTTCTAGATCGATTCGAGAACGAATCCACAACCATAATTGAAACGTGTTTAAATCACTTTCACACACTACACAAATAAATTGAACAATTTCACATAGCCTTTGGTAGGGTAACTTACTCGGTGACCAAACAGGGCCAAATTAATCGAGCTACTAAGGTACTACAAAAAATGATATGCTCTATTTACATGAAACTAAATCTTACTTTATACAAAACTCCTTTTTAGACCATGTCTCAAAACTAACACACATTCATAACACATCAAAAACCGTTCACACACTATAGTTTCACGAAATAAAATTTCAAGTCATGTAAGCATACGTGAATCACATAAACTAACGACTCCATCAACAATAATAGTGGTATTACCCTTGCATACCGGTACTCAACACACCAAACATAGTAATCAAGAGTTAACTTAAACTCACTTCTCAAGGTTCATGAAATAGATATGGTTCACTATACTTCCTTAGTTTCTATTAAATTCATTAGTTTCAACTCAAACAACTAGTCATAGACTTGCGACATGATAAACTTAACCCTTACTCACTTAAAACTTAATCAAATTAATCAATTACACACTTGGACCACTATAATAACTTAGTCTCATTCTTCGGACACTTAAATAAATTGAGTTTGCGCACATTAAACCATTCCTAATGGCCTCTAGGTCATTAACGACGATTTGTTCAACTTTAAGTGAGCGTCTGACACCCCAGGGCGACACAAAGGAGAGCTTGTTATAAGTTATAACCAAGTTATCTCGGGGTTCTTAACCAATTAACATGGTACAATAATAACTCCACAACTACAGTCATTTCATTAGACAAGTGCAAGAAACTGTGGAACTTGTAGCTTGTCATTTAAGATTAATGACTAGCAATCAAAAACTTTGCAATGACTTTAAACCAAAGAGTTAGATTACTTCAACTTATACTACTCACGTTAAACTCAATGAGAAGAGACTCTCTTCGTTAAACCAATCTATATTAGACTCGCTAACCATTTTAGTGTTATTAGACTTTGATCACTACTAAACAAATCACACAACGGGGAACTACGCATCCCACCATCGACATGACTCGATTTGACATTATGTCTTGCATATGTCACCACTCCTTAGCCTTACTAGATACATGACAGTTGCTAGTTGTTCTATAATGGTCTCACCGACTCCTTTACACCGACAAATAAACATTAATACTTTACCAGGGTCAAACGGTTGACCCTTAACACGTTATGAGCTGACTTTGACTAGTCACAGGTTTGCTACGAGAAACCGACCCACTTGGACTAATTCCTTTTTCCTTTAGCTATACACTATGAATACTCCATGAAAGTCAATAGAACACGATAACTTATAGTAGATAGTCATCTCATGACTCGCTAGCCTACTTTAAACTCATGTAAACAAGGTTTATAGGCATGACCAAGACACTAATAACTTGAGGATCAACTCTTGTTATAGCCTCAACACACAATCATACACTAACAAGTCAATTCATAGCACTTAGTCAACAAGAATAGCATATCCAAGATATAACCAAACCATTCCCTGTAAGGTTTTCAATTAATTCATACCAACTACAATTCGTGTATGCCATCACTCAACTCAATCAGTTTGCAATTCAAGAATCGAGTAGTTAATCACTAAACATTCTCAAGGCCAAAAGATGGACAAAGTACGGGAGGTGGGTGGTATAACACCACAATACACACAAGAACAAAAAAAAATAAAAGGGAGTGCCACTTTGAATGGCATAAGGCTCACCCTTATCCACAATAGTAGTTCGTCCTAATGCGAACATAAAAACCGACGAGCTTGATACTTAAATGAAATAGGTGACGATAGAAATTAACATCAAGACGGAATGTCACCCCAAAGTTCCCATAAACAAATGGAACTAAATTTTGCATTATGCGACTCAAACTTGAACTTATAGCACACTCTCGGCTATGCACCAACTTAAAATCACAACCCAACACGGGTATACTCGAAATGGTTTACCTTTACAAGCCAATCATTCCAAACATGGAAGCAAGCACAACTTAACCTGAATCAAACATATAACTCAACTAGTTCCACACTTACCAAACTCATTGAGGTTATCAAGTCAAACATCCACATAAGAGGGATCCAAAACAACTACCATACACAACAACCACATGTAATCCCTTACTTCCCATATCTCAATCTTACCTCGACTTTTCAAATTTTAATACTTTCATTTATTTAGTCTTACTTAAGGTTACAACCTCAAGGTTACAACTCTAGGCACACCCTACTAAGTCACAAAAATCTACCTCCAGGTAGGGATGGATCCAACTTCCAATCAAAACAATGATTAAAAACTTTCGTACATTTATTCTTCATCAATAACACGCACCCCGGCCGCTGGTGGTCTTAATGGTGATGAACAATCCACGTAGGGAGAGGTACTTTCTCCTAAAAACATACTTTCAAAATAAACAAAGGAATTTGGAGTTCCCGACAGGTTCTAAACAGATCTAAAAACGCCATAAACGAATAATTATCAGATAAATCAAACCTAAATTCTTAAATTTGCAACTAAATTACAATATATTTCGAAATTCGCAACGAAAAATTACAAAATTCACCCACTAAAAACGAAAAAACAATCCTAAATTCGAAACTGAATTACAAGATAATTCAAAATTTGCAACCAAACATTACAAAATCAACCCATTAAAAACGAAAATCTCATTCCTAAATTCGCAACAATGTCAACTAACCCTAGATCTAGTGGTGGCGCACGCGGAGAGATATAGTGGAGGAGAGAGAAGAGCGAAGGACGTTGATGTTGTTGAGTTGAGATGCGAGTTTATCAATGTTGTTGTGCTTCTTCCTCTTTTCTTCTCTTGTGCGAGATTGAACCGGCTATGGAGGAGAGAGAAATGGAAGAAAGGACGTGTCGTTCGTCGCAGAGTTGGGAGGAGGGAGGATATAACACCCTTGAATTTCGAGTTACTATCTAAATTAAATGATATTAAAATTCTACAGAAAAATCAGCAAAGCTCCGTCTGAAATATGGACTGCCTAAAATTTAATTTAGGACTCGCGTCCAATTATAAACCTCCTTCAATAAAACCAGCACTCCAAATTCTCAATAATCCTTATCCAGCTCAAAAGGATCCACATCCATGCATAATTACCCGAAATTCCAAAAGTGTTATTCCACAGTTATTGCGAGAATAACCGTTAAGGATAAGCTACGTAGACTGAATCTAAGTCGAAGCAAAACTTAACTAAACTATTACGGTCCAGTCAAGTAAAGGTTTAGGTGAATTAATATTACAACCTTAAGTCCCAAAATGATAATATGTATACATAAATAGTGCAGCGGATAAAGAACTACTATAACTTTAACTAGTAAAAGTTGGTGGAATGTTGCTTTCAGCCCACACCCAACATGTAAGATCTTCATGTACCTGCACATATCGGGCATGTAGTATCAGCCAAACTGGCTGAGCAAGATTCATACAATAAAGCTAAACATATACGCAGGTAGGATAATAATATATCCTACAAATCATCTTCTTTTGAATCAAAATAATAAGTAGCAAGCTTTATAAAACCTTTTTTTGTATTCCTTTCTAAATCAACTCCTTTCTTTATTTTCCTTAAAACAAATCCTTTCTTTCCTTTACCTTCACAGAGAGGGAGTTATAAAATCTAAGGAATGGAACAAACTTTCCTTGCCTTTGGGCTAGCTAGGCCCTCCGGATAACTTATAGACAAAGACCCCTAGTGTGCACACCCCACAAACGGCCAAACCGTAGCAGAAGATCTAAGTCCGAGGTACTGATCAACGTACCCCCAACTATTCTAAAATGTCGAGACCATCCCGACAAGGTTCCAATTCCTTGAGACACCACAAAGGCAATTCCAACCGTTTCAAAAACATAAATATATCCATAAATCTCTTTCTGTAACTATTCTATAATTCAAGGTTTGAAAACAAACTGTTTGTATTCGGAGGAACATCCTCCTATTCAAACCAATCTCAACTCAAGAGAGATACATACCTTTATAATCTTTTTTCGTAACTATGAAAGTTTTAGTTGAAATCTTATCTTTTGTAGACCTTTCTCGTAACTATTAAAGATTTGAGTAAGGAATCTTACCTTTTAAACTAAAGCAACCCAACTAGCTCAGTCAATACGGCTCCCCAATGAAACCGGGATCTACAATATAACATACATGTACTTAATAAATATTAATAGATTTGGCTAAAATAGTTAATGAGCTTTTATTAACTTTAGTTTTATAAAACAACAACCCCTTTTTTCTTAATATATAAGAGTAAGTATAACTAATTCTTATAACTTATCTACTTAAACTTCCATTTACCTTTGATTACCAAAGTAATCAATATCAACAATACTAAAATCTCCCTTAGTTTATATTAAATCAACATTCATAATAAAACATTCAAACTTGAAACACTCAAAACTAACTATACAATTTATCAATTTTAGAAGAAACTTAAAATGGACATAACTTCCTCCTACGAGATCCAAAACAAGCTTTTATTGAGCCTATCTTGGATAAAATTTCAATACAAACAACTTTTGTGAAATCGTATTTTTGCTAAAAATGCACAGAAACTGCTTAAAACTGCATTTTACGAAACTGACAGGTAATTTATACGAACTACACCACAAAGTTCTTTGAACAACAAGTTTACTTAACATTCCATTAATCTAAATTAACTACTAATCACCTAAATAAACATTCTATTCATTCAATTCCACACCCAAACAATTAAAATCAAAACCCCTAATTCAATTTATCTCAAGAACCCTAAACTAACAAAACCCCAATTCGAAATTAAGCCAAATTTAAAATTAAAACATGACAAAGAATCTTACTTGATTAGGTTTTAGATAACAGCGAAATTACTCTATGAAAGACCCGAGATTCTCGGCCTCTTGAACCGATATCCGACCCGAAAATCGCAAGTATAAAACCCAATTATCTCTCTTCGAAATACCCACAAAATAGTGAAAATATTAAAGAATGACGAACAACAATTGAAGTGATGATGGTTGGTAAAGAAATTAGTAGCTTTAATGGTAATTGAAACAAGGAGTTGAAGATTGAAGAAAAAGAAAAGGAAGTTAGAGTGTAGAGGAAAAGTGACGTGGGTTTTGGTTTGGAAAATAGAAACTAGGAAGCAGTAAGTAACACTAACACTTTCTCCTTTTCTTTTACTTTCCTTTTTTTTCTCTCTCTCTTTATAATACTAACATAATTGTAGTTAGGTACTTAACCTAGGAAATTTAGGTTTTAGCTTTTGACCCCTTCTAAGGTAAAGTCAATAAGTGGGAAGTAAAATATATTTAATAAAAGAATATTTTAGTTTATTTTTAGAAACTATAATAATATAAATAATTACAAAACAGTATAAAAATATGGGGTGTTACAGAAGAGGACGCCTCGTTCGTCGCTGAGTTGGGAGGAGGGAGGATGGAGGATGCAGGAGGGAGGAGGGAGGAGGACGCGTCGTTGCTGAGTTGGGAGGAGTGAGGAGGGAGGATGGAGGATGGAGGAGGGAGGAGGGACGAGTGAGGAGGATGCGTCGGGGAGAACAGAGGCTTAGAGAGAGAACTTTAGGGTTAGTGAGGGTGAGAGAGAATGAGAGAGGAGTGGGGCAGTGGGTTGGGGTTTGTGGTATGGTGAGGTGGGCCGTGTTGTGTTATATACCATTTGAAGCCTAAACTGAACTGGATCAGTTAATAGAAAATCGAATCAGTTTTCTGTTAACTGATCCGGTTCACTAAAGTGAACCGAATCAGTTTTCTGTTAGCTGATCTGGTTCACTTGATCTGTAAATTTTCCGCATTTTGCGTCCCCAAAAATGGACGATTTACGGATCCGGTTTTGTTAAAACCGAATCTGTTGTGTTGTGACATATAAGTTTTTTCCACTAGTGAATACAGTTTAAGTTTATGCCGTTTACATAGATTCCTTTTATTAGAATGGTCAATGCCTTTAACGATTGCAAATGTGTCAGATCTTATAATCATGGCACAAGATCAGCTGTAGTATATAACATGAATTGTGGAACCTGCCTTGTCTCTAGTAGTCTAGTATATTAAATGTTGATGTGATCGAGACTGTAAATTTGTCATGGTTTGCTGACATTTTTAATTGAAGTTGGGTGATGTTTTTATGACCTTAGCTTGTCTCTTTCTCGGGATTGCATAGCACATACATTCATTACACGTCTTGTGTATGACATTATAGGTCTGATATAAAGGCCATGGAATATCTCAGATGCCGGCGTAGACTAATTGACATCTGTTGTTCAGTGGCGGAGCCAGCTAGGGGCATGGGGGTGCACGTGACCCCCCGAATCAGAAATTAAAAATTAAGTGTTTCGTTTAAAAAAAATGCGCCAAACCCAATTACCTGCGTCTTGCGCAATGATGCCGCGCTCAGCGCATGAAGGTAGGGAGATTTTCTTGCCACTCGCATGTTTATGCATGCATGTACTACTGCGTCTTGCGCATGTGCTGAACATTCTTTGTCGTGTTTGAGTGACTTGTTTGATAGCCTTACTTTTCTTCTTTTTCTTTTGCCTTTTTGTTTTATTCCCAACTTTATGATTCCTTCTCTAGGTTCGTCTTCTAAGATCATGTGCAACAATTAATCAACCTCACTTCTATCATATTGGCTAATTTGCTAACTGATTTTCTTTTTCTTGCACAGCCCACTCTAGAGAAATGTGAATACTTCACTGTTTAAATTTATTTCGTGTATTTCTTTTTTTGGAAAGCAAAATTATTAACTTTGAACGCTTATTTAGCTTCTTCCTTTTATAATTAAAATTATAGTTATGTACGATTTTGGTAGAGTCATCTCAATGTGTAGATTTGTAATATCACATTTTTATAATTTTCACTTGAATTAATAATGGATTTAAATTATAAAATCTGATATCGTGAAAATAATTTACTAAAAGATAGTACAATAATGGACTTAATAAATTATACAAATAATTAATTAGGCTTTATTTTAAATGGTCTTTAAAATATTGT
Source organism: Beta corolliflora (assembly GCA_947648045.1). Classification (NCBI taxonomy): domain Eukaryota; kingdom Viridiplantae; phylum Streptophyta; class Magnoliopsida; order Caryophyllales; family Amaranthaceae; genus Beta; species Beta corolliflora. Next base: position 60,740 of record CANSZD010002072.1, read on the forward strand.
TTGACTCAAAAGTTTTGGACAAGGCTTTTGATTGCTCTTCTTAAGGGCCTGTTCTCTTCGGCATAAAACAACTGAACTAAACTGAACTGAACTGAAGTGAATTGAAGTGAACTGAATTGAACTGAACAGAATTGAACTGAATTAAACTGAACTGAACTGAACTGAATTAAATTATAACTAATTAATAGTAATGATAATAATTTAGGAACTGAACTGAACTGAACTGAATTGAACTGAACAGAATTGAACTGAACTGAACTGAACTGAATTGAACTGAACTGAACTGAACTGAACTGAACTGAAAATAAGCTGGAGAGAACAGGCCCTAAGTCTAGACCAAGTAGGTCGACGGTATGTTTAATCAGTGGATGTTAAAAGGGAAGAAAAATTTATATGTCTAAAGTTGTGCACCCCGAATTCAAAATCCTAGCTCCGCCACTATGTTTGTTTCCGTCTTTGAGAAGCAGAGTTGCTATTAATGTTGAGAAGGGGGATTCTGTAGCCTTATCCTCCTGTGTGGAGTCTACCACTTGTTTTATCTGCTATCCAGTAGATACTATGAGCCTGACTATAAGTGATTGGGCAACTATTGCAAACCTGTCCAAGACTTAAGAGTTGTATCTGCTACTGGCTTTTTTTGCATAATTAATGACTACAGGATGCATGAATCGCTGTGCTATTCTTTGAATTATGTAGTATATATTGGATGTTTAATTGTTGAGCAAAGAAGGAAATATATCTGACAAATTTGATGTGGGATTTTTTTATGATTTTAGGCGGTGACCAATATCTATAATTCACGACAGCCAGTGCAAGCATATCATCCTTTTAGTGAGCAATTGGGCATCGATAGGCCGTTCGGATATGATACCTGCTCCATCTGGATTTCTTCAACCTTCCGTGGCCGCATCAGCTCCTTATGTTCATCTAATTCATCATCATGAAGATCTCGATTCAACTTACAGAAGCAATTAGATAGCAAATCTTGTTGCACATGCTATCTTTCACAACCCCCATTCTTCTTCACCTGCAATTTCACTCCCACCTATTTCGTCATCCATGCCACCCAGTGCACTGCAGCCTTCATTGAATCTATAATGCCCATATGGTGCCCACTGCCCAGTGCACTGCAGCCTTCAACCTGGTTCAAATTCAAAATCCTACTCATCGCTTTCATTTAATAGCATTTTACTATAGAAGTCTATACATTCTTCTCATCATGTGCTAATATTTGGTGCCATGGTTTTGATGGCTGCCAAAAGAAGCTGTTTCTATGCAGGCTTTGCTGCAAAGAGGAATTTTTCGGAGGTAAGTGTGCTTCTTTATGTTATCAGTGGTCAAAATCGAGAGGTCTTTTCTCTTCTTTAAGTGTGGTTCTTTATGTTATCATTGGTCAAAATCGAGAGGTCTTTTCTCTTCTTTATTTCTAGGATGATATAAGATACCACATGACTTCTTGGGATTAATTATGCTAGGTAATCACACAGGGTGAAGCACAAGGAATGGTGAGTTTGAACTTGATGCCGTTTGGATGTTTGTCTTTTAATATGTCCGAAGGGAGTTTGACCATTTGAAGCATGCTAGTGAATCAGCAGGTTGGGTCACTAATGGTCTGATCTCTAGGCCTTTTCCTCACAATATTTTTAACAACACAAATTTCTGCTGCACCTAATAGCTAATGTTGGCATAAGATCTGGAGAGTTCCAGCAGCAACATGATAAACAAATATATTTTGGTGGCTTAACTATCAGATACGTTAGTGGATTCGGGAATTCCAGGCTTTGTGCTAACACTAAACCAATGAGCAAGGGCGACTTAACATCAACACTAGCTGTATAGATTTTGGTGTGTTCTGCTACTTCAGAAGTCTTTGCTATCATCTTGGAAATGCTATTATATTGGGAAATTGGTAACGTTTGACTTTTTTTTACTTGCTCAATGTAATTTCATGTATCTGCAAAAAATTTCATTCTTTGATAATTTAATGAAATCCTGCAATCTAGAGCTGCATAATTTAATCTTGGGTTTTTCTATGATATACCCCTGTGTTTTTTAAAATTCTATAATATACCCCTAATGTTTTTTTATTCTACACTGTACCCCTGTGTTTTTTAAGTTTTCTACGAAATACCCCTCCGTTAAGTATACTTAACGTTTACTGTTAATGTTTCCTAATGACAGGTTTTGGAGGGAAAAATTGCCTCCATAACCAATTCAGCCCTCGATTTTTCTTCCTCTTATATCCAGTTCATTCTCTCTCCCTCCTCCTCACTTTCTCTCTCTCTCCACCCCTTATACTTTCCTCCATTAACGAAGATGTCAAGCTCCAGCTCTTATCAATCAAGATCTTCTTGTGAACTGGAATTTATCTTCCCTAGGTGTAACTGTATCCCCCCAAAAAATGCAAAGCTCCACATTTCTGGGTCTCAAAGAAATTCGAGGAAAGCGTACTTCAAATGTGATTATTGTCAATTCTTCATGTGGCTGAACAACCACCATGTTCCGAGGAGAGGAGAGGTATTGTAGTTTAGTCTTCAAGAGAATGCAGAAGATGAACATGATGCAACATTATTGAACATCAAAGAAGAGGTTGCAGGGGTTAAAGAGAAGGTGAATGAATTGGCTGGATTTTTAAAGGAGATGGCTAAAATTGGTATCTTTTTGTATGTTTTAATGCTAATTTTTGTTATATTAGGATGAGAATGTTGCAAGTGGGTGGGTGTAAGCAATAGTTCTCTGTTTTTATTTTGTAACGACCTAAGTTTGTATCCTATTTTCTTATGAATGAGAACATCAAATTCAGTGTTTAATTATCAAATATTTCATATAATAGCATTTGAGACAACAAAGTTGAGTATTTGACATTCCCAAAAAAAACCAAGTCTTACATAAATAACTTGTCTAATGAAACTTGTCTGCCAAAAACTAATATTGCCAACAAAGTAAAGCACTATCTATTATTTATCTATTGTTAACACAGTTGGCAACAACCAAAAGTGGATCATTTCCTAGATGTTCACAAAATAAAGTACATGCGCCAAAAAGCCAGTTTAATTATGACAAAAATAGTGGCCATTGTTCTACTAAAACAAACTACTTTTGGAGCATTTGCAATCTGTCCAAGATTTTCTGCCTCTTTGGACTAATTGCATGTCCAATACTTAAAGATGGTTGGCTCATGGCAGCTTGCCTTGGGTGTTTTTCCCTTGTGGACACATGCTGCTGTGATGATGTTTGTTGTGGTTGCCTTGTTGTCTGCTGCTGTGAAGATGGGACTCTAGCCCTGGAAGTGCTTGGTTGCTGCTGTGAAGATGAGAGTCTAGGCTGTGCTTGCCTTGAAGTGTTTGCCCTTGGATTAGGCTGTTGTGAAGTCCTTGCCCTAGGAGTGGGAGCTGTTTGGGATTGATTGATCATCAAGTCAATCAAGTTCTTTGTTAATCCGAGGTTGTGTTTCTTTGTGAAGTGCTAGCTTGTGTTCTTGAATTCCTTGTCGATTGGAAGATTGAGCCTCCAAACCTTCGTTGCCCCTTAGCTCTCTTGTTGTTGCACCTCCTTTACATGTTTATGAGTTGTGGCCAAATGCCTTGCACTTCTTACATTGCACAGTTGTGCTCCTTTTTCCCTTCCTTTCCTCTCCCTGCTCTCTCTTTCTATTCCTAGATGGCCTGCCTATTCCTCTTTTCATGGTTGGAGGGATGAGTTTTGGACAACCTAGGTCAGGCCATTGTTCTGAATCAGGATTAGGTGAGATGTTAAGGTTATAGGCTTCCCTGTACCTAGCCACACTAAACCATTCACTCACAAAATGCAAAGGGTCTTTCCCAGCATCCAAGATTGCCTTGATTCCATGTTTACATGGAATTCCACTAATCTGCCATCTCCCACAAGCACAGGTTTTATGATTCAATGAAACAGGTAAAACAGCCCTACGATCATGAATTTCATACTCACCCCTCCCAGATGGGTAAGCTTGACATGTCCTAGAGTCCTTGGTTAAAAATCTTACCCTCTCCCTGATATTTAGACATACCCCATCATCAACCCATTGCTCTGCTAGTTGTTGTTTAATGGCATGCCTGACCATTGCTATTCTTCTAACACCTGAAACACAGCAGCAATTATCAACATGAGCCAATAGTGGAGTTAAAGCCTGGAAGAAGTGAAGGAAAGGGTTTAAATACCTTCCAACAAGGTCAATATAGGGCAGCACCTATCTGAGCCAATAGTGGAGTTAAAGCTCTCCACAAAGTTGTTGGTGTTTTGATCATTGCAAAGTGATGGATCAAACTTCCACTTTGTCCAAGTTTCAAGGGGACCTACATCCTTGAACCGTTTCACAGCACCCAAACCAGCTACTTGTTGCACCTTTTACAATGCCTTCCTAAAACAGTACAATGAGTATGAGTTTGTGACTCCCCAAAACAGCTTGTGCATCAGAATACCAGGGTATTCACTCTTGAAGTTCTTGCATAAGTGCCTTGCACAGTATCTTCTTGGTACTTTTGGCCACACCTGATCTAGGCTGGGATCAATACCCTATTCACATGTGACAAACAAAGTAAATGTGTTAGTAAGTGTAATTTTAAAAAACACTAGTATTATATAAAACAAATAAATGAGTGTATTACCTTTTGTCTATCACTCATTATTGTCCAATCATTCCTGCCATTTGCAGTCAACAAGGTCTTCAAGTGTGTGAAGAACCAACTCCAACTTGTTTTGTTTTCACAATCAACCACAAAGAATAAAGAATCGGGAAGATCTCATTGTTGCCATCCAATGAGACTGCTGACAGAAGAATCCCCCCATAATTACCTTTATGGTGAGTGCCATCAACTCCCTCCAATCCCCTACAACCATCTATCAAGTCTTGGAACTGAGACTTAAAGCTGATGAAGATGGATTTAAACTGTAAAGGTCTCTCAAATTTTTGCAATGTTCTCCAAGTGCAAAAAGCTAGTGAGCCAGGGTTATTATTAAGGAGCAGCTCACAGTAGGTTAGTAAGTGAGTATAAGACTCATCATGGTCCCCCCAGAATCATCCTCATTGCCATCTCTTTCATCTTATACACAGTAGATGTGGCCATTGTCAACCCATAACTATCCCACAATAGGCCTTTAATTGTTTTGCCTTTCATGTTTGTGTTTGATCTGAAATCCTCAAGCAATTTCTTAGCAGTCCACTCACAAGTAACCATGGGAATCTGAACCAAATTGAAGTCACATTTGTGGCCAGGCTTTAGTGTTTTTATGGCCTAAGTATGACCATCTGGTAGTCTAGAGGCATGAATTCTCCATTCACACCTCTCATCTGCACATTCAGCAGTGTACCTAGCCCCCTCTGACCTCCTCACAACCAAGGCAAAACCTTCTTGGATACAGTAATCTCTAAGAGTGTCCTTGAAATGTTCTTTGTCCATAAACATCATCCATGACTTCAAATCAATCCTACCCATGTCAACATCATCAAACACTACACTATTCCTAAACATCCTGCTAAAATATCCACTATCATCACTCCATTCTGACTCTTTAAAAGTCTCCCACCCACCATCTACATAAGCATGGTTAAGTAACTCATGCACATCATCCTCATCAGTGAGTATATCATCCTCAATTTCATCCTCAGAACTTTCTTCACTATCCTGGGCAGGTTCCCAGTCATCGTCACATTCATCATCATCACTCCCTTCTACACTTTCCATCACAACAGCCCTTGCTCTAGTTCTTCTAGGTCTGCTAGCAGTAGGAGCACTAGAAACAGTTGATCTGGTTTGAGTTTGGGCAACCCACAGTCCCTTACCCTTGGCTGTAGATTTGGCCATTTTTTTCCCATATGGAAAGGCTGGTTTGGTTTTTATTTTGCTAGGGGGCTCACTTGAATCCATATTGGGTTGAGGAGTGGGTCCAGTTGAGTTAGGTTGGTCAGCAGCATCAGATTCTAAGTTGCTTGGTTGGGAAGTGTGCTCATCAATGGGTTGTGAGGTGGGTACATCAATGGGTTGTGAGGTGGGCACATCAATGAGCTGTGAGGTGGGCTCATGAAATGGACTGTGATCAGGACTGTTTATAGTCCAGTCAAGTTGGTCAAGACCACTCAAGTGGAACTAGGCTTGTTGTGATGGTTGGAATGTAAGCAATTGTGGGAACCTTGGGCTTCTCCTCACTGGAGGGCTACTAATAGGGGAAAGTGATTGAAAATAATCTGTCTGGGTTGGTGGGGTTGGTTCATTTAACAAAATTTTAGGTGGGCTTGGAGGGGGTGGATCATTACACAAAGGTAAGTCAATCTGTGAAGAAATAGTGTTTAGGGCCTGTTTTTTTTTTGCTCCTAGTTTGTAGTTTGGGCCTAACTATTGGACCAGGTTGGCTTGGTGGGGATGATTCAATAGGGTCATCATAACTGATCTCATGTTCCTTGGTGCTCCTAGTTACTACTTTGGGCCTACTGTCCTTTGGGCCTTCACTCACACCTAACTGATGGGCCTTAGTTTGGTCAGCCTTCCTAACTCTTTGTGCTAAGGTCCAAATGAAAGTTGCTTTTTCTGCAGCACTAACCCCAACATTGATCACCTTTGTACCAACAACCTCAAACATCTTCATCATACTCCCATCATCTACCAGTTCAATCCTTTCATCCCCATTAACATATGAAAGCACAGGAAATTCAAGGAGCTCATAGCCCTTTTCATCAAATAATTCACACATATCATTCACTATATCTATCATCAAGCATAAATCAACATCTTCAACATTTAAATTCATAGACTTTCCTAAGTAATGAATTTTTACAATTCTCTCAAGCATTGTCTGCAACAACGAACATAAACACACAACAACAAACATGCATAAAATTTCAAGGCCTAAACTTCACCAAAACATAGTAATCAAACCCTAAACATCACTTAATCACCGCAAATACATAAATCTACCAATTTAACAACTAATAATCAAGAATTTTACCTGAATTTTGATTATTCCAAGCTAATAACTCTTCGTTGCGCACTTTCGTTTCAAATTATGTCTTCCTTCGCAACCTTCGTCTTCACTGCAACTCACAGTGATGAAATTTCTCACCAAGTTTCAAATTTTTTGGGATTGCGCAACGTTTTTCTGTGGATTTCAACTGAAATGGTATGAAATGGTGTGAAATGGCGCTGAGTGATGAGGGTTTAGAGAAGAACAACAGGGAAGAAGAACATAAGAATGAAATGGGGAAGTTAAGAGGTTTTAACTACTAAACGGGGTTTTGTTTGGGAATTCAAAAAACAACAACGTCCGTTTTCATTAATTGACACTAGGGGTATTTCGTAGAAAACTTAAAAAACACAGGGGTACAGTGTAGAATAAAAGAAACATTAGGGGTATATTATAGAATTTTAAAAAAACACAGGGGTATATCATAGAAAAACCCTTTAATCTTTTTACTGATTAGATGTCACTAAAGTTGGTGCTCATATCTTTAATGCAATATATGTACTTCATTGCAGTGTTCCTTTTATTTGATCGAAGTGTCGAATCAAGGAGTTTTTTTGTATATCTCTTGTATTTATGAACAAAAATATTATAAATATAATTTTTATCTATATCTGATTGATTGTACATCAATTTAGAATAAAAAAAGCAAAAGAAAAAATATTATTATTTTATTTTTTTGGGCTCTCAAATGATGCGGGTGCTGTTAACAACCGGAGCATTTGTGTCACAAATGTTCCGATTTTTCCTTACAACCGGAGCATTTGATGTATAATGGGCATGTAAAATTGATCAAATGCTCCGGTTTTAAGGACAACTGGAACATTTGTGAAAATAAATGCTCCAGTTTTCAACCGAAGCATTTGTAACATGCTCAAATGCTCGTATGACGTCTGGTACGGGTCAAATACAGAGCATTTGAGTATTTTTCTACTAGTGTTACAGGGCAACAGCTAGCTGGTTCCGTGCAGGAGCTATAAGAGGAGACAGGTCTACCTATTGGTCCACCAAATGCTGATGGTGAAGGACCTGATCTAGAAAGAGAAGAGAATAATGAGGATTTGTCTAAGGGGGAACCAGATACTGATGGTTTCCATGGAGATCAACAGGTAAACACCTCAGGGGGAACCACCACAAAAGTTGGTGGTAACCCTAATGAGGGACATGTAAGGAATGAGCAGGGAACCAATTCACATCCCATCACATCTGAGAGAATTAACTTAGAGGATGCTGGAATGCAAGCTGGTTCCAGTCAAACTCATTCACGAGGATAAGATGGTCCAGTTTCAAAGAGTTTTATATTTCAATCTTCTCATCCCTCTGATCAAATCATTAGTGATATTAATAAGGGAATTCAAACAAGAAGAGTTGTTTATGAAAACGTTTGTGCCTTTTTCTCTTTCTTGTCCAGCATAGAACCAGCTGATTACAAGACGGCATTGAATGATCTAGATTGGGAGTTGGCCATGCAAGATGAGTTGAATCAATTTGAAAGGAACCAGGTGTGGCACCTTGAGCCAATACCAAGAGATAGGTCAGTCATTGGCACTAGAGGGTGTTGAGAAACAAGTTGGATGATCTTAGCACAATAGATCGAAATAAAGCAAGGCTTGTGGTGCAAGGCTACAATCAACAAGAAGGCATTGATTATGATGAGACCTTTGCACCTGTTGCTAGGTTAGAGGCTATTAGAATTCTTATTGCTTTTGCTGCTCACATGAATATGAAATTGGTCCAGATGAACGTGAAGACAACATTCTTGAATGGCTATTTGAAGGAGGAGGTATATGTAGAACAACCATCTGGTTTTGCTGATCAGTTGTTTCCCCACTATGTATTCAAACTTGATAAAGCTTTGTACGATCTCAAACAAGCACCAAGGGCTTGGTATGAGAGACTGTCAAAGTTTTTGATGGAAAATGAATACAATAGGGGAACAGTTGACAAAACTTTATTTATGAAAACTAGGGGGAAACATTTGCTAGTAGTTCAAATTTATGTTGATGATATCATCTTTGGAGCTACTAATCAGTTGCTATGTTTACTAATCTTATGCAGAGTGAGTTTGAAATGAGCATGATGGGAGAACTTGGCTTCTTCTTAGGCTTACAGATTAAGCAAATAGCTGATGGAATTATGATCCACCAGCAAAAGTACCTTAGAGAGCTTCTTAAGAAGTATAGTCTAGAGGACAGTAAAGCTTATGACACTCCTGTTCCCACTTCCACAAAACTTGATGCTGATTCGAAGGGTAAGGATGTGGAAGCTACACTGTATTGATGTATGATTGGTTCCCTCTTGTACCCAACAGCTAGTAGACCTGATATTGTGTCCTCTGTAGGATTGTGTGCAAGGTTTCAAAGCAATCCTAAGGAATCTCATCTAAAGGTTGTTAGAAGAATACTTAGGTATTTGGTGGGAACAAATGACTTGTGCTTGTGGTACCCCAAAGACACTTCTATTGAGCTGGTAGGGTATACAGATGTAGACTATGTTTATCCTTGTTGATAGGAAAAGCACATCAAGTATGGCTCATTTCTTAGGCTCGTGTCTGATCTCCTGGGGCTCTAAAAAGCAAAATTCAGTGGCTTTATCCACAGCTAGATCGAAATATAAAGTTGCTGCAGCTTGTTGTTCCCAGCTGTTGTGGATAAGGAATTAACCAACTGAAAGATTTTGGTGTTGTCTATGAAAATGTTCCTATCATGTGTGACAACACGAGTGCTATTAATATTTCTAAAAATCCTGTTCAGCACTCTAAAACCAAGCACATTGAGATCAGACATCATTTTCTTAGAGATAATGTTGAGAAAGGCTTGGTTGAATTATTGTTTTGTAAAAGTGAAAATCAAATTGCTTATATTTTCACAAAATCTTTGTATAGAGAGTCTTTTTGTAAGTTAAGAGTCTTATTAGGTTTAATTAAGTTTTAGCAAGTGTCAGTTTTTTTAAGAGTTATTAGGTTTAGGTTAATTGGCTTCAGATGTTTCCTCCGATGGTTAGATTAGTACTCCTTGATGTGAATATATATATATATATATATATATATATATATATATATATATATATATATATATATATATATATATATATATATATATATATATATATATATATATATATATATATATATATATATATATATATATATATATCTTAGCTTAATTCTTCAGGTTGTCATGTAGATGCTTCTATATCTCTCAAGATTAGAAAGAATCGTGGCTTGAATAAAGGTGAAATCATGCTAAGTTGCTAGAACCAGTTGCAAGTGTTTCTTGTACGAAACAGCTAAGAAGAACAACAGTAATGCACATATATGTTTTTGGGAAGTTAATTCTTTCCGAAAATTAAACGAATTTTCTAACTTCTGCAAGTTGAAAATTTTAGGTGCAGTTGTCATAAAAAAGGTGCGTCGATTGTACATATCTTGTACATGCCTTATTTTTCGACAGTTGAAGTATTTTATGGGAAGTTATGATTACTACCGAAAATTTGAATTGCTTTTTAAAATCTCAATTGATTCTCTTCCTATACTTAATCTCTTATGTGTATATATTATAATTGTCCCCATTTTCTATGCAATCATTTCAAGTCACACTCAAGCAATCTCTCTCTCTCTAAAAGCAGTTTCTCCTAAGCTCTCTGTTTTCTCTACAATGGGGAAGAAATCTTCCGTTGGTTCAAGAAGAAAGGGTGGAAAATCAAAGAGCTCATTTGAAATGCCTTCATCTCCAAAGAAACCCCTTCTGTTACTCAACCCGAAAAACCTCCATCCTCCACCATAATTTCCGATAATCCTTCCTCCATCACTCAAACACCAACCACCACTACTCTACAAAATTAACCTCCACCACCACAAAATTAACCACCTCCACCACAACCACCTCCATCCGTAACCTCATCTCCTACCCATCCTCCCACTCATGAACCCTCTCCTACTCTTTCAACCGCTAAACCCTTAACCTCTTCTTCAACTGAAAACCCAGCCACCTCTGTTGTTTCCCATAACCTAATTTCCAATGAGAAGGGTGAAACTGTTCATGAGGGGGAAACCAAAAGGATTTCGTTACTGGTACTATTGAAAGGGTTTTACATGATTTGTCTGCTGAAGTTCCTGTTGAGAAGGAACAAAAGGAGGAAGAAGATCTGGTGGTTATTGGCCACAAGGAAGGGTCTCCATCTGCCTCTAGGACAAGAGGAAGGAGAGTGACCAGATCTGCTATGAAGAAGGAAACAGAAGAAGATTATAAGGATCAATCTGCTGGTTCTGCTGAGGGAACCAAGAGGAGAGGGGTAACCGCTAGACCCCCTCACGCTGCAAAAGGTAAATATGTTGAAACTCCTGTTTCTACTGTTCTACTCCTATTGTTAAGAGAAGTGTGTTGTTTGGATGTTCTATAGAAGATGCTTATTTTGATATTCTTGTTTTATCTGCGGTCCGTGATTTGTTTGATTTTTCAAGGTTGGATGCCTTTGTTTAAGGATGTTAAGAATGCGTTTGTGGATCCTGTTAGAGAATTTTAGAGTTTTTTGCGGGGATATACCAGGGTAATGGGGCATTTTGTGGGGATATACCTCACTAAATTTTTTTTATGGGGATATACCAAACTAAATTTAAGTTTTATTAAAAGGTACCAAAAACACTATTTCCGCGCGAGAAAGTCAAATTTACGGCCTTTGACTTGGTAGGAACTCGCGAGTGAGCCACAAATGTTGTGTTTTACCCCCTCACCCACGCGCATACTATTGAAATGTTTTTTTTAACAATTTTCTTAAGAATTCCCTCCCTTAATAACCAACTCCCTCCCTTAACATTCCCCTCTCCTTAAACCTTGAAAAAGAACGCTCTTCAATTCAGCAAGAAAGGACAGCCCAAAATCATCAATTGCAAGGTATTATGTCTTATTTTAGCTTTAATCTCAATTCAATTTACTTCTTGTGTTCTTCAATTGTATTATGTGGTTTGAATTTGTGCTATAGGGTATAAATTAAGGTTAAGTTACCAAGTCAAAGGCCAGAAATTTGACTTTCTCGCTGGAAATAGTGTTTTTGGTACCTTCTAACAAAACTTAAATTTAGGTTGCTATATCCCCACAAAAAAAATTTAGGGAGGTATATCCCCACAAAATGCCCTATTGCCCTGGTATATCCCCGCAAAAAACTCAGAATTTTATGTGAATTTGGAGCAATTACCTAACATGTCTTTGGGATCTACTGTTTTTGGGAGTGAGGTCTCTTTGTCTGTTTCATCTGTGGCTTCTCTTCTTAATGTTCCTAGGGATGGGTTTGATAATTATGTTGGGATGGTTGGCCTATTATTGTTGGGGTAACAACTGAGGAGATTTATAAGTTTTTGTTTACTGTTCCCTATTCCAAGAAGGCTAGTTACCAATTTGCTAATTTGCGTGAACCCATTATGCTGGTCCTCCACTCCATTTGCAACAAAATGTTAATTTCTAGGGCTTAAGGCAGGGGGACAGTTCATATAATGGAAATGGTCTTGATTTACTTAATGATGAAAAAGATTAAGATCAATCTCCCTGCTATCATAATTGATCACATCAGGAACTGTTGTTCCTCCTTTCACCATACCCTGGCCTATGGTTCAATCGTCACCCTCTTGCTCAAGAAGCAAAAGATTCCTCTTAATAGGGAAACAGTGCCCATTCAGGTGTTTACCAAGAAAATATTAGGCCAAAAAGGGTTAGATGTTTCCTCAGACATGCTGAGGTTTAAGGAGTTTGTAGTACCAGCTCAGAAGAAAAAGCAGGAGAAGAAGAAGAGAAAGTTAGGGGGAACCAGCACAGATGTTATTGTGATTGAAAGGTTGGACAACCAGGAGAAGACTTTGGAGAAAATGTATAAGTTAATTAAGGGTATGTCCAAATGTTACACGTCTAAGGTCACAAAGCTTGAGAAGAAGTTGGCCGAAACTGAGTTATTGGTTCTCTCCCTTCCAGAAGTAAAGGCTCAACTCCCTGCTGCTCCCCGTCTCCTAGCTGATCCCCGTCTTCCTGCTGATCCTATGTCTGAGGATCAAGATGATGATGATGAGGAAGATGAAGAAGGCACTAGTGGAAAAAACCTTATCTGTCACTTAGTAAAAAATTCGGTTTTTACAAAACCGCATCAGAAAATCATTAAAAAAAATGGGAGGGAAAGTTGGGCGGAAAATATGATCCGGTCATTTAGTGAACCGGATCAGATTTTAGAACTGCTCCGATTTCATAAAATTTGATCCGGTTCACAAGACCGAATCAGATTTTCCTCTATGTTTTCTAAAGGAAAAACCCGCATTTTCCCTCCTCCACCCAACCTAAGCCCCCTTCCCTTTCATTTCGCGTTTTACCAGCCCAGCTTTCTCCCACGAAACCTAATCCGTTTTCCCCTCTCTCACCCTCACTCCTTCCCTCTCCTCGACAGCGCCGACCACCGAATCACCTAATGGCTTGTGAGATCTCGCGCTCAGCTAACACGGAAGAGAGAGAAATTGAAGACGAACAAAATGGCGAAACCTCGAAAACTGCCGAAAAATGAAGGTTCCAAGTCCGATTCTTCCTCCGCTGAAGCCCTAATTCTTCACCAGAAGCTCTGTCTTTCTATCGACATCAATAATCATCGAATTCACGGGTTTTTCTCTGATTTCATTTGCTAAATTCATGTATCAACCCTAGTTTATGGATTCTTCTTTCGCTTTTTATGCTGAAAGAAGCTTCAATCCCTAATACGTTTTCGAGTTTAATTGTATGAGGAGGAAAGAAGATCTGTATAGTTGAATTTGTTACTTAATTTAGGTTTAATTATCAAGTATCGGAGTTGGAAGTTTATCATGTTCACTTTCGTTGCTGTTAGTTATTGATGCTCAATTTAGGTTTACAATTTCATGTGCACGTGTGGTAAAGAGTCTCAAGCAAGTATGCTTCGAAGAATTGTATATCTTGAAGCATGTGATTAGGAGAATGTTGATATGATTTTCTATTTAGCTTATAATAATAATGTTGATTATTCACAAGGATACTCACTCCAATTAGCAGAACATATGCTTGTAGTTTAAGACTTGGAATTGTTTCGATGCATTTCCAACCTGATGTTTGAAGTTCTTGCTAGTTTATGCCTTTTGAGGTAAAACCTAATCCGTTTTGCTACATTAGATAGTGGGATTAGAGCATTTTGTTTGTGAACACATGAAGTATCTTTTGGGTTTTTTGTTGAATGAACAAATGACTATCCTATATGTTTATGAAATACTGATTTTGTTGGGTAAACTTTAGCTTAGAGAACTGGGCACAATTGCCGTTCTTTCTCTCATTTGGGGGGTTTATGGTAGTTTGCAATTTAATTGCTAACTTTCTTGTTAAGCCTATAAGGATCCAAATTGGGTTGTTGAATGTTGATATTGTTTGAGTTGTTTTTGTGTCTTTACAACATAAACTTTAGTGATGCATCCTACATGCCCTTATCTTTCCTTATGTAGTGTGACTGTGTGAGTACTGAGTAAGTGTAGCTCATTTTTCTTCGTCTTGCCCATGTGAATCATTAAGTAACACACTTGTTTTATGTCCATTGTGTGAGTGGATGGCTGTTTCTTCTGTTGATTGTTACATATTATTTTTATGGTCTTTTGTTATCTCATGTGGTGTTACATTCCCTGATTACATTTGTGATTAGATTGTTTACAGTGCTTTTGAGTGCATATCTTTTTTTTCATACCTAATGCATTTTATTGATGATCAGGATGAGGCTGCTGAAGTTAAGCTGCGGTCTACTGGACAAATACAGGATTTGGCTGTCTATCGATATGCTGCTAGATTTTTGCAATATAATTGTTTACAGTGTTTTGACAGGTTATAAGAATTGTGACTTAGTTGAGTAGTTTCAGATTGGGAGGAGGATTTAGAGTATTGCATTTGGTCAGACCCTTTTTGTCGTTCCTTCCGGAGGTACAAAGTGCAGATATGAAGGTGTCGTTCAGAGAAAAGGTCATCTACACTATTATCTCGTTGTTCATATTTCTGGTGTGCAGTCAGCTTCCACTTTATGGAATTCACTCTACGACGGGGGCTGATCCATTCTATTGGATGCATGTTATCCTCACTTCCAGCCGTGGAACTGTCATGGAGCTCGGTATCACTCTTATCGTGACGTCTGGGTTGGTAATGCAGCTCTTGGCTGGGTCAAAGATCATTGAGGTTGACAACAATGTACGTGAGGACCGCGCACTTTTGTAAGTTCTCTTCACCGGCTTTTGTATTCTTTGA
The DNA here is from genome assembly GCA_947648045.1 of Beta corolliflora. Lineage (NCBI taxonomy): Eukaryota > Viridiplantae > Streptophyta > Magnoliopsida > Caryophyllales > Amaranthaceae > Beta > Beta corolliflora. The sequence goes on from CANSZD010002072.1 coordinate 75,973, forward strand.
TGTGTGCTTTGATTTAATTTATATCTTCAATGTTTCAGATATCGCTGTTGAGAATAAATTTTACTAGGAGGTGTTGATCACTGGAATATCTGTAAAATGAGTATTTGTTTGTCTAACCATGGAGGGTTCTATTCTTTTGAATGATCAAGAGAGTACAGTACATGAGGATTTTAGTGCATTTATGCTTATGCATTTACCTTTAGCTATATGGGCTTCCTTTATGTTGATTGTAGATTGCATGAGCGGTGCATTAGCCGAAAGTGTTTGTATATCGTCTGAGTTGTACTTGAAATTGACTTATGTCTTTTTATTTTTCCATTAGAAATGGTGCACAGAAGTTGTTGGGTATTCTGATTGCTGTTGGTGAGACTGTGGCATATGTTCTATCTTGGATGTATGGAAGTGTAGGCCAGCTTGGTGTTTGAAATGCAATTCTTATCATTCTTCAACTTTGCTTTGCTGGAATTATTGTGATCTGCCTCGATGAACTTCTGCAGAAAGGATATGGTCTAGGTTCTGGAAGTTCACTTTTCATTGCTACCAACATCTGGTGAGCTTCTGGCTTTATTGTTTTCCGGAATCTGCTGTGAATTCTATCCCATGATGGTATGATGTATTTTAGCTAAACCATGTTCTTTCTTTGTCTTGGTTTGCAGTGAGAACATCATCTGGAAAGCATTCAGCCCAACCACCATCAATGCTGGCCGTGGTGCTGAGTTTGAGGGTGCTGTTATTGCATTGTTCCACCCCCTAATTACGAGGACTGACAAAGTTTGTGCCCTTTGAGAGGCATTTTATCGGCAGAACCTTCCAAATATAACCAACTTGCTTGCAACAGTCCTGATCTTTTTTATTGTTATCTATTTCCAAGGGTTCCGTGTTGTATTGCCAGTACGGTCAAAGAATGCCTGTGCATATCAAGTTAAGACGAAAGAGGGTGAGATGACGAAGCAGAGAGGCTTAGTACATTGCAAACTACCTATATCGGATATATCACGATTTAGACAATTTCTCTCCCTCTGATCTAGTGGGTTACAGCCTTGAGTTAGAATAGTAATTATATGGGTGCATTAAAAGGCTTTAGAAGAATAAATTGACATCAGATCATGTAATTATAATATTCTGGCCCCTATTTTCTTATTAGCTTCATGCTCTGATATTTGATATTATTCTTTATAGGAACATTATACAACAGTTTAGAATGTCGTATCCTTGCACTCAGGTCCAAATCTTGGTAGTGTCCTAAATCCTAATTCATGGCTAGTCAATTTGAATATGTACCCATACACAACATCTGTACAGCCAATGCCCGAGTTTATGAACATAGGTTCTCTTTTAGACAAATTGTTTAGGCTAGTCAAGCTGCCCTGAGCGAGCTGACAGCAATCCTGGTGCTATCAACCTCCACTATTGATTCTTTTTGTTATATGCGCAGGTTCAGTTGAAGATATTGATCCACAGATAATACTACAATCATTACTGGAGAGGTATCATGGAATTCCTATACAACAATAGTCTCTATCTCCCGAGCTTATCTCAAGTTTGCTAAGCATCTTTCCAGAGTACACTGCGTTCTTTCAGTGAGTTGATTGTGTCCATTCTGTTCACCTAGTATGTATTTAAATCACCCATACTCCTTTGAGCCAACACATTCAAATTGGATCCCATATTGTGATCATATTTTTTTCTATGTTGATTCATTGAATTATATATATTGGAGTATGCCATGTATATGATAAATATCCCTATATCTGAGTGCACAATTCTGTTGACATTTTATTAAGGAACTACAACAGCTATTAGATGAAGATGCTGTGATTTTTGATGCTTGTGAAAGCTTTATTTTTGTTGTAGAGATTGTGAAAACTTTGTTAATGTTGATTAATGAAGAACTTTCATGAGTCATGCCTAAAGCAAAGCCTTAGTCCCAGTTGATGTTTTCAATTGTTATGCCTTAAAAATCTGATGGTCGTGCAACTTTCATGAGTCTCATTTGTGGTTGCTCTCTAAGCGTATTTCCTTTTGTTAAAGGAACTTGAACATTCAAAGGAAGGCGGTGCAAAAATTTATGCAGAGCTTTGTGGCTTTTAAAAAAATCGTGATTGAAATGATGAGGATGAGGACTAATTATTTGTATCTATTGCCAGTTAACTTTCATCTACTTACAATCAGTGCTTCTTAGTCTAGCCTTGGTTAAAACGAGCATGTATAAGTGTTGCAGTACAGTCCTCTATGGCTTTTCAAAATGGTTGATTTGATGTGACAAGCAGCTCAGCTACAAAGCAAGACTGAGTTGTATGGGTCATACTCTAGCACTTGTCCATAAGCTTCTGAGAACCTGCACTCAGCCATCAACACTCCTATACAGACCAGATTTCAATGTTATTGCGGAGGGAGCAGTAAAAGTTAAACTGGGCACTTTATAGTTGCCAATTGCCACTAAAATACACTAGGGAGAAGGGTCTGTTTTCACACAGTATTCTTTGCCATCTATTTTGACATGAAATGCTGCATTGCTGACCTTCTTGATTGGAACTTCTTCTCGTGTCTTTGATTGCATCGCACTTCGAACATATAAAATAAGTTTACCATCATTAGTCCATCTTTGTTCATTGCAGATGTGTGGGTATATATCAATCGTTGTTTGTTTGCTTCATTTGTTACATAAGTCCTATGCTTAATCATAGTCCGCATCTAATTATTGCTCTATCATGCTTTTTTGACCAGGTGACTGGGGTTATAACACCAAGAAAGGGAAGAAGCAGCAACTATCCCATGGATTCGTGTGCTTGAACAGTCTGAATTCAGTAAGAAGCTAAAATAGATTCACAATTTGTTTGAATGTAGTTACCCATTATCTTCTTTCGTGCAATTGTGCTCAGCAATTCTACTTGCGCAAAACACTTAGAAGTCCAGAATTATTCTTGTAGACATATTCTTAAAAGTACTACACAAGGATTTACCAATTACATGTTTTGTTGTAATATCTAATTACATAGCTTGATGTGATGCTTATCACTGTTGATAGACATTGTAAAGGATTCTTATGCTTCAATTGAGCATGATATGCTTAATAAAATGAGTATTGATATATACTATTGATTTTGTATCGATTAATAATGAAAAAATGCAAAAAAAAAAAAAAATAATAATAATTGGTTTTTGGGGGGGTTTACTGATCCGATTTTGAAGGAAAACCGGATCAGTTAATATGATTAACTGATCCGGTTTTCCTTCAAAACCGGATCAGTAAATGATTAACTGATCCAGTTTAGGACCGGATCAGTTAATCTTTACAAACTGTTGCGAGCCCACCTGATGCGGGCCAAAACCGAATTAGTATGCTCGGTTTTGACCGCATCAGATGGGCTTTTTTCCACTAGTGAGGTGCTGGATCCTCATATTCCTCCTCCAAGCAAGATGATAATGATAATGCCTCTGATTGAGAGGAAGAAGGAGAGGACAAAGAGGATGATGAGGAGTGATTGTTATTTCCAGTTGTTTCCCCCCCACCCCATTCTGATAAACTGCTTTTGCATTACTGTATTCCCTCCTTATTACAAAACATTCTCTTATGTAATTTGGGTTCTCGTTTAACTTTGCTGGTTTGTATTTGGATAATTTGTGCTTGGTTATGGATTGTGAATTTTGTGACTAACTTGATTTCCTGCAGCATGATAACTTGATTGGCAATTGATGCTACTATTTTTGAATTAGGGGATAACTTATGTGCAACGGAGTTGTCTCTAAGTACTTTTAAATGATGTCAAAAGGGGGAAAATGAGTGAGAAGTTGAGTTGAAGCGCCTAAGTCTAGTATAGATTGAGTCAGTCATAGTATAGTTTTGTACTTAATTAGAAAAAAGTCTTAGGAAACAGTTTAAATAGTTAATTGTTTCACCCTACAAGTCTTGTGCCAAGTAAGCTCCCTTAATGAGTTCTTTGAGAGCTTTAGTTGAAGTTATATGTATTTAGTAACTTGATGGTTACAAGAAACTTCAAAGAGTTTGTCATCATCAAAAAAAGGGAAATTGTTGAGTCCCCTAGGTTTTGAATGATGACAAACAGCTGCAGGGAACAGTTGTTATTACAGGTGGTTCTAGGCTGTTAGGAAACAGTTGAGTATCCAACTGTTCCTGACTGTTAAAAGAAACAACCAAAAGAATATTTGCTATGCTATGATGTATTCTTGTGTAGCAAATAGGTTTTCCAAGACTTGAAGTTAAGAAGCCCTCTCGGAGTTGTTCGAGGAAAAGACAGAGTTCTTCATTGTTGATTCAAGGGAAGCTTCAAGAATTGAAGTGCATGAAGATAGTTTAGGATTCTTTAATTGTCTCATCTTAGGTCTTCATGTAATGTTTGCGTATGATATTTCTAGTGGAATTTTTTGTGATTGCTCTTAAGTGTGAAATAGTAGAGTTTTGAATATGGAACGAGTTGGTTACATATTCAGAACACTACTGAATGAGCTAGCTGTTTTAGAAATGATTTTCGGAAAAAAAAAATTCTTAAATATTTTACATAAGAAATGTTTGCCAGCCTTTAGAATCATTATTCAGTATTTACTTGCCTTAAAGCGTGTGTATATCTTGGATAATATATTTCCTCCGAGAAAGATATTGTTCAAGATATACTTTCCATAACTTAGGATATCATATATTTGATATTCTGAGTTAGGGCACGCTTAAGGGTTAGACGTAGGTCTATAAATACTGAATCATGATTCTCCTTCACCCTCGATGCTTTCCCATATTTTATTGAGTATTTTCGAGAGCCTTCACATAGAGAACAGCTAAAACAGTTTCCTAAAATAGCTAGAGTACGCATCAGAGCTTCATATTACTCTTTATTTGCTTTGTAAGAAAGCGTGTGTAACAACCCATAATTTTGCTCCTAGTTTCCGCAAAAGTTTTCCCTAAAACTATGATTTTCTCTAGATTAATGATTTTTATTCTTTATAATTTGGGAGCCGAATTATTATTTTATTATATGGTGTGTTAATGTATGCATTATATTTATATTTATAATATAATTTATTAGAATTATTTTCATTATTAAGTATTTTCAAAGTTTAGGCACGATTTAGGAATTTATCGACTTATCGCGTGGCGGGCTTTTGAAGCATGGATCCTTGTTGATTTGGGCCGAAATGTTGTTGGGGGATTTGGGCTTGGACAGCCGGCCAAGGAGAAGGAGAAGAAGATCTTCTCTTCTTTCTTTTCTTTTTATTTTCTTTGTGACTCTTTGTGGTTTTGTAACTCCCATAACTCCCCTAATCATTCTCCTTAATTAAACCCCTTTAATCCAACCTTTAGCACTTCAAATTCTGATTAAAAATCAGAACTCCATTGCTGCCATACTCTATGAATTTCGGCCATCATCATCTTCCACCATCTCTCAAAATTTTTCACTTTCTTCTCCTTGTTAATTGTTCGTGACTTGTTCTTCTTGCCTTTTTCTTATACTTGGTGCTTGGGAATTGAAGAAGGAGAGGAGTACACGCCTATATTGGGATTTTCCAGAAGTATTCAGCTCACCTCCGACGTTCCAGGTAACTAGTAGTTATCTTAGAACAATAGTGATTAGGGTATTATTCGGTATTAGATTATTACGCTAGGAATTGTTTAAAATACTTTTTTTTTTGAATGAAATTATCGACGAAATTCGACACGAATATACTTGATGCATGCTGTGTGAATATTGCATATAGAAAAATAATTTTCGTCTGATTTTTAGTATTTATTTGATTTAATTGGTATTTTGTGCGTTTTTTGCTTATTTGCATAATAATTATTAAACGAATGTTAAAATTACTGAAATTATTTTTCATGGATCATGTTATATGTGTAGTATGTATTCCATGACTTATAATAATTTTTTCCTACTGTTTACCTGTTTATTGAATTGATATATCTGTTTTTGCATTATCATTTCTGTCAGTATATAAATCATGCAAATTATTTATGGAAGCTGAAAAATTCATTTCTTTGTATATTATGTATTTCCGTGAGTTTATGCATGTTAGGTAAATTTTTGGTAATTTTTGGGCGTTTATTTTTATTTTTAATTATTATTTTGGCTTTATTGAGTAATCTGTAAATTAACGTTTAAAAATACTTTAAAGTCCGAAAATTATAAATAAAAATTATACCATGTCAGTAGAGCCATTAGGGTCGTATGATAATTTTTGTATGATTTTACTGCTTGAACTTATTAGTTTAATAATTATTATTGGGTTTTTGTTGTGAAATTGAGGATACTCTTTTAAATTATTTAAGAGCTTGTTAATCAGAAATAATTTGTAATCTATTATGTTATTGGTTTCTGATGTTCAGTAGGTTACAGTAAGTATTATTGGGTATCCTTATGTTTATGTGTGATTTATGAAAGAAAATGATTAATTGTTACTACTCTTTTATTGAATAAGCCTTGGAGATAATTAATGATGTATTTTTGATTGAAATGTTGGTGCTGTAAAAACTAGTTTAATATCATTGTTGATGTTTAGAAATGTTCAAGTGTTTATTGTGGGAGACATTTGTTGAAGGTTTTGTAAGTTATTATTTTTGAGGAATTATGAAGAGTTGTTTTGATGAATTATGGGTAAAAGGCCGGGTGGCATCCCTTTTTGATGAATATTTTAAGATGAATGATACTTTGATGATATGCATGATTTTATTTTGAGATAAGAATATCCGGTGGGATAGATGTAGTCCCCGGTGAAGAACATGCCAACCACCTGGTTTGCGAACTAGGGGTACACCTGGGTTAATTGTTGTCGTCCGAGAGGTCAGGGAGTTCTGCGTGTTCTACCCTGCATCGGGAGTTTGGCCATTCTTAGACACAGGCAGTGGGGAACGTAAGCCCATAGACTGATCTGGAGATTGCGTCTGACAAACCTTAGGAAGTGAATTGCGATTCACTGGCGTTCGGTTTCTGATTCAATAATTTGTTTTACCTATACTTCTATTTTTATAAAAGTACTTTTGAGATGATTTATTTATTTTTATCCAACTCACTTGCTATTTATTATTCACTTGCGTTATTTGTGAGTTATATGGAAGTGGATGCATATCGTAGTTGACTTGACTTTATTTTTTCCTTTCTTATTAATCTATGTCTGAATCATGCTTTGATTTCTTTTGTTCTGGGAGAACTGCTAGTTACTCCCCACTGATAGTGGATTGTTGTTATATATTTTGCAGGTTATGTTGATGGGAATCTTCTTTGGTTTTGGGCTCGGGTTGAGTTGTGAGCATTAAAATGTTAGATGTTTTAGGCTTAGACTTTTAGTTAGTTGAAGAGTTAGTTTTATGTTTTGGATATTACTCTAATTAATTTAATTTATTTATACTAATTACTTATGTTGGTTTATCACTTAGTTATTTAAACGCATTTGTTGTCGTAGTGACATTCCCAGAAGACGATGTTTCCGCCATCGTCCTATTAATACTATTATCATTTCTTTCTTTTCCGCTTTGAAATTCTGGGGTGTTACAGCGTGAGTCAAGAGAAATTGTTTGCATTGAATCTCTAACAAAGTGGTTAGAGAATAGGTAGCGTTTATGAGTTCATTCGCGAGTGCTTGTGAGCTCAAGTGCGAAATAGCACACTAGAGTTAGTGTGGGGTGTGCTGTTTCCCTAGAGTAAGGGAAATAGGAGAGTGCGAGAGTATTCTTGTTTTTCAGAGTTGATTAATAAGAAACACTAGTGGAAAAAAACGGAAGGGTTGCGGTCAAAACAGCCCTAAGGACTGCGTTTTTGGCTAGCAGCCCTTTCCGTAGCAGCCCTTTGGCAAAAATGAAGGGCTGCGGTCTTAGGCTTAAAACCGCAGCCCTTCAAATATGGAAGGGATGCGGTTTTGGGCCTAAACCGCAGCCCTTCGTTGTACAAAGGCTGCGGTTTTGACCAAAACCGTAGCCCTTTTAACCCGAAAAAAACAAAAAATTTTTTTTTTTTTATTTTCTAATCCTAAATGATCCCAAACAGTTATATACATATATATGGATCATTTTTCATTGCAAAATCATGTTTTATACAAATATAGAGTGTTAAAAACTATGTATTTTTGAGTCCTCAACCCTCATGACTATAATAATACACTATCATATCAGTCTCCATCCAAATTAAAGGGCAAAGATGAGCTTGAACTACTACCATCTGCATTAAGATTCTCTTTCATTTGCTTCTTAGCACTCAGACTTTGTAGAAATTAGGATTAGGAGTGTAAAAAAGGGGGAAATTAAGGGGCTTAAGTTTACCTTTTTGAAGTTTACGGAGATCGTTTACCTTATTCTCTAGCTCGTGCTGCAACTCTTTCATTGCTGCCGCGGAAGACGACATTGATTTCGCTGTTTTTTTTTCGGTTGTCTTTGTGCTCCCACCAAGGCACCAATTTCGAACTCGAAGTTTGAACAAACGCAACTGCATAAGTGTTAAGTTTGGCGGTCGGGAGTTTTGCAACTATCATGACCAACAAGTGAGAAGCGGATCGACAAACACATCATGAGCTAATTTATCAAATCATCCCGAGAGACATCCCAAGTTTCAATATTTAATCCCCAAACAAATCACCGAGATAGCCACCCTTCATATAGTTCAGTTTTATCAGAGAATATCCACTCTACAAGTCTACACACTAAAGACTAAACTTTATCCTGGCTAATTAGTAAACCACCTAAGGAACACGAAAATTAGGCCCCCAAGTTAATGAGCTATCCAATTAGCCCTAATCTTAGATTCAACGATGAATGTTCCTCTTGCTTCAAACTATTCATAAGCTATACAAATTGCAAATCAGAAATTGCTAGCCTAGCACAATCTACCACATTCAAATCATTGTTAAAATACCACCTAAGAGCACCAGGAAGAGAGCTCTAACAACCTACATTCACTGAATCACATTTATAATTAACCTGCTCGGCCATTGCCTAAAATTCACAGGACTTTCATCTCAAAACGCCAATTGCACAACACATATCTATGACTAAGCATATTCAGATTCGATTCTAGTAAAATAAACAATAAAATGTTTCATCTCCCTAAGCAATGCTCCTAGTATAATGTTTCTTTTATATCTCTATTTTCACATTAAACATCCTCCTTTTTACAGTAGATCCATCTTTTATATCCAGCTAACATCATAGCTTCCAGTAGATTCATCTCCCCAAGCAATGCTCAAAAGCTTGCCACATAAACGAATCACATATTTACAGAGCGTAAATATTAACGTATCATACTTTTCTCCATAAATCAAAACCACAAAATAATAGGAAATATCTATTCAAGTTCGACATAGAAAATGACTACAAATAACTAACATCACATGAAAACCCTAACAACTAGTAGTAGGATAACAGCTAAAAACCTAATTCCACTAGTTCGAAAAACTCAAAAATCCTAATTTTAGTGGGGGTATAGTAATTAACTTACATGAAGTTTGCCGCGAAGCTCATCGAGGGGCAGGAAATCGAAGAACAGAGGGAAATCAACTAAGGAAGAGGAAATCAACTAAGGAAGAGGAAATCGCCTCTTTCAATCTGCCACAACAACAACGAAATCAACAACAACAACAACGATATCAACAACACAACAACAACAACAACAACAACAACAACAACAACAACAACAACAACAACAACAACAACGAAATCAACAACAACAACAATAAAAGCACGAAAAAATAAAATTAAAGAAGCAGGAAATCAAAGAAGAAACGAGGGTTAGGGTTTCAACGAGGAGAGAGAGAAAAGGATGACAACAGAGGAGAGAGATGAGTCAACGATGCTGGTGTTCAGCTGGGTAGTGCAGTGGCACGGTGGTGCTGCGGTGGTGGGGGATGCGGCCCAAAAACTGAGGAGAGTGGGAGAGGAGAAAGGAGATGAGAGGAGAGAGAGATGAGGCCCAAAAACTCTAACGCGGGTAATACAAGGGAAAATGGGAGGGAGTGTAGCCAAATAGTCCCTAAGACCCAAGGGCTGCGATTAGCCCAAAAACCGCAGCCCTTTAGTGGTAAAGGGCTGCGATTTTGGGCTAACCGCAACCCTTTAATTGAGGGCTGCGGTTTTTGGTCTAACCGCAGCCCTTCACTATTAAGGGCTGCGTTTTTCAATAAACGCAGCCCTTGCATAGCAGCCCTTGCATTTTTTTCCACTAGTGAAAACTAGCATAGGAGGATGTAGGCTAAACCTCGTTAAATTTGGTATGTTCATTATTACTTTTAAGTTCAAGTGTGTTCGTTGCCAGGAACCAGCCCAACTAGTTCCCCCTTAAACCGAAAGAATTTGAATTTGCACCAGATCGATTAAGTACTCAATCACCCCCCTCTTGAGTACATTGCAAACCTTCAATCGTCCTAACCATCTCATCTAGAGTTCTATTCTTTCTTTCATCGACACCATTATGTTGTGGTGTTCTGGGGGTGGAGAAGTTGTGAGTTACTCCATGCTCTCCACAAAAATCAATAAAGCTCGACTTATCAAACTCAGTGCCTTGGTTTGATCTTACCGCCACCAGCTGATGAGTTAACTGGTTATGTACCTATTTCACTAGTGCAACAAACTCATCAAATATCTCACCATTTGAATGTAAAAAGATAACACAGGTAAATCTAGAGAAATCATCAACCATAACACATACAAACATGTGACCATTTCGACTTTGTACACGCATGGGACCACACAAATCAATATGCACAACTTTAAAAGGTCTGCTAGTACTCATGACACTTTTTGGCTTGAAAGAAGATTTTACATGTTTTCCCTTGGTACCATTTGATAAAAAAACTTTGTCAATCTCGTACTTAATGTTTGGAAGTCCAATTTCTAAGTCACAAGATTTAGTTTATTCAAAAGTGTCAAGCTAACACGACCAAACCTGTTATGACAAACCCATTGATTTGACTCGGAAACATCTCTCAAACAAATGGACTTGTTCTCCAGAATTCTATCCAATAAAGTGATGTAAATATCATCTTTCTTGGTTCCCTCACAAACAAGTTCACCTGTTTGTGAATCAAATATGTGACAAAGGTCAGCTTGAAACTCAACTCGATTTCCTTTATCACATAGTTGGGAAATGCTCAACAAAATATGTTCCAAGCCATCAACATAATATACATCATCAATAGCTTGAAAAATTGACTTACTTACTTTGCCTATACCAACAATAGAACCTTTGATGTTGTCCCCGAAGGTAACACTTCCACCATCATAGGATGTGAGTGACAGAAATTGCTTCTTATCACCGGACATGTGTCTTGAGCATCCATTGTCCAAATACCAAAAGGTACTATCTCTCACTTTAGCCTGCAAGAAACAATCAAACATTAGATTTAGGAGCACAAACTTTCTTGGGTCCCTTTCTACAAACAGTTGACTCTAGCTGGTCCTTCCTCACCCAGACCTGCTTAACATGCTTGTTATTTCTCTCTACACTTTTCTTCCTAGCTGCGCAATTGAAAATATTATGCCCATTTAAGCCACAATGATAACACACATGCATGTCCTTTGCAAGAACATACTTACCTCTTTTGAATTCATCGATCCAAGTGGTTCCCCTAGGGTGCCAGTTGGTCCTGGTTCTCGATATGGAATAATCAAGACCAGCAGTACCATTGTTACCTGCCATTAAGGTAAGATGATTCAAGGTATTCCTAGCAGACAAGAGTTTGTCGACATGCCTTTGACTATTTTGCAGCTCTTTGTCCTTGGTTTTAAGAATTTTTATTAGAAAATCATTTTTCTCATTAATAGCATTGAAATAACTTTTAAGTTTTTCATGATGAAATTCAAGTTCTGCAACCATGGAGTCATTTGGCATGTGAAAACTATCTTCTTCCCTTTATTTAATTGATGAATTTCTGCGTACAATTCACAAATTTTTCCTTCATATTCATCAATCATTTTACTAACTTCAGCACAAGGACCTGCAGGAGAAATACTTAGCTCGGCAGTCTTGAGTAGGGGTGTTCACCGGTCCAGGACCGGACCGGACCGGACTGGAACCGGCTGGACCGGTGGACCGAAATCCGGGGTTTTCTTCCGGTCCGGTCCGGTCCTGGACCTGTTGGACCGGATTTTTTTTTTTTCAAAAAAAAAACTTTTTTATTTTATTTCAATATATTTATAAATTATATACATTAAAAATTAATAATTTTAATGTCAATAATCCTAAAAGAATAAATAGTAGGTTTTTAAGTTTCTAACTTTTTACCTTTTAATTTTTTTTTTAACATATAAACTTTTTTTTTTACTAAAATAATAGAAATTCCGGTCCAACCGGTCCGGACTGGAATTTTTCGGGTTTGGACTGGGCCGAACCGGTGGACCGGAATCTTGATTTTCGGCGGACCGGTCCGGTCCAAATTCTGGTCCGGTCCGGACCGGTTTGTGCACACCCCTAGTCTTGAGTGTAACAAACTCTCTATGCAATTCTTTCACATCATGAACCAAAAGGTTAAAAGCATGCAGTAAATTAGACTTGCTTAGAGTGTTGGCCTTACTCTTAAAAGCAACAAAATTGGGGGGGGGGGATCATTTGAAGTAAATAACTCATGCATAGAGGGAACAATTAAGTCTTCTTCACTGTCACTAGGAGCATCCTCATCATTTTCTAGTAGAAAAGACTTACCTGTTTCCAGTTAGACTTTGCACTTATCAAGTGCAACCTCAAGTTCAGCCACATGATCCTTTAATTCAACACACACTTGTGCTAAATGATAACAACTAGCAATAACTAACAATATCACATTCGGTTTTCTTTTCTTTTAATTCTCTTTTGTTAGTTATGTAAGCTTCACTTAACTTAAGACATTCGGTTATCTAAGCTTATCTTGTGTTCAATGAGTACATCTTTGTCCCCATAAGATAAAAATTTGATGTTAGTTCCCCATCCTGGTTCCTCCAGCAATGTTGTTTCCTCCGCGATCATGAATACTAGTCATGCAAATCTCATGATTAGGTGATTCTTCATCCTCTTCTGAACCTGTTTCAGAATCACCCCATATGGCTACTACCATATCCTTCTTGAAAGCTCTCTTATCATTGCTTTTGGACTATTTGTCCTTCCATTTTGGGCAATCATGAATGATGTGTCCATATTCTCTACACTTGAAGCAACCTACATTTGAAGGGTTAGTCTTCTTAATATTTTTACCTTTAAAGTCTTCCTTTAATCTCTAAAGTGTTCTTCAAAGCGTTTAGCCATCATTGCTATGTCATCTTCATCAACTATTCTTCAGAGCAACACCTCTGACTGGTCCCTTGTCACTCTTATACTCAACCAGCATCTTATGAGTCATAAGGTAACCAATCAGCTGTTCTAGACTCAGCAATGTGAGATCCCTTGCTTCTTAGATAGTTGTTACCTTAGCTGTCCTGACATCTGTCAAACTTCTTAACATTTTTCTAACCAAATCCTCATTAGAAAAACTTTTGCCAAGAGATTTTAAATCATTCACAATAGTCATAAATCTACCAAAGCAATTGTTTAATTTTTCCATCCTTGTTCATGTTAAAAGCTTCGTATTTAGACATAAGTAAATCAACGTTAGTCTTTTTTACCTCACTGGTTCCCTCATAGGAAAGCTCGAGGGTATCCCAAATATCCTTGGTGAAAATACATGCAGAGATTCTATTTGTCTCATTTTCTGCAATGGCTTGTTGAAGTATGGACATGACTTTGGCATTCTTCTCCAGCTTTTTGTAATCAATAATGTATACTCGCTCTCCTTTTTCGCAACAGGGGTATCATCAACATCCTTGGTGATCTCTATCGGTCCGTTCTTGACAACTAACTAACACTTGTAGTCAATGCTAATGATGATATTCCTTAGTATGTTCTTCCACCAAACATAGTTTTTCCCATTGAATTTAGGAGTCTTGTTGTCATATCCCATTGCGTTCATTTCTTGAGTACTCATGATCAACATCTCTCAGTGTTGCCCTATTAAGAAGAACTTACTCTGATACCAATTAAAAGTTTACAATGTACTAGGGGAGTGAATTGAGTACTTAGAAAAACTGGTGCTAAATTCAAATGGGAAATTCCCATGGGTGACCTTGTAATTTTGGGTTTTTCCATTGGTAACCTCGTGTTTTTTTTAATCCCAAAAATGACCTTAAACTTTAACTAAGTTCCCAAATGTGACTTTACTTGCCTAATTCTGTTAACTAACCGTAAAATCCTAACCCTAGTTAGCAATTATAATTTTTTAAACAAATAAATAGAAAATCCCTCCTTCTACCCCAACTAGTAGCCCACAGCAGCCTAGCCACAAGCCTACGGCAGCCCCCAACTTTAAATGTCGGCCAAGAACAGAGCATATGTTCCCGAACAAATCGTGTTTTCACACTTGAAAATCCCATCAATGGTTCTTGAATAATATCAATCAATTTGGAACCCCACTTGAAGATTGAGATTAATGATTGATATTATTCAAGAACCATTGTTGGGATTTTCAAGTGCAAAAACACGATTTGTTCGGGATCAGATGCTCTGTTCTTGGCCGACATTCGAAGTTGGCTATGCCGTGGGCTTGTCGTTAGGCAAGGGCTGTTGTGTGCTACTTGTTTTGTGGATTTTCTATTTATTTTTTTAACAAAAATTATAGTTGTTAACTAGGGTTAGGAGTAAACGGTTAGTTAACGGAATTAGGCAAGTAATATTACATTTGGGAACTTAGTTAAAGTTTAAGGTCATTTTTTGGACTTAAAAAAACACGAGGTTACCAATGGGAATACTCAAAAGTATAAGGTCACCAATGGGAATTTCCCAATTCAAATTCTTTCGATTATAGGAGGAACCAGTTGGGCTGGTTCGTCATGACAACGGAAAAAATGGAACTTAAAAGCGATAACGAACACATCAAATTTAACGAGGTTTAGCCAAACAGGGGCATACGTCCTCCTACGCTAGTTTTCTTATTAATCAACTTAGAATAACAAGAACACTCTCGCACACACATGTTTCCCTTACTATAGGGAAACAGTTCACCCTATACTTACTCAAGTGTATTATTTCGCACTTGAACTCACAAGCATTCGCGAATGAACTCACAAACGCTATCCAATCTCTAACCCCTCTGTTAGATATTCAATATAATCAGTTTCTCTTAAACACGCTTTCTTACAAAGCAAATAAAGAGAAATTTAAAGCTCTATAGAATGCGTACTCTATTTCAGGAAACAACTCAGTTGTTCTCTCTGTGAAAGCTTTCAAAATTACTCAATAAAATCCGAGAGAGCGTCAAAGGTGATGTAGAATCCTTACTCAGCATTTATAGACCAAAGTCCAACCTTTAAGCGTGCCCTAACTCAAGATACCTAGGATAGGATAATCTTAAGTAAGAAAGTATATCTTGAATAATATTTTTATTAAAGGAAAGATATTATCCAAGATATTCACACGCTTTAAGGTAATAAAATATTGAATAAAGTTTTCTAAAGGGTTGGCAACTTTTTTAATGGAAAGTATTTTTTATAATATCTTTCGAAAATCTCTTCTAAAACAGTCAGATCAATCACTCGACAAAGTAACTGGTACTCAGACCTGTTACCTTATTTAGTAGTGTTCTGTATATACATCCAACTGGTTCATATATTCAAAAACCTACAGCTTCACATTAAGAACAACACAAGCAACTCCTCTAAAAATATCATACGCAAACATTACATGAAGACCTAATATAAACCAATAAAAGATCCTATACTATCTTCATGTAGAAGCTTCCCTTGAATCAACATATCAACACTTGTCTTTTCCTCGAACATCTTTGAGAGGGCCTCCTAGCTCCATGTCTTGGAATGGACCTATTTGCTACACAAGTTACAACATAGCATAGCAAATAGTCCTTGGATGTTTCAGTATACAGTCAAGAACAATTAGTTTCTCAGTTGTTTCCTAACAGCTCATAAACACTTGTAAGAACAACTGTTCCTTGCAGCTGTTTGTCGTCATTCAAAACTAAGGGGACTCAACAAATACTAATTATTCTTGATAATTAAAAAATATATTGTAAATTCAAAGATATTTCGAAAATCAGATTTTGATTCCTTAAGATAACTGTTTCGAAGTCTGAAAGATTATTTCATCAAAGATAAAAATGAATCTTTAAACGAACAAAATCCATTCAGATTTGCGTTGCATCATGCGCACCGGGATGCGCACGCACAACACAGAGGCAGTTTACCAAAAAGCTGTAATGCAACCAGGGGAAGCGCCAGGCGCGCGTCTTTTTCTCTTATCTCAGCGTGATTCTCAGACTTGTTTTCCCTATAAATAGGCCTATTTTGACGGCTGATTTACAGACTTTCATATAGAGATTTTCATAGCCTTTCATATACACTTTCCCACGATACTTTAACACACTTTCCAACGACACTTACATATATCTTCCTACAACGAAACTCACTCAAACACATATTCAAACTCCATTAACACATTCGAATTTCATATTTCAAGTTTCAAGATTGCTTCTCCTGTAGATTATTAGTCAACACCCAGGCGACAAATGTATAATTTCTAAGGGTCAATTCAGATTTAATTCTGGTTTTACTAAAAATGTACTTTTTACAATGTAGATCTTAAAGGAATTGACGCTTTTTTATATATTCCCACCTCTAATATCTTCTTTTTATATATATCTTTGCATTATTCATATTTATATCAAGGCCTATATGCTTCAATGCATTCATCACCTCACATGCTTAATTATGCTAATTACAAGACCTAAATAAATGTTCTAATGCTAAATTTATATAATTTGGACAATTGGATTAGGTTCATTGTAATTTGATTGCTTAAATAACATGTCACCAAATTAGTCTTTTCTGTTTAATGAACCAACCTAGATTAATTATTATATTGCATGAACATATTGCGTGGTTATTTATTTGCATAAAACTCGAATTTGAATCGTACTAAGTAGAGACAACAATGGGCAAATCTGATTCCTGGTCATATTCGTATCCTCACCCCCCGAACTCAATCTTTGGTTTATGATCAATTATGAAGTCATGACGAGGAAATCTACATTGGATAAGTCCCCAAATTGTCCCTATGGTTTCTTAAAATCCAATTAGGTTTATTAGTCTTAATTCCTTTAAAGACTTGTTGGCATAATAATAATCATAAATTTGAAAACCTTTGCTTATTCAATTGTAGATGGAAAACAGTAACAACAACAAATCGTCTAATATCTCTTAATTTGGGCTTTGATCTATCCTTGAGAAAGAGAAACTGCAAGCAATTGGAAACAACTTCCTTGACTGGAATAAAAAAATGAGAATTGTTCTCATACAATAAAGGAAAGAGGATGTCTTAGAATCTCCACTTCCAGCTGAACTTGATGTTGGGGCTTCCACTGAGAACAAAACTGCATATGCACAAGCGCAACTAAGAAACATTGATGTCAAGTGGCTCGTGTTGGCCTCCATGTCTTTAGAGCTTTGAAAGGCAATTTGAGAGAATGGAGACCTTTGATATTATCTCGCATCATAGGAGTATGTTCCAAGAGCAGGCTCATGTCAAAAGTTATGAAATAACTAAGGTAATACTTAAGAGTATTCTCATGGAAGATGAAGCAGTAGGCCACATGTTCTGAGAATGATGGGTCATTTTGAGAACATGGAGCAACTAGGTGCTCCGTTTAGTGATGTACTAGCAACATGCATCACTGTCAACTCACCTTATAAGGGGTTTGACAAAATTTATGTTAAACTACAACATGAATAAGTTGGAGAAGACCATGACTGAGCTTCTAGGAATGCTTAAGACTTATGAGCCTAACATCATGGTGGAACCTAAGAAAGTTGTTATCATGGTTCAAAATGAGAAGGGAATGCTCGAGAAAAGGGGAAACAACCCTCCAAAGATAAGGGAAAATAAGGCAAACAGGTTGCCAAACCCAAAACTGGAGCTACCTCTAACCATAAATGCTTCTACCGAAATGAAGCGAGGCACTGGAAGCATAACTTCCCCAAATATCACAAAGATATGAAGAAGGGGGGCATAGCTTCCACTTCAGGTATTTACATTATAGAACTTAATCTACTATCTCTAATTCTTGGGTATTAGATAGTAGACGTGGTTCTCATATTTGTTCAAATATGCATGGACTAAGGTGACGTAGGAGCCTAACCGAAGGAGAAGTGAACCTACGAGTAGGCAATGGAGCAAAGGTTGTGGCTTTAGCTGTAGGCATTTTCAGTTTATCTTTGCTCACATTGCTTGCTTTAGAACTTAATAATTGTTATAATGTTCATGCCATGTCTAAAAACATTATCTCAGTTTTATATTTAGATATGGAAGGTTTTTCCTTTGAAATAAAGAACAGAAGTTGATCGTTTTAGCAAGATGGAATGTTTTATGGTAGTATTCATTTAGTAAATAATCTTTACATGCTCGTTTCAACTAGACAAACCTATATTATCGATACCAAAGAAAACAAAGAAATGACCCCAACTTATCTCACTAGTGGAAAAAACCTTAAATGACAAAAGAATTGATCCAGTGGTGTCATAAACCGGATCAGTTGAGTGAATTTTTTCTGCGCAACGAAATGGATCAAGTAATTGATCTGGTTGACTGATGAACAGGGTCAGTTGACAAAATCTGATCCGTTCTCGCCCGAATAATTTAATTGGCCCATTCGATGTTCAGTCTAACAAGCGCGTAAATCAGGCCTGATCCACGCAAACCAAACCCTGAAATTTCTCCTCACGCGACCGCCTCTTTTCCTTCTCTCTTCCTTTGTACTCTCTCCTCACTCCTCTCTTCCTTTGTTACTCTCCTCACCACAACCACCACCATCTCTCAATATCTTTAAACTAACCACCACCACCATCTTGCACCTCCGCGACTGGGCAATTCTATAAACCAACCAACACCACCATTATTCAGCCTCTCTCACCTCACGAACCCTCCCTCACCTTTGTTCGCACCACAACCACCACTGAAGCTCCGACCGTCATCACCTTCGTGCGTCATCACTGAATACAAATTGCAAACTCTTCGTTCTCTTCGTCGCTCATCGCTAGATTCCACCAATTCGTCGCTCGTCAGAGATCTAGGTTTATACACATAATCATGTCTCCCCATTTAAGGACCCAATGATGAAACATACTGCGGTCTTAATTGATCCGACCCAAGGGGAGAGCACGAATAGCCAAAGCTATTTTAAAAGTGTAAAGCTTATTTATTTGCATTAAAGATCCAAAATCCTATTTTAAAGTAGTCTGAATCGATATTTAGTAGAGGTCAGCAATGGGTGAACGTGGTTCATGACCGTGTTTGTACCCTCACCCCCGAACTCAATCTATGGTTCATTGACCATTAATGGAGTCGTGATGGGAAAATCTACATAGGATAAGTCCCTAAGTTGTCCCTATGCTTCCCCAATATCCAATTAGGTTTATGAGTCTTCGTTTCAAGACTTGTTGGCGACTTCAAAACGTTTTCAATAAAACCTTTACAATAAAATCACGCCTACAATTTGGCGACTTCACTATGGAGGATTTAAAAAAAATTAAAATGAGTAGGTGAAACTTGAAAATACGATTCATTCTCTTTTTATGCGTTAGAATAACATATTGTTTTGCATGTGCATGGCTATTGTTTAAGCCACCATAAGGACAATCTTCCTTGCCTCATTAGCGCATGTTCTATGTGTGAGCCCTCCCCCGGGGGGTTTCCGCTTTGTCCTTCCGAAAGCTTCTTGAGCGATAGTGTTGTGTCTTAGTCATAAGCAAACCCATCCAACCATGGCATTGTTATCTTGAACCTGACTTGAGAATTGGAGTGCGTCTTACACGTGGCCACCTTTTAAGCAAAGGTACGAAGTGTGGGATCAAACTCTTAGTCATGGACCCTTTACAGCCTTAATCTAAACCTGACCATAGTTGAAACGTAGAACTAGACTCTAGGTTGAGAACTATTGCATCCATGTTATATGACATTTGTTTGTGATTGCAATTTTGCCTGTTATTAATCTGTCCAAACGTTGTTATGTGTTGCACCTAAATCGCGTCTAAAAAAAAGCATCGTCAAAATAGTCTGAACCTTCGTCGAATTGTCAACTTGCATGCCGAGGAGTCGTGCGCCGAACGTATTAAATTACGCCTAGCGCACAACTTCCGCGCCAGACGCACAAGCTTCGCGCCGCGCGCAACGTTGTTGTGTGGCGCGCATCTTGTGCATCTCATGTTTTTGTCGATTTAGTCGTCGTAGTGGTCGATCCTCTGTTCTTTCCGTCTACATTCGTGTAAGAGTCATGATCATTCTAGGAGTGCCTTTTCGTCTAAAAATGAAACTCACCTAATTCAAGCAAAAAAAATCAATCTCTTCATGCAAGGTTGAATCTATCCTAAAAAGTGCATCTAGAAAAGTGATCATGGTAGAGTTAGAGTCGTCATGCATGTCTACCTCGTTCCGTCTCATCCCATTTCTAGCAAATTTTTCCTATCGTAGTCCATCTCCTTCAAAAATATATCTATTTCAAAATCAATCTTACACCTCTTCTATTCTACCTTTTTCAAAAACTTTTACTAATCATCATCATACCACCTATTCAAAAAACAATCTTTTCAATATTAATCCATCATCTTCTCCCAATAAAAGACAAAAACAAGGGGTCCCTTTCAAAATCAATTTCAAATATTCTAAGCCTAGTCCAAATGCCTATAATCCAATCCAATCAACCCAAACCCAATTCATTTGCATGCATCCTAGGCCCATCTAAGTTTAAGTCCTTGCATTCATTTTAGGCCCATGTGCATTAGAGTCCATTTTGCATTCATCCTATAGGCCCATCTAAGTTTGAGTCCTTGCATTCATATTAGGCCCACTAGCATTAGAGTCCATCTTAGGCCCATATAAGTCTAGTTCATGTCAAAATCTAGGTTCATTTGCATCTTTATGTGAACCCTAGTCTATGTCAAGCCCAATCCAAGTCTAATCCCAGTCCATTTCAATCTAAGTCTAAACCTAAGCCCATGTTCATTTCCAAGTCTAACTTCTAACCAACATAGGACTAAGTCCAAAATCCGGTCCATATAAGGCCCAATTCATATCCTAAGTCTAGTCTAGTCCATTTCAAACCCATCTAGGACGAAGTCCAAACCATTAAGTCTAGCGAAGCTAACACTCTTTAAAGACCACATAGGCAAATCCTGAGTTTAGCGAAGCTACTCACCCCTTAAGACCATAACGACACCCTTTTGACCTAGTAAAGCTAGTCATCCTTAAGACCATAATGACACCCCTTTGACCTAGCGAAGCTAGTTGTCCCTAAGACCATGACGACACCCTTTGACCAAGCGAAATAAGTCATCCTTAAGACCATAGCGGCACCCTTTGACCTAGCGAACTAGTCATCCCTTAATTAAATGAGGTTACTTTTATGGATGAATGAGGTTACTCGTATGAAAAAATGGTGTTACTTTTGTAAACAATTGGGGTTACTCGTATGGTTAATAAAAAGGGTCGTAGTATAGTTAAATTAGGTTACTCTTATTTTCGAATGAGGTTACTCATATGAATAAATGGGTTACTTCTGTGAACAATTGAGGTTAATCGTATGATTAAATGAGTTACTCTTATGAATAAATGAGGTTACTCGTATTAATAAATAAGAGTTACTTTTGTGAATAACTGGGGTTACTCGTATAATTAAATAGGGTTGTCGTATGATTAATTAAATGAGGTTACTGTTATAAATGAATGATGTTACTCGTATGAAGAAATGAGGTTACTTTTGTGAACAATTGGGGTTACTCGTATGATTAAATAGGGTCGTCATATGATTAAGTGGGGGTTACTCGTATGATTAAATAGGGTCGTCATATGATTGAGTGAGGTTACTCTTACGAATGAATGAGATTATTCGTATAAATAAATTGGGTTAATTACTTTTATGAACAATCGTGGTTACCCGTGTGATTAAATCAGGTTACCGGTATGAATAAATGATGTTTCTCTTATGATTGAATGGGTTACTATTAAGGTTACTCCAAAAATAATAGGGATTACTGTAAAAAAAAATCCCAACATCAATGAAAAAATGTAAATCAGGGAAATTACACCATATATCCATAATCCAGATCTTTTTATGAGATAATTATTTTGATTTTGGTGGAATTGATAAGCAAATCAAGATGAAGATTACTGTACTGACCACCATGAGCATATCACCTTAGATGTCGACCCTACTGAAGTTGTACTTCACACACCCCTATCTAGAAAACCCTAATTTCGATTCTAATTTTTTCTTCTTTTGTAGAACCTACAACAAATTTTTGATGAACAATGATGATCTTCTACAGGTCGAAAATGTTAAGGCTTGCTTGAAGTGGAGCTCAAGAATCCAGAATCTTAGATTGTCACCTAACCCTTCTCTAATTTGCCATTTTTATTCTACACAAATTAATATGACAAATCTTCTTGGAGACAAGTACCCATGTTGATCTCCCTTTATTTAGCCACCATTGATAAAACTTCATTGGGAATGAACTGATTAGACAAGAGGAAGAGATGATTTGGTGAGGTTGGAAAGAAGTGAAGTACAGGACAAAAAGAGGAAAGGAGGAGGTTGGAGAGAGAGAAAGGAGGAAAGGAGGAACAAGCGCAGAGTACAAGAGGGTAAGGCGGGTTAGGTCTCCGCTTGGGCTTTATATATGGGCCAGCCACACGTGAAGTTATAGGTATGGCCGGCCACATATAAGAATTTGTGATTGATTGGATTCCTCCAATTAGGGAAGATGTCAATCAATCAATAGTGATTGAAATCCACCAATTGGGTACAATCAATAAATGATTTATTATCATCATCCAATTAAGGGAGATATGAACCAATTAGATTGATTGACATCTTCCCTAATTGGAGGAATCCAATCGATACACAATTAAGGGAGATTGTTTTCTCTTAATGTGTGTCAAGAAAGGCAATACATGTATGCTATATATATGTATGTGTCGTGAGAATTGAGTGAGTAAGAGAAGAAAAGTTCATTTCCTCTCATGAAACTCATCATAAAGAAATGAGTAAAAACAAGAGCGGTTTCGGGAGTCTAGCAAACTAAGAGGCAATAATTTATTCTTGTGGTGGTGGACTTTTTGTATAGGTGCTACACTTAAAACGTTAACTGCAAGCTAGCAAAAGCACACTTCGAAGTTATAAATATTCATAAATATTTATGTTTGTATTTTCATTTGTAACTAATTAGTATGATCTTGCTATTGAGTTTATTTCTATAAATTATTTTTATAATTGCGCAATTAAACCCTACAGCTAGGTCCATGAGTAAATTATTGACTTACTCAGTCGGTTACAGGTCATATGGGTTCAACTAAAGCACTACCCACTAAAGTTGAGACCTCCATTGGATAATTGATAGTTGAGACCTTTCAAAAATGTTCGGTCATCTTAGTTAGGACATCTAGCATCAATTTTTCATTAATTAAATGAGGTATGCCTTTCAAAGTTTTAGAAAAAATATACCACTCTAAGGAAAGGGCTAAAGAGAGAGGATGACATGATATCATATCAGTGTGTGACTATATAAGGGATTTGATGGGTAATCTTAATTTAATGGGAACTGATCCCATTGAGCCCCTAAATTTGGCTTATTTTCAATGGTGAAAAAAATATCTTCGATAATCACATGTTTTCATCGCCATTACCCTAGAAGAAGAAGAGATTCAATCCTCTCTATCTCGACATCGTTTCAGGCACATAGAGTGACCTAGGATACGGAACCCATCCACCACCTCCTCCTCAGGGCCGGCCCTAAGGGCTGTTTGAAGGGGCAGTTGTCCAGGGCCCAATGAATTAAGGGGCCCAGTTTTTGTAAAAAAAGTCAAAAGGTTTAGAACCACCAGATAATAGGTTTTGACAGTGAGTTTCCTTCCCTCTCTAGGCCTTCTCAAATCTCACTCACCTATGAAACTCTGACACAAACCCTTCATAATTCCTTCCTTCTTTCTCCATTAACACACGTTTTTCCAGAAAAAAACAAGCGAGAGATTTTAGATTCCTTCAATTTCACCATTGAGTGAATCCGAATTCGAAATCGAAATAAAAAAACCCACAAAAAAAGAAGAAAATCCCAAAACCCACAAAGAGGAGAGAGGTTTCGAATTTAGAATCTAAATTTGACTCAAATTCTGAAAGGAAGATGAAGATGCAGCTGAGTATGAAAGAACTAGAAAAGGAAGTAGTCGATAAAATAGAGAGAGAATGGAGAACTGGGTTCTATTTTCTGCTAGCAGTGGGTTTTTTTTGTTATTATATTTTCATGTGTTTTTGGGGTTTTTAATATAGTTTTTGTTTGAATTGTGAAATTTGAGGTATTTGTTCATTGATATTTGAGATGGATTCTTTCTGTTTTGTCTTTGTGTTTATGGAATTTGTTTTTTCGTATATTTTTATATGAGAGATTTGATAGGTTTTGTGGGTTTGCAAGTGAAAAGTTGACGTGTTGTTTGTAGAATCGTTTGTTGGGGTTTCAACCTTCAATTAAATTAGTATAGATGTGGAGTGAGAAGTTGATAGGAATTACTTGTTGACTTATGTATATTAATTTTTGTTTTTAAAAAAAAAAAATTCTAATGAGAATGATAGCGTAGGCCGTGGAGGGTACAACAAATGTAGAATATATATATATATATATATATATATATATATATATAGGGCCCTCATCTATCATACCTCCCCGGGTCTAAAAATTGCCAGGACTGGGCCTGCTCCTCCTCATCATTTTCCCCATGATTTTCGTCCTCTATCTTGGTCCTTCTTTTCCACCGCCTCCATCTCCAATTCGCTCTCCTTCTTCATGCAAGTCTGAGTAGTTTGCTCCAGCAATTGCACAAGAATCCAAGATATCGGGTTCGACGACTTGTGTAGCCTCTCACCAGAGTTTTCTTTCTCTCTTGTAGATTTGGTGGTTTCATTTTGGAGAATGGTGATTTTGGTGGCAGGATGGGGCTTGGGTGGAGGGATGGTAGTTTCGAGGTTGGGCTGGATTTCGATGGGTTAGGTGGTATCTCGGGGAGTGGGATGGTCATGGAGCCAGGGACTGAGGTGGGGTTTCAAGTGGAAGGTGGTGTGCGGTAGGGTATGTCCGTATGTGATGGTTTGGGGTTAACCCTAACGGTTGAATGAATGGTCATTAAGGTCATATTTTTGTAATATTAATAAGTATAAGGTTACCATTAATAGTAAAAAAAATTGATTTACCTTTGAGAATAAGTAGAAGCTAGGGGTTACCAATAAGGATTTCCCCAATTTAATTCATATCTAAAGTGGCATGCTTATTATATTGTTATTCTAAATTTATGTTCTTTTTAAAAAAATTTATGCAATACATTGACTAAACAAAATAAAAATTATGTTAGAATTACATATATATATATATATATATATTCATTTGACTTGTATACGACGCGCTTGTGGGATTTGTGCCAAATATAGCAGGTTAGATATAATAAAATATATATATATATAATGTTTTTTTACAAGACTAGTATCTTCAACGCAATCTTATACGTGGCCAGCTATACCATTAGTTGATGGTGTGGCCAGTCCATAAGTATTGGGGGTTACGGTGAATGGGGTTAACGAATGGGGTTACTCCTATAAGCAAGTGGAGGTTACTCTTTGTAATAATTAGAACAAAAGAAGGGGTTACTCAAACGAACAACTGGGGTTACTTTTTCTAGATTAAATAATTTTACAAGTATGAATGAATTGGGTTATTCATATATACAAAATAAGGTTACACTTATGAGTAAATAATATTACTCGTATCTCTATTATATAAGTGAAGGGGGGAGGCATGGTGTCCTCATATTAAATGACTATTTTACCCTTACTTTTTTAATTACATCAATTTGGTTTAAATTTTTAAAATAATGATGGGTAATCAATCAATCCCAATATTTGCCATTTTTTAAAACTACAATTAGAATAACTTAAAATTTTAGGTTAAGAAAAGGAAAGACTAAAAAAGTTTACAAAAAAAACAAAGATAACAAATTCATTTATGGCCCGTTTGGAAATTAAGATTTCATTTGAAATTCTGGAATTGGATCAAATGACATGTTTGGTAATCTCAATAATTTGGATTTGCATTTGGCCCAAATCCATGCCATTTAAAAACCAGTTCATTGTAAGGAATTTCAAATTCAATCTGAGGACAAGGTATTTGAAATACTCAGCGTGGGCCGTGAGCATTCATTTTACTCGAGCTTCCTTCTTTCCTCCCCACCCCTCTCTCTCTCTCCTCAGTTTCTAATGGTCATATACCAGCTTGATTTTAATGGCTCCACAATTCTGCAACATCTTTCTTCTTGAATTTGAAATGCCAAAATTCAAATTTTAGTGTTTTCAAACACTAGATTTGGAATTGAAATTTCACATTTCAAATTCCACATTTAAATTCCATTATTTCAAATCAATACTTGTTCCCAAACACTACCTTAAGAATATCAAAATCTTCCATCAAAAGGAAAAATTGTAAAAATAAAAAATAAGCAATATACTTCCACAACATTATAGTCATGTAAAGAAATGATCATTTTAATGGGTTTATATAATTTCAATTTGTGTAAGTCAATTACATAGATGATAATAAGGTCAGATCAAGAACTGATCTAAACTTATTTTTGCTAAAAATAACTTCTAATAAGTTGAACAAAACAGAGATTTTATTGAAAAAACTGTCAATTTAAACTATTACAATGAGTTGTCGATGTATGTATTAGGCATGTAAAACTAGCTACTCGACATTACGAAATATCACAATGAAAAAATTATCGTCGCATGCATCGCGTGCTTAGAAAGCTAATAATTAAATAAATGAACACTTATAAACATATGTGGCCACACTGTGTGACTGGCCTCACACAAGACTTATTGTATCTTCTAATATACTTATGTGTTAGTATCTTAAGGTTTTATGGAAAGGTTTCAGAGGTTTCCTAATTGTTCTAGGTTATCTAGGACTATCTTAAGCCTCACGATTCTTGTCAAAACTCAAATATGTCATTATTGTATAAATATTATACTCCTAGTCGTAGATTCGTATTTCTTGAAATATTGTAGTTCTATTCTTGCTAAAAAAAATCTATTCTTATATGCACTATGCATGAAAATGTTAATATGAAAGTTCATAAAAAAAATTATATCTTTATAGATTTTATAACTATATTTCAATTTCTTAATTCACATAGTATAAATATTGTTATTTAAAATCAAAATTTAAATTTTCATCGTCCAAAATACCTTGTGCAGACACAAACCATACCTCTTGAAAGTGGGGGGAGAAGGGGTGGGAGAAGAGGGGACACAAACCTTACCACTAGACCAAGTATATTACTTGGTAGTTATTATATGATATTTCCTCTGCTCCAAAAAGAGTGCAAGTCTGTGCAACGCTTGCAATTTAGAATCAAATTTCACTACAAACTCCCACTACTATAATGTTATATAAGATCTTGTTAAATTTATGTCAATGTGTAGTTTCAAATTTTTTTTTATGATTTTCATTAATACATAATTCAAGATATCTATGGTCAGATAAGTACATTGGAGACCGTGAAAACTTAAATATTGCTTTCTTTTTGGAGCGGAGAAAGTACGATAGGATAGGAACATAATACTACATGATATAGAAGATTAGATATTCACATAGATTATTATACTAATAAGATAAAACTCAAATTTATTACAGTCATAGCTTATAACAACAAGAAAAAAAAAACAGATTTTTTACCATGTATCATGAGGTTTTACAAAATACATGAGGTACCCTTCAGTTTCAAAAATTCATCAGATACCCTTAGGTTTAGATATAATGTACCATATACCCTTAATAACTTTGCGATGTTCATTTTGTTAACTTCAATGACCCAAAATCGGTTGACCTCTATCCTAATTCCCCTAATAGTTCACATTATGCCCAAAGAAAGTCTTTGAAAAGCAGACAAAATTGCCTAAGATGATGTACTTGGGCCACACTATTAAATTTATTTTGACAGCAGAAAAGACAATTTATATCACTATGAAAGGATAGTGTTGGCATAGTGTGGATTAGACAAATTAGGTTGGGCTTTAAGTGATTTCAGGTCATTTAAGTTAAATGAGCTAACACCAGTAAGTTATTAAGGGTGTACATTATATGCAAACTTAAGGGATACCCGATGAATTTTTGAAAGCTACTGAAACTCATGAATTTCGAAAACCTCAGTAGTAGTTAGTGAAAACTCCGGAAAAAAAAAAGTACCGCCAAACAACAAACTGAAGGAACCGCAGACTATACATCATTGCTTAACCTTTAAACAACCAATTAATTTACTCAACCTGAACTTCTGAAACTAAGAAAATCTACTCGTGTAGTCGTGTATTAGACTCATCTGCAACCCAATCATCTCTGATCCAGTAGGCTCGTCAGTGGCCAATACTCAGGCTAAAAATGCTGCACGCTAAACCTCCACTCGCCTTTAACCGGTTTGTAGGATACAAACTCAGCACCCTGCTTTTCAGCCAACTTCTTCAGCTTCTCAATGTATTTGTCAACTATCTTCCCGCTAGTATACTGTTTTCCGGTCTTGTCAATGCATTTAATGTTCAGGAGAGTAACTTCAGCAGCCTTATTGAGGCCTTCTCCAACTGGAGGCTTCTCACTAGCAACAGCGTACACTATCACCTCTCGGTTATTGAAGTGAATGATTGAGTCAAGATCGAGTCCACGTACATCTGTCTCCCCGTAAAACTTCACCCAACCATAGCCTTCTCGGCCTACCATAAAGTCCTTGATACGACAGCAAAATCCTTGATTAGAGCTTTCAATTGATGCTAACTTCTCAATGCTGGGTTCCGTGTAATAGTCAGGGCGTTGGAGCTTCGGCATCAATAACTTTTTAATATGTTCTGCGTTGTTATCAGCTTCAGCAAAATTATCTTTAAGAGAGTTGGGTGTGGAGTTGCTAATATGGTCCTTCATAGCATCGTCTCTACCTAAAAATGTAGGGAAAATGAATCACTAATTTAGATATATAAGGCTAGTTGTAACTATATAGACAACAAACATATTGGAAAATGAAAACAAAGGAGCAATATAAAACTTAGCACCTCCAGGTTCATGAGGTACGAACACAACAAGACATTAATGGAGAAACAGAAAAAAAAAATCGAGAAATTGCATCCAGTTGCATATAGAAAATGATACTTCTAAAATTTTAAATGGAAATACCCTCATATTATCTATAAAGGCAAAGGGCGACCATGACGTTGAAAGCACCCCAAATATGTCAATTGGAGAAGTTGCAAAGATATTAATGTTAATGTTAACATATACTTCCTCCGTTCTCTTTCTATTGCAACAACAAGAAGTTTTTTTACACTATTCACTCACCATCCTTTAACTATCTATTGTGATTTTTACGTGAGGAAAGATACAGTCATGTGGGGGGTTTTGTTAGATTCGTCTCGATATATACTTTCAAAATATCAAATTTGTATAATTTTTACTAAAAAGTAATTAAAGCTATTAACAGTTAAAGTTGTGCATTTACAAGCGTGAAAATTCAATAGTTACAATAGAAAAAGAACGGAGGAAGTATATATTACCCCCTCCCCCCAAAAAAAAAAGCAAAAGAAATTTAAAGCGGGAAAAAATGTACAAACCCTTAATCCCAGTCCACAAATCCACCAAAAACGTACCCTAAATGATCCCAACAAATCATGATCAAGAACTGACTTGAGAAAAGAAAACCCTGCATGGTTCCTGATTATCTTCTATTTTGGTTTAATTTACAAATTTGCTTTCCTCTTCTTTGGAATTAGCCTTCCCATTCCAATGGGTCCATCTTATAGGTAGTTTCTGATTTAATCTTAATCCTCTTTATACCTTTTCGGTATGTATAGTGGCAATGTATCAAAAATTTCAGAACAGTGTCCCTGGGAAACAGGGAAGAGAGAAACTAGTGAAAGCTCAGGAAAGAGAACGCTATTAAGATTCAAATAGGCAAATAGCGGTAATTTATTGAGCAAGCACCAAGCAAAACGACCAAAATAATTAATGATTTACCATCTTCGTATTCCACAGCAGATGCATGCTTCAATGAACATGTCTCTTCTTTGGAGGTACTGACATGGCTCAGCTCAGCAGAAGCAGCAAACACAGACCTGGGATTCTCCCTTGGAACTATATATGCCTTGCTAGTATCTTTTATTTCTTCAGCCAGATTGAAAAAGGGCACCTAAATCGGACAAGCAGGGGAAAATTAATATTTTGATAGTGAAAGAGAAAAGAGAAGTACCTTCAATTCAAAAGCATTTTAAAATCTCACCTTTGGCCCATCACTTCTAGGGTGATATCTTCTCACATTTACTGTCAACGGCTTGAGTGATTGGTGCCTTGATGTAGGAAAAGATGAAACTCTGGTTCTTGCAGGTTTATCAGGCACCTAATTGGCATGAGGATGAAGCTCGTGAGACTGCTATAGAGGAAAACAAATGCTAGATAACTAGAAGCTTAAACATCCATAATTCATAGCACTAGACTCATAAACCTGTTTAAACATCCATAATTAATTGCACTAAACTCATAAACCTGTTTAAGCAATAACTAGCACATTTCGAAGCTCCAAAAATCAGAATGTTTTTGTTGTTACATGACATCATAATTTTCACACAGTTTTCATCTTGGATGTACCGCACAGAGTTTCCTAGACATCTCTTATCTTTATACAGGATAAAAACTGTTATTTATTTTCACAAACAGTTGCCTTATAAAGTTTCCAGGTCTGGTAGCAGATATATTCATATTGTCAATCACTTTCCAGCATACTTTCGTCCATCTATTTATAATTTGACAAAATGTAGAAAAGTACTAGGTGGATGGTGTATATCTATTTGAACAGTCCAAAATATAAAGATATAAAAGAAAAAAAAGAAAGAGAGCTCGAGATAAGGATTGACTAGCTTCCTTGATGTTTGCAAGGAAAGTTGAAAGGGAGGGGGGAAAGAATGCAGGGAGTCAGATGTTACATTGTATCATTGAATTGGTGTGACAGAACTCACATGTATGCTAATAATTCCATGTTGAACCAATGAACAGGCAGAGTGACCTATTGGTGGTTGAGTGATTGTATGTTCAGATCCAAAAGGATCTTTAACCGCTATAATGCTTTCCAGGACCTTGACTGTGGCAGACGACCTGCAGACACGCAAATTAGATGATAGTCACCATTTTGTGGGTTGTCAGCCATTTAACCACATACACCATGAAGCATGAAAGACAAGTTTGCACCAGGAAAAAAAAGAACTAGTAAAGATATGAAAGTAATGTATGAGCTTACTGTTCTTGAAGACTAGGCTGAGGTTGACCAACATCTAGTGGAACACCAGCATTTTTCCCTATATGTACCAAGAACATAGCACAAAACATTCAAACTTTATGCAAGAAATAGAGATTACTAATATAATATATAAGTGGCAATGTTTCACACATAAACCAAAAATAATATTTTACAAAGTGAGTAAAAAAACTTTCCAGAATACCTGCTGATATAGGAGGTGTTGTAAAGGGTGATGGTGTTGACTGGTGAGGGAAGAAAAAGAAAGATTCAGAATGCGATCAAATTAAAGAATTGAATCTTACAGTTGATGAATAAAGATATCAAAGAGACAATTATGACTTATAAGCAAAAGACTATAACATAGTCCAACAGACAGAGAAATTATGTATTTGGATTTGAGCAAGATGAAAAGTGCCTGAAGAGCTAAAAGATAGTAGAGGTAAAGGGTTCAACAAGAAACAGAGAATTACTTACATTCATATGGGACATCAAATTTCCATTGTGTGCACAAGGTATTGTTGGTGGAAAAGCAGGACTACTTGCAGTGACTTGGTCACGTTCAGATCCAGTAGATGGTGACTCAGTTACTAGGAAATTAGGTGTTGTTCCTAACGAGTGACTTGGCCACACTCCTAAAGATTGACTAGGAGACTGAGGATTATGTAATAAATGATTACTTGGATAAGAGCAGCTTCGTAATGATCCTGATCCTACAGTTAAAGGTACACTGGGACCTTGTGGCAGAACAGAAGAGGTTGATTTTGAAGAATCCAAAGCAGATGTTTTTGTGTGCAATGTAGAAAATATTGGTGATGAATCTGAACTAGAAAGGCAGGGTACTGGGAATATAGGTGTATTCATATTTGTAAAGAATGCTGGAGAAATACAGGGTCGACTTAGGGGGGCCAATGAACTTGTTGAAGGAAGAAAGAAGCCTGACTTCTGTGTGTTAAGTTGGTTACTGATTAAATTCCATTGACCTGAAGCAGAAATAAAATACAAAAAATTTCGATTATTATATTATCAATGGAGTTCTAAAGAAGCACCTGATGAGGGTATGGAGAAGAAAACAAAAGGTAAAATAAACTTATAATAAATCAAGCACATGCATACCTCCAGACTTCAGCTTATAGCCTTCCCATCTCAATTCTTCATGGGTTTTACTTTCATATGAAGGCATGGCTGATATTGAAATCAGTTTGCAACTCTTCAAATCTTCTTTCACAATAGTAGGCTTATATGAGTTAGTTCTACTTCCTGCAATTTGACCACAAAAAGGTTGCATCAAACCTACATCGGTTAGAAGCAGTTTAAAAATTTTATGCCAGCACATTACTGTGACAGGAAACTAGTATAAGAAAAAAAATATTACCAGCAATAGTCTGCATTTGTACAGGTTGCGAGTTTGGTTGCAATGGATGATCACTGCCAGTAACAGATTTTGAATTGAAAGTGATTCTTTCGGAGCCAAAACTAAATGGTCCATATAGAGAAGCAGGTTCATTTGTTCCTAAGCCAGCAAGACCAAAAAAAGAAGATATATGAGGATACAGAATTGCAACCCAACAACATGAAAGAAGGTAAAGACAAACACATAAAAGAAAGAGTACTTTGTTTACTTTATAACTCTTGATTGTATCGTACCTTTTTTTCTTTTGCCTTTCTGTTCTTGTGGGTGCACACATGCATTGGTATACTAAGAATTCGTACAATACTTCACTAGTATATATATGAGAAGAAGAGTGAACTATGATTTGTGTTTCCTACTTATTCAGAGATTGATCGTTACAGGGAAACTTTAATTAGCCAAAGAATTTCTACACTTCTACCATCCTATGATACTTCACTATGTGAAAAGTGTCTCCTGAAGTTCCCTGCATACTCAATTCTTTTGTGGGAGAACTTTATTGCCTCATAACCCCAGCATAAAAGTGTTAAATGATAATAAAAAGTGTATCCAAATATCCATTAAATAGGTTAGATATATACTAGAAAGCATGATGTACAAACACTCATAATAATGTTCTTAGCAGGTTTTCAGTTTGCATTATCAGCATAGATGCCTTATTATTCAGGTTTCTTAAGCTTTTAGCCAAATACTGGTTATGCCAGATAACTGGACTACTCATGCTAATCACAAGTCTCTGAATAATCACAAAAATCCACCTCAAGTTTCGCATCCACATTTTATCCAATCACTTGCCATTAATTAGTTCACAACGTCAGTTAGTCACAAGAAAAGACCCTCAAAAGTCACAACATTTAACTTCAGAAGTTATTTAATTCTTGATATAGTACTCGAGGTGATTGCTATTAATTGATTTATATTTACTCCCATTAGATGAAGCACGAAATGGAAGCTAAAGAGCCAACATATGTGCAGGAGTTCCATAGTTCAAGAGTAGAGTATTGATACCACGACAGAAAAAATAAAGCAGATACCAAATTTGGTAATCAAATACATCATGACTACCAAATTTAGTAATCCCATACATTAAAGATGATCCAAACGAAGCAGCTGTTTGTCCAAATTTAGGCACATGAAAGTAAATAGAAAAGCAAAAACTAACCAGGAGTCCTGGATTAACAATAACTTGAAACATTATAGATAAGTTCAGAATTTTTTTCGCCACGTGTAGATAATAGTTTTCATAGAAAAATACTCATAAAAAAAGATAATTAAAATTTACTACTTCCTCCGTTTCAATTTAGATGTTACACTTTCCTTATTTAGCATGTTTCAATTTAGTTGTGACACTTTTTTTTTCCCCTTAAATGGAAAGTTTTGGACTGTGCTATTACGATTTTACCCTTGTTTATACCATTTAATGAAATTGATTCCTACTTAATATAACCCCATTAATCCTAATGTGATTAAATGACTCCCACCAAAAATTAAACCCCCCCAGCTACCTACCATCAATTGCATCAGAAAATAAAACCCCCAACCACCTGTTCATCAATTAAACCCCCCACCCTCATTTACATCGATCCCTTCATCTTCATTCTTCAGTTCATCTTCTCCAAACCCCCATCCAACCTTCTCTCATTTCACTTCGCCTCTATCTCTCTCCTAAAATCTCAACTTTCTCTCTTCAAATCTACCCTAATTTTCCGATCTAGAAGTTCGACTTCTCTCTCTCATCGTTTTCGTCTTCATCTCTCTCTCTCTCCTAAAAACTCCTCACATTTGTTAAATTCAGTCCCCAAAAAAACCCTAATTTATAGCGAATATGTATGTACCAAATCTTTCTCCACTCACTGACGCACTTTTTGAAACCGATGATGAGGATGAATCTGATTTGATTAAGGAGTTGATGAAAGGTTTCATTGACGGTTCTCCTTGGCCCAGAAAATTGTTCGACAGTGGTGATGCCGAACAATTTCTCCGACCCTACGCTATGAGTGCTTTATCTGAGGTTGTGGAAGATTTCTATGCAAAAACCTCTCTTCCAAGGGTCCCCCCCAACTCCAGTCCCAGTACGCGACAGTCCGGAAAAAGGTAATATCTTGGCACAAACACCACCTAAAGGGCGAGTTTATCATTTGAGGCCGAGATGTTGTTCTGCGTCTAAGGGTAAGGCTGTTTTTGTTGGGGGAAAAGGTGAGGGACTGGTTGATGGGGGAAAGGGTGAGGGTGGTTTGAGGACTACGGGCCGGATCATCGTGGTCCGATGGCGCCTCAGCGTATGCTTCAAAATCGGTCCGAAAAGGGGTGTCAAATAGAGGGAAAGAGAAAAAGGAGGAAAAGGAGAAAAAGGGGAAAGAGGTGAAGGGAAAGGAGAAGGCTGAGGCTGCTATCTGTGATGGGTTTTCTGTTTATGATGATGAGGGGAAGAAATTCGCCATGTATGTTGAGAATTATGGGGGTGGTCTGTGTTTGAGGTGTATGAGGATATTGTCTCTTCTGATGATGAGGAACCCGTTCCTGTGCCAATGAGTCCCTGCACAACCTCGGAATGGGATCCGGACTACCATGCCTTCCTACTCAGGCGTAAAGCCAGAAAAACTAGTCCCTGAGGTTTATTCTTCCTAACTTTGAGATCTTTGCCATTCATATTACTGTTTTATTATTTATATATTGAGTCCCTTTAATATCTTTGTGCAATGTTGGTTTGCTGATGTTCATGATTGTTGGGTTCCTGGCTGTGAGTCCATGATTGGTTTGAATTGTTGTGAGTTGTAGGAGGACTTTGTTGGCTTTGTATGATGATGATGATTATATACATTTCTTGGTTTGATTCTTGTTGGCTTTGGTATGGTGATGGTGATGGTGATGGTGATGGTGATGGTGATGATGATGATGATGATTTGTTGGTATGCTTGTTTTGAGTTGTGGGAGGACTTGTTGCCTTGGTATGGTGATGATGATGATGTTATGTCCCTGACTTGTATGATGATTTGTTGCCTTAGTATGGTTATGATTAAGCTATTGTTATGTTGGTTATGTTGGTTATGAATTGTGGATGAATGAGTCCTGGTTTTGGTGTGGGTTATTTGTTGGTTTGAGTATGGTGACTTTCATATGTTGGTTAAACGAGTCCTGGTTGGCTGTTGGATTTTAATGAGTACCCTTGAGTACGTTGTTGTCTTGCCCAATCCAAATGATGAAGGGACTCATGTTTGTGGGCAGAGGAATAAGGTTGATTTGCTCCACATTGAATAATATTCATTGTGTTGAGGATTTAAATCAACCTCCCTATTTCTTCTATGACCCATATAATTCTCCCTGATGGATTTAGATAAGACCCATTTGACACTAATAAGCCTTAGATATGTTTAAAAGATGTAAATTTGAGTACAGCTAAACAATTAACATAACCCATAAGCTAATATATATTGATTAATGTCTCTTGCAACACTGCTTTACAAACCACTCCTTAGTCTTCATTTGAACACAAAAAAAAGTTCATACTATACTACCCCAATTATCCAAACCTATTATGGTTTGCTTAGAAGTATTGCTGCATTACATCTTCATGCTTGCATATGTATAAACCATCACGTATTCACAAAAACTTGCCTTCCCACCTATATACCCAAAAAAAAAATTCCTGTACTTTTCTTCTTCAAAATGGTACTGCACTTTATCTTTTTCAAAATGTTGCTGCACTCTTTCTTCTTAAAAATGTTGCTGCACTCTTTGTTCTTCCAAAATGTTGCCTTCTTCATTTTAAAAATTTATTGTATCATTTCATCAATGTAGTCAAATGCTTCACCAACATTAATGAACCTCTCATTAAGGAAAGCAACTGCCTCATCAATCTGTGATTGATCAACTGTAACATTTTGTGGAAGTAAGCCTTGCCTTTCCAGCCTTCTTTTTCCATGATGTGGGTTCTTATATATTTGTTTCCCCCCTTGCACTTAAGAATTTCAACCATGACATATTCGTAACCGTAGCCATGTATACTTCAACACTTCTGGGTCAAAAAAATCATAGCAATCTTGAACCTTTGTGATCAAATCATCTAAGGTCTTAGGAAATGACTGATACTGCAGTGCTTGTATAGCTCTAAAAAATCCTAAGTCTAGCACATTAAGGTCAGGAGACTGAGCTGGTTGATTTATCAATTGAATGTTGAACCCATTTTGAGTTGTTGCTGCCATAAATTGTGGGTCATCTGCATGAATATGTAACCTTGCATTATCTTGCTGGATGTAGATGTCTTTTGACAAACCCTCAGGCCAATTTTTCATGATGGCAGGGATGACATTGTTGATAATTATATCCCTCATTCTTTGTTGTGTGACACTATCAAGTGCTTTAGTTATAGGTGTGCCTGCTCTTCTGTTTTTTGTTGAATATTTGGCAGTCACATACTCCACAAATGGATAAATACCAAACTTCCCATCATGTATCATATGCCCTTCACTGTCCTTAATGGGTCTTGATGTTGCACACATGAACATAGCCTTGATTTTGTACCTCTTAGAAACACAAAACCTGTAAGGATCATCCTCAGCAGGGAGTAAGTAGAACCTCCTCATATCTGGGTTTAAATAAAACCACTTCTCATCAATGTGAATTACATTATGCATATCAACAAATGTTGGTGGTTCTGTGCTGGTTGCTGGTAGTATATGTTTCAAAACCCATTGCAATCTATCCAGCTTGTATTTCTCTGTCAACTTGGGATGGTTGCTGCTTGTATGACTTCTGAGTTTTCCCTGTTTTAAGAGTCTATACACAGTAACATGAGGTAGTTTAAGATGACCAGCAAATGTCCTAATACTTGTCTGAAGCCATGCCTCATCATAGACTTTAAGTTTTTTGCCACATCTACCAAATTTTTTGCTCCTTACATCTATAGCATGGCCATTTGCTCTTTGTTGTTTTGCATCATTCCATAGTCTATCTAGTGTCATCCTATGAATCTTAAATTTCTTTGAAATTTTTCTTTTAACACCCCATGGAAGTTTACCATGTATTTCCAAAGTAAGAAGTTCATCAATTAACTTTCTTCTTGTTTGTAAATTCAATTCTGGTTTTTTTCTACTTGAACTTACATTGACATGTTGTTGTTGTTGATTTTCTGGTTCTGGCTGCTGTTGGTCATCTTCTGGTTGGTGGTATTCATGTTGTTGTGCTTGTTCTTCTGTATTTGTGGCTTCACCTTCGTTGTCCGAGTACAAATTATCATCACTATCATAATGATTGCCCATTTCATGCAGCAGCAACTCCTCTTCTATGCCTTCAATGTCCACGAGCTGTTGAAGGCTTTGAACACTAACCTCCTCAACATCTAATGGCTCCATTTTGGTAGATAGCTGTGAAGAACCAAGGCTGATGCTGGAAGTTTTTTTTGGAATTTCAGTCCCCCTTGAATTTCTAGGATTAGTACTAATTACAGTGATGTGTGTGCTGTGAACTAATTTAAAAACTTGATTGCTTGTGTAACTACACCATTTTAGGTGGAGAACATGTTTCTTCTCTCTTCATTTTGTGTAAATACCCCTCATTTAATTTTGGGGGTATATATAGAAGAGAGAATATGGTGGTATTATTTTGGATATGTTGTCCACATTTAAATCTGATTTAAAATTTCAGAAATTTCAAAAGTTTGCCTCCAAATTTTTTTGGGAAGGAAGGAAATCTGACTTGGTGGGAAAAAGTTCCCACTAAATCCCATTCCCTCCAAACTGACGTGGGAAATGAGGAGGGAAATGAGGCGGTCCCTCATTTCTCTCTCCTATCTTCCTTTTTACCCCATGTGAAGTGGTCCCCCATCCCCTCCTAATCACTTTCCCTTACCCCTTCTTAATATCCCATTAAAATTTTGCATAGGGAGTTGTGAAAAAAAAAAGTGTCACAACTAAATTGGAACGGAGGAAGTATAACAAAACAAAGAATCCTAAACACTACGCTGGAGAAACCCCAACATAAATCACCAAGCACTTACTGAAGGATAGAGAAGAAGCCAATGAAGAAGATGATGGGGCTCCAAGTACACCAGAAGAACTTCCACCAAAAGTTGAACCCTGGCTGAAGTAACATGGGGATGTAATAGTCCCAACCGTATTAGTCATAAATGGAATGTGACATGCATTGCTAGTATCACCAAATGTATTACGAGCAAACGAATTACGACTTGAGTCGGTTGTACCAAATTTTTGTCCAAACCCTGGTACATGGAAGCAAAAGAGAGCATCAATAATATACACAAATTAACTATACATAAAAAAGGACAAATTCATACATTTTTGGTGCTTTTTCCAAAGGGATAGAAGATCTCTTACAAAAGAACAATATACAAATTTATTAACAAGTCAATAAAAATACATCCTAGGATTGATATAATCCACACAGTTATATTGAAAAAAGCCAAACATAGATATCCCTGCACTTACCATTGAATATTGGGGATGAAACTATTGAAGACGACAATGATGCTCCATATATATTGGACGCACTACCCCCAAAACCTGACCCATTGGTCGGCAAACTTGGCAAATTCGTAGTCCCCATTGCATTAGAAGGAAACAGATTACTCGAATTGCTACCATTTCCAAATTCTTGTGACGTCCCAAACGAACCAACTTAAACACGGTGCAATGGATAATTAGAGCTTAAATCATATTAAGGCCATTCAAACAGAAGTTCTTATATCCATAAATACAATACTGAAATATACACTAGTCTTATATGCACGCGATGCATGAGTTAAAGTACAAAAACCATAATTGGTAGAAAAAATAGATATTAAAATTTATTTCATTACTAAAAGAATGACATTTTCTTTAACAATTTAAATATTACTTATACAGGGGTATTTTAGGCATTTTATAGAATAGAATGATGCATTATTATATTCTTTTACCGCCAAAGAAAAGCAACAAGAATAAAGAAAATTAGACAATAACAAGATACTATAAACCCCAAATTCTTCTACAATCAATGAGAGGAATCTGGAAAAAATTCAAGCAATCAAAACTATCATTGATTTAATCAGTCCCAACTATGGGCGTCCTGACAAAAACAGTCCCAACTATCGTTTTTTATTGTTCAGTCCTAATTTTGAAGGGTGTTTTACAATAGTAGTCCCAGTAGGTTAAAAGCCTGCTGTAGCAGGTAATTTGCCTTTTTTTTTTCTATCTTCTTCCTCCCTCCTTCCTTCACTATTCCCTCCTCCTCTCCTCTCGCCACCCAACCCCTCCCCTTCCACCCACTACCCCCTCCTCCACCTCTCCTAACTCCCTTACGCCCTGACCCACCCCTCCCCCAGCCCACGCATCCCCTCGTCCCGGAACCCCTCCCCTTCCCATCCACTACCCTCCCCTTCCCCTCCACTACCCTCCCCTTTCTCCCGCCCTGACCACCCCCCCCCCCTCCCCCTAAAACTCCCCGCCCTACCCCGCCTATCCATCCCCCGACCCCGAAATACCTCCCCTTCCCCTCCACTACCCTCCCCTCCCCCGCCCGAAACACTCCCCCGCCCCGCCACCTATCCCCCGACCCACGAAACCCTCCCCTTCCCCAACCTCCCTCCCCTCCCTCCCCCTAAAACACTCCCCGCCCGCCACCTATCCCCCACCTTCCCCCCACCTCCCCTTCCCCCGCAACACTCCCCTTCCCCGAAACACCCCCGGCCCCGCCACTCGTCCCCCGCCCCGAAACCCCTCCCCTTCGGACCATTAAATGAGAAGAAGAAGAGAGAGACAGAGAAGCAGCGGCCAAAGGAGAGAGAGAGACGCGAGCAAGGTCGCTTTCACAGCCGCATCACCAACAAGGGTTGCGCGACCCATCGCCGGCAACCAACAACAACCGCGCAGGTAGCATCCAATCAGTAGCCGCAAAGAGAGAGAAAGAGACAAGATGGGGGAAGGGGTTTCATGGGCTTGGGGTTTTGGGTGAGAGAGGTTGTCGTTTGGGTGGAAGGGAGGGGGAAGAGGAGGGGTGGCAGACTGGCAAGGGAAGGGGAGGAAGGAGGGAGGAGAGAGAAAGACTGAAGGAGGAGGTAGAATAAACAGGTCAAAAAAAAAGAAAAAAAGTAAAATAGGGGTTTTTTACCGGTTTAGCAAGTCACCAGTCCACTGATCCACTCGGACCACCAGTGTAAGGGGGGTTAAAGTTGGGACTGAACGATAGAAAACGATAGTTGGGACTGTTTTTGTCAGGACGCCCATAGTTGGGACTGCTTAAATCAATTTTTCCTATTTTTAAAATTTTCATATTATTCATTTTTTTTTGTTGCTGGGATTTAGATTGCTAATCACAAATTTCTCAGCTAAATCACATGAAATCATCTCGTTTCATAATTTCTGAACTGAACAATTTAAAACCAAATTTAAGCATAATCAAGAAAAATATAAACCCTAAAATCACGAAAACTGGAACTTAACAATTACCGAACAAAACAACTGAAAATTTAGATGCTATAAACTTCATAATATAAGAAAAAAAAAATTCTCAAATAAACACTTTAAAACCAAATTCACAGCATAATAACAAAAATCCAAACCCTAAAATCACGAAAAGTGGAACTTAACAATTACCGAACAAAACAACTGAAGAATTTAGATGCTATAAACTTTATAATATAAGATAAAAATATAGTTTACCTCCCGCCATCAATTAAGGTTGAAAAAACCTTCGTGAGAATCTTCAATAAGATATGATCAATGCAACAAATTTTCTGTGCAGAATCCAATTATATAGAGGGGAAATGAAAGAAGTTAGCTTGAAGATTAAGCAGGAAATAATCATTTCTAACGAGTTTTCTCGCTCTTCAGCGTTCTTCTAACGCTGATCTTCTCTAATTCCCGCGTTTTTCTTTCGTAAATTTTAATTTTAGGTTGATCTTGACTCCTGGGTTTAACCGCATTAGCTTAAGCGGCGGGTAGACAGTCTCGATAAGGGGTGATAGCTAGAGATGGCAATGGGTCGGGTTGAGTATGGATCGGGTCTATCTGGATCCAGCCCCGTTTATTTTTTACAGATACAGGCCTGCCCTAGACCATCTGGTCTAGAATTTTTAGACCCAGACTTATATCTGCTGGGTCTAGCTGGTCCACGCGTCCTAAATGGGTCCTTCTTAGTTTTTAGTTTTCATCACATTTTTGAATCTATATAAATTGTTTCTCCCTAAGAGTTAGTCTTGCGTGGACCTGGTCCACGCTAATATTATTGTGGACCAAAGCCACTTGTTTAACATAGTAACCCTTTTTTTCATATAGTAACCTTTTAAAATCTAAAGTTAATATACTATATAGTTACTATCTACCATAGTGACTGTTTTGTTTAATATAGTCACTCTTTCTTATATTAGTTTATCATAATGAAATTTTCACTTTGTGAAATAATAACCTTCTTTTTTTTCAAATAGTCAAACTTTACAATTTATATCTACTTATCTTTTATATCTGTTTTTTTATATAGTGACCTTTTTTCATAAATCACATGAATTAGCATTAGGTCCACACTACAGGTCCATATAAGTTTTTTACTTCTCCCTAATATATAGGTTTTGCATCCATGTGTAAAGCATTATTGTAGACACAAAATTGTGTCTCCTCATTGAGTACTCAATGATGAAACATACCGTCGTCTTAATTGGTCCATTCCAAAGGAAGAGCACTCGAACAAGCTAAGGCCAAAAGCATTTCGAAAATATAAAGTCTATTTATTGGTTTTAAAACAATCCAAGCCCAATTAATTATTTCTGATAATTAATTGTATTTTTTTAATATTTTAATATTAATTATTCTTGATAATTAATATTTCGAAAATCAGATTTTTTTCCTAAACATAGCTGATTTCGGATTTCAAATGATAGATTTTATCAAAGGATAAAAAAGAATCTTAAAACAGTGCGTCTGGCGCACTGGTTGTGCGTCAAACGCAAAGCAGTGCTCCAGGCGCACAGTTTTTATTTTATGTTTTCGATTCATTTTCGGTTTCCTTTGCCTATAAATACCTCGTTTCTTCGAACGACTTTTCACAATACTTTCCTACGACTTCTACACATACTCTCAAACACTCAAACTCATGTTCAAACACTCAAACTCACATTCAAACACATTCATACCTTCGGATTTCATATTTCAAGCTTCAAGATTGTTCATCCTGAAGATCGTTGCATAAGACCCAAGCGACAAAGGTATAATTCCTGACGGTTAATTCCAATTTAATTCTTTTTATACTAACAATTTACTTGTCACAATGTAGATCTTGAAGGAATTAACGCTATTCTGTACATTCTAATCCTAAATCTTCTCTTTTTATTTATTTCTCTATTATTTCTATGTATGGTTGTATGTTTTAATGCTTTCATCACCTCACATGATTATTATTGCAAGTCAAAAACCTAAATAACTATTATAATGCCTAATAAGATAATTGGACAATCTGATTAGCATCCCAGTAATTTGATTGCATAATAACACGCCACCAAAAATTAGTATTTTGTTTGTTTAATGAACCGATATAGATTAATTAGACATTGCATTAAATTGTTGCTTGGTTATTTAATTGTATAACACCTGACATAAATCGATAATAAGTAGAGGCCATCAACGGCCGAATTTGATTCTCATCTTATTCGTACTCTCACCCCCGAACTCAATCTATGGTTCATTGACCATTCATGAAGTCATGACGGGAAAATCTACATTACATAAGTCCCTAAGTTGTCCATATCCAATTAGGTTTATGAGTCTTTCTTTAAAGATTTGTTGTCGACTTCTCTCTATTTCAAAACGCTTTTCAAAAAAACATTTACAATGAGCTAGTCAAATACGCGCTCATCCCGCGTAGGTGAATAAAAATACGGCTACAGTTATCTAAACAAAATTTTAAAAAATAACTCATAAAATCTTAAAATGTTACAACTTACTAAGTTACAAGTCTTAAATGGAGTCATAACACTAACAAGTTCACAAAATCACAACTCATAAAACCTTAGAGTTTAGGTAAAATTAAATTTGTATATATATATATATATATATATATATATATATATATATATATATATATATATATATATATATATATATATATATATATATATATATACATATATATATAAATGGGTCAACTGGACCGGGTCTGGCATATGTGGACCCGAACCCATACTCGATTCACGCCCTCAAAGACTCAGACCCGGCCCAGACCCGTTGGGTTTAAAAAGTCTAGACCCATACCCATATAAATGGATCGGGTCTTTGCGGGTCTGGGTCGGGTCCATGACCCATTGCCATCTCTAGTGATAGCCTGATAGGCATCTAGTCTTGACAGATAAATCTATCTCTATTATATAAGGCAACTAGAGGGGGACACCAAAATATTAAAACCCCCATTTTACCCCTAGCAAATTAAGCATATTTACATCAAATAGAATAAGAAAAATGGGGGAAAAAAGGAAAAAAAAAATGAAGATTTTCAAATCAGTAACCTCCTCAATATCAAAACCGAAGTTTTTGAAAACTTCGAGTGGTGTATAAGTGGTGGTTTTTCAAAAAGGAATTCCTAACTCTGAATTAGCGTCTTTCCCGTGTTATCTTAGTCTCTCTCATGTTTCCTTTGCAGTTGCCCTCTGAACTGACTAAGACCACCACCGCACCATCGCTCACGGGTCCACCACAAGACTCTTGAATTTCAAACTCCAAATTTGGAGAGAAGAAAATTAAAGTCGAGGTTTGTGGTTTTTTAGATTTGGGAATTTTGTTGTGTTGTTGAGTTTTTTTGATGTAGATGTTAAAGTTTGGTTCTTTTGTTGTTGAAATATGCAGGTTACTTGCATGAGTTTTGGTGAAAAGTCATGATTTTGCACAACAAGACTTTATAACATTGCACAACATTTTTTCTTTTTTGTTATTTCAATTTTGGATGCAAAGAAAGTTGAAGCACCATAGACAATAAAGAGCAGCAAGTTCAACCAGGAAAACAAAAAAAGGTATTTCTCACTACACTTCAAATGCAAACTATTTGTATGAACAATAAGGAAGAAACCAAATTTTGCACAACAAGCGGTTGAGTTTAATTTGAGGTTATTTTGTGGTCCAATTTCTTGAAATGGGTTTTTGAGTTTCTACGGATTCGGGTTGTAGTCTT
The DNA here is from genome assembly GCA_947648045.1 of Beta corolliflora. Lineage (NCBI taxonomy): Eukaryota > Viridiplantae > Streptophyta > Magnoliopsida > Caryophyllales > Amaranthaceae > Beta > Beta corolliflora. The sequence goes on from CANSZD010002072.1 coordinate 120,880, forward strand.
GAACTCGAAATTAGAGAGAGACAGAGGAGGAGGAGGAGAGAGTGACAAATTATAACTAATTGAGTAATTGAGTAACTCCGATTTCTTCGCGATGGTGTTTGAGGGTGAGGTGATCTGATTGCGCAAGGTGACGTAAAAAAAGTCGGATTTCGAACCAAATGGACGGTGGTGATTTAGGGCCGCCTCCTCCACCTGATATGATCAGACGGTAGAGCTTTGGTTTTAGGATTGAGAGGTTTGTTGTTCATATGTTTACGATTGATGATGATCCATTGGATGAATGAGGTGTTTTTTGGGGGATTAATGGGATTAAGAAAAGATATTAAAAGAGGAGAGAGAGAGAGAAAGAGATGTTGAAAGGGAAGACGAAGGAACATGGTTGGAGTGAAAGGAATAGGAGGCAGCAACACATAGCACTACTATTAAACAAATAATACGACTACACTATACCAGTGTACCCATTACCCAATATGAGCTTTAGAGTATTTGTTAATTGTAGTGATTCTTCTAATTTAGTGCTTTTAGTCTTTTTTCCTTTAGAGTAATAATGTTAGTCATATTCATATAACACCAATTACCCTTGGAACAATCAAAAGGACTAATCATTCCCTCAACGTACAGAGAGTGGACTATTAATCTCCATTATTTGTGTGAGGAATACAATTAACAAGGAATGTGACAAACATTTTGTCCTATATTTGTTTGATATTTGCGAGAGATATATTTACATGATTTACTTATCGGTTTTTTCACCAAATACCCCTGACAAATAAATTTATTCACCAAATACCCCCACTTTTTTCAAAATTCACCAGATACCCCTCACTTTTAAAAAAATTACCCAAAATACCCTTTTGACTGACGGACGTTAGTGTTCCGTTAACTAGTTAACCTAAAACCCCTAATTAAACCTAATTAAACCCTAAGTAAACCCTAAGTAAACCCTAAACACCCTAACTCTCTCTCTCCCTAATCCAACCCCAGCCCCCCCAAGCCCTAGACCCACTTGACCCACCACCACCCCCAGCCCCCCCCCTCCCCCTTCCCGCACCACGCGGAGCCCCTCCCCCTCCCCGCGGCCCCACGCAGGCCCCCCCCCCCCCCCCCTCCCCCTCCCCCGTGTGCGGCCGCTTCCCCCTTCGTGGCGCATCCTACTCGACGGCGCATCCCCCTCCCTCACTCGATCTTGCACTAGACCCACCATTAGCGTTTAAGAAATCCGAGTCATCGAGCGAGTTCGAAGGGGTGGGGGGCTCGGGATTCACGATTTTGCGGTGGGGGAGGGGGAGCTGCTGTGCGCTGCACACGGGTGAGGGGGAAGGGGGAGTCAGCTGCGCGGCATTGTACGGGGGAGGGGGCTTCGTGGGAGGGGGAGAGGGAGGGGGAGAGGGAGGGGGGAGGGGGAGGCGCGTCGAAGGGGGAGGTGGAGGGGGAGTGATTTTCCGACGGGGAAGGGGGAAGGGGAGGCGCATCGAAGGGGGAGGGGAAGGGGAGTGATTTTCCGGCGGGGAAGGGGAAGGGGAGGCGCCGGCGAGATCGAGGGGGAGGGAGGCGCGAGGGAGGAGGGAGGGGGGGAGGGGAGCCGTGAGGGAGGTCGAGGGGAGGGGGGCCTGCGTGGGGGGCCGGGGGAGGGGGGTCTGCGTGGGGGCGTCGGGTGTGGGAGAGGAGGGGGTGGGGCTGGGTTAGGGAGAGAGAGAGTTAGGGTTTTTAAGTTTACTTAGGGTTTAGTTAGGTTTAATTAGGGTTTTTTAGTGTTAATTAGGATTTTTTAGGATTAATTAGGGTTAATGACTAACGGAGTTAACTCCGTTAGTCAATAAGGGCATCTGGTGAATTTTTTAAAGGTCAGGGGTATATGGTGAATTCGAAAAAGTGGGGGTATTTGGTGAATAAATTTATTTGTCAAGGGTATTTGGTGAAATAACCGTTTACTTATATTAAGGGTTCTTAAAGGCCAAAATAAATACCCCTGAATGAATAAATATCAACACTAATTAATTGTTGTTAAAAATAAAGTAACTAAGACTTTTATTGTTGGCTATTTGCTATTTTTTTCAACTCTTTAGATATGCCATTACCACATTTTTCTTCAGAATCTCTACTAATCTTTACAGAATTTTAATTCTGAAACTGTTTGAGAACTAAACTGATATTTATATACTATACACATTTCTAACAGGGGAGAATTGTGTTTCTAATTACTTAAATGTTGTCTTCTTAGGTAGCTAATACTGAGCTTATTATCATTTTCAATCATACTTTGATAATCTTTGTATATTATGATGGACGTGATTTTCTTCATATATATACTATAAAAACGACTATCGCACGCATAGCGTGCATATAAGGCTAGTATTATATAAGTGAAGGGGGAGGGAAATGGTGTCCCCATTACAAAAAGTCTGATATTACCTTTAATGAATTGAAATTACCATATATATTAAATAATATTTTCTTTTTCCTACTTGCCATACATATTGAACAAGTTGACAGTGGAATTGAATTTGAAATTTCAATTAAATATTAAATTAAGGAAAATGATTTCCTCTTCTTACATATGTGTGAGAAATTCTTATCAAAAATTAAATTGACAATATAACTTGATTGACACAATCAGAAGAAAAAATAAAAACTTGAATTTCATATTAATAATTATACTGATAATATTTTAAAACCTAAATGTTGATTATTTTTCGGTAATCTCTATTATATAAATCAAACTCTTCCACTTTTTTAATATTCAACTATTGAACCTAATACACAAATTCTTCCACTATATTTGAGCACAAGCTTTATTCTGCTTTATATTTCCTTCTCCCAATACTATATTTGAATAATGATGGTTGATGAACAAATAACTAAAAATACCAACGAAACATTGATTTAAGAAAAATTTATTAAAAAAATCAAAGATAACTATAAATGTCTGTTCGAAACAAAAAAATTGTAACACTTTTTTTTGGTAATAAAAGAGTTTATTTTTGGTAAGTAAGCTACATTATATTGAAATTTTTTGTAACGCTGATGAATAACTAATTGAGAAAAGAAACGTTAATATGACACGCACGCATACCATGCAAAAAATGCTAGTAATAATTAAGGAAATTCTCATTAGTAACCACATGTTTTGGCAATTTATATCTAGTGACTAAAAAATATAATTTTATTATATAAGGGAAAGGGGGAGTTATGGTGTCTTCCCTATATATTTACTTAACTGCCCATTAGTAAATCAATTGCTACCAAAAAAAGGGGAAAAATAAAGTCAAACTCAAATGTAGCATTAACAAATAACTTAAATAATGTTGAAGGCAATCAAGTTAATATTGAGACACCAAAAAAAACATTGACTATAAGATTTAGTACATTTATGCTAAAAAAAGTAAAAAAGAATATTACATCAATCAAATATCTTATCAATCAATTCACAAACACAATCAAGTATTACATCAAAATGGAAAATTCAATCAATTAACAAAGTATAATAATGATTTATTTAACACAAAAGACTATGTTAATACAACAGAAGAAATCCTAAATAATTCACTTAACATTCTTTTATCGTTCATCAAGTTTAATTTTAAAAACCTAAAAGAAAGAATAAGTAAAAAAATTAATAAAAGAAGAGTTAAGTGATAGAGGCTTAACCTACGAAATTTAGCCAAAAAATGTATAATGTTTACATTTTTACCCCTATTTGAAAAAAAAATAGGCACGCATCGCGTGCATAATTTGCTAGTTGTTACTTGAGTGAGGCCAAGAGCTTATAGGAGTCTCATCCTGAAAATGCAAATGCAAATAAAAATAGTTGGGGGGTAAAAGTGAAAATGCAATGGCCCACACTTAATGTAGCTGAAATAAAACAGATCAAAGCGGTGGCCCACACTTAAATCATCTGATCTAATACAAATCAGTTCTATGATGTACAACCTATAACTGTCTTATATCACAAAAAGTAACCCCTTATTCTTAACTCAATAAAGTATAAACCCTTTACCTTGTTTGAATTCTTTAGAAAATATCAAAATTTTCGATTTAGGCAAGTGATTGTTTCATCTCATAAAACTAAAATTCGATAACTGGTTTTTTAATTTTAGGTTTAGGAAGGAATGAATTTTGGGCGTTGATATTGAAGAAGAATTGGGAGCTGCAAATGGTAGAGAGAATTGGTTGCGAAAAAAATTGCGTTTTATTGCTGTGTAATTTGTAATTCTACCCCTTTGAAAATTGTAAGTGTTGAAAATTTCCTTCTAATGTTGGTTTAAATAAGAGAGAAATAGTAGTAGTTAAAGTAATTATTGATAATTTGTAAATTTTTGTTACAAACGAAACCGAGTGATTAACAAAATCAGAATCAATTTAGTTGTAGTAAAAGAACTGATCATTTGATAAGATTTGCTAAACGATAAATATTGAATTAGAATTATAATAGTTAAACCTTGGTTACAGTTTGTAGCTGTTAATAGCTCGGCATAAGCAGCAAAAGGTATGAGATGTTTAAAATTTTAGCCCATTTTTGTGAAAATTGTTGTTAATAACTTTAAATGATAGTGTAATTGTGTTTGTGAAATCAAAGAAGGTGGTTGAGTTGGACGGTAGTCAACAATTTGAAGAGGAAGAAGTTTTTAGTGGTGATTAGGAAGAAGAGGTAATTGTTCTTATATGTACAAGTGATCCACGTTATGTATTATATGATACGTAGAAAGTTTCATATTGAACTTGAATTCAGATTATGAGAAGTCCTCGGAAATTAGGGCGGCGTAAGGATTTGAATCCTAGATTTTATCAAGTAATGGCGTCTTTTATTGCAATGGACATGAAGTATAGAAAATAAATAGCATGTGATTGACATAAGATAAGTGATGGTTTTGGTTAATGACCTTAGCAAAGGTGGGAGGTTGAAGGGGAGTGGGAAAGTAGTTGCGATGCAACTTTCAATGCAGAAGAACAAGGTTTATAGTAAAATGTTATCCATTTCAATGTTTTATTTTGAGTTGTTCGATGTTAAATATATACTGATAAGTAGTTTAATTTTGTTTAGGAAAGTAATATATCTTGTCGTGTGAAGTCATTTGGAAAGACTGTGAAGCAGTTTGATGAGCGTAAAATTCAGCTGGTGAAGGACATAGGATATAGTGGTTTATTGTTTTTGGTTGGTAAAAGATTGCCAAGAACACTTTGTTATTGGTTACGCACACGCGTGGATGTGAAAAGGAGGACTTTCAATGCGCCTGATGGGAAAGTATTCCCCATTAGTAAGACACAAGTGCATTGGGTGTTTGGCATCCCAGTGGGGGTGAAAGAAGTTCCCTTGTATGCTGAAGATGACGATGATAGTAGTGAATTAATTAGGTGTAGAGGTTAATAGGTTGTGGGAAACGTATGGTTACACGACCCCTTGTGGAGTGAGGGGGGATAAAACCTAGTTCAATGAAAAAAGTTTTAGTTGGGGAGTTGACATGTGAAGGAGGATACAAGAAGGCCTTTTTGATGATGGTGTTGAATGATATTATTCTTCCCACCACATGTCAACGAATGTATGTAAATTTACTTCCTGCAGTGGTTGTAGCCGAGAAGCCATGGACTATGATTGGTGCACGTTACTGTTAGATCATTTATTTCACTGTATTGAAACCTTTGCAAAACTGTTTTACTGTGATGGTTTTGCAAAAGTATGTGGTGGATGCACCATGTTTTTAGCAATAAGCCAATACGTTGTACATAATATATTATTATTGTTATGGTAGTTGACATGCTATATGACAATCATTTAGAAAAGTAATTCTCAACTATTAATACGAGTCCTCAACTAATCATACGAGTAACTCCAATTGTTCACAATCGTAACCGCATTTTTTCATATGAGCTAGTAACCCATGCAACGTTCATATGAGTAACTCCATTTTATTATACATAATAGAATATATCACTTTTTTTTTATAAAAGTAACCTCATTTATTTATCAGAGTAATTCCGTTTTATTGTTATGAGTAACTTCATTTATAATACAGATATTTTATCTTGATCGATTGAACCAACGACCTATGGAGTGGGGTGCGTTTCCTAGGATTCGAGCGTGGAGTAATGTGGATGTGAACAAGGCAAAGAAGGAAGACGCATTATTGTCAAATGACTTTGGCAAGATTGGGGTGAGTTGACTCCTTGAACTAAATTTTTAAATATGATATAAGTATTTTACAATTAAGTGTAAGAGATGGCAATTTTATTAACAACAAGCTCTTTCCAAATAACTTGGTTTAAAATGATCTTGAAAATAATTCCTCTTCTTATCTCCCCTTCCTTTACCTAAGTGTGCACACCCCCCATGCTAGTCATCCCATCACGGATCTATATCAAGGTGTAACAATAATTATCAATAAGTGGACTTTGAAACATAAAGCCTTCTTGACGTTAATCAAGCGGTAATATAATAATACGAATTAGTAAGTCATGGATAATCCTCCTTTTCTCATAAACAACTTTTGCACACAAAGTTTATAAAACCATCCAAATTATTCCTTGTAATAATAATTTAAATTTCCAAAAATGATAATAAAACATTCATATAATATGATTGATAAATTCATTCTTTCTTTTCATTTCCAAAAGTGAACAATAAAATACTGTAACTATTTTAAACTAAATTTCTAAGTCAATTCAACATTAAATCAATAAACAATTTTAAAACATAAAACCACGTTTCAAAAGATCTAGCTACATGACGTAGCTTGATCTTGCACAAAGAATATACTAGCAACTTCACCTAGTCTTATGCTTGAGCGTTCTCCTAATCAACCAATAATATAAAAATCTAATAGGTAATTTACCATATGAACTTAAACATGAATCCCTATAAGTTAAAATTATATGCATAACCTAACATGAACATAATATCAAACTTTCTAATGAAAATCTTTTACTTAAACCAAATAAAATTGAAACTTCAATAAGAAATACAAAACTAAAAATAGATTAAGAAGAGAAGAAAGAACCTTGAAGTAACAGAGTATGGATTCTTCAAAGTTTTTGGTGTGGAAAATATGGCTTGAGGTTTGGGGTATTTATAGGTGTAGAATAGGGAGTACTTACTTGCTAAAATTAAATATTTTATAACCTTCATCATAAATTAGGAGATTGATCCCAAGATTACAACCTACATCTTTAATTTGGGAGTCTTGGAAAATAAAAACCACCACCCCCTAGTTAACGGTGGCCGCACTACTCAATTTTTTTTATTACCAAATATTTAAATGTTTAAAACTTATAAAATTACTAGGATTTAAATCCAAAAGTTTAACAAATCCAAGTTTGGAGCCATATTCCCGCCAAAATAAGTTAAAACCAGTTAAATTACTAAAATATCCTTTGTTTAAAATATTTATTTTAGAAAAAAAAAATTTAATTACTTAAATAAGTACTCAAAAATATGGGGTATTACAGTCTACCCCCCTTAAAAGAAGTTTCGACCTCGAAACTTAAGACAAAAAGCGATAATCTCTTTCCAAAATGAATTCAAAAATCTAAATTGCAATTTCTTACTCAAATGCTCATGCCTAAAATGAATATAATGACTCAAAAATATGCTAAAATGCGATTAACATGGTAAAAGCACGAAACTCTATCGCATTCTACCCCCTCTTAAAAAGAGTTACGACCCTGTAACTCAACAACTAACCTCTGAAAATAACGCCGGATATTTCTTACGCATATCCGCTTCGGCTTCCCATGTTGCTTCCTCAGTTTGATAGTTTGACCACAATACTTTGACGAATCTAACATTCTTAGTTCGAGTACTTCTAACTTTACTATCAAGGATTCTTACAGGTCGCTCCTCGTAAGTCAAATTATCATCTAACTCAATGGTCTCAGGTTGCACCACATGGGACACATCCGGAATATACTTCCTTAAATGAGATATATATATGGAAAACATCGTGGACTCGGCTTAAGTCATTTGGCAAATCCAACTTATATGCCACTTTCCCGATCTTCTTTAACATCTCATATGGCCAATATGCTTTGGGCTCAACTTTCCCTTCTTCGAAAAGCGCATCACCCCTTTCATTAGAGATATTTATAACAATACCTTCTCTCCAACCTAAAACTCTTCATCCTTCTGCTTCAAATCAGCATAACTCTTCTGTTGATCTTGAGCTGCATTGATCTTTTCCTGAATCACTTTTACTTGCTTTACCATCTCCTCTAGGAACTCAGCTCCAAGAACCATCATTTCACTAGTATCATTCTAGCAGACTGGACTCCTACACTTCCGACCATACAAAGCTTCAAACTGAGCTATTCCAATACTTGCATGATGACTGTTATTGTAGGTAAACTCTATCAAATCCAAGAAATATTCCCACGAACCCTGATACTCCATGACACAAGATCGCAACATATCCTCTAAAGACTGAATCGTTCATTCTGTTTACCCGTCTGTAGCAAGATGAAAAGTTGTACTCATTAACAGATTAGTTGCCAAAACCTTTTGCAAACTCTGCCAAAAGTTGGACAAGAACCGCGAATCACGATTCGAAACAATGTCCTTAGGCACACTATGATACTTCACCACCCACCTCACATACGCTTTGGATAACTAATCCATCGACCAAGTGCTCTTCATAGGGATTAAAGTTGTGGACTTAGTTAAACGATCTACCACTACCCAAATTGTACCATTTCCAGCCTTAGTCCTTGGTAGCGCAGACACAAAATCCATTGATAAGGAATCTCATTTTCAACTCGGTATATCTAAAGGTTGAACCTTCCATTGTGGCCTTTTATGCTCAATCTTGACCTTTTGGCATGTGAGACACTTAGCCACGAACTCTGCTAAACTCACTTCATGTTTAGTCACCAGAACGTCTGCTTCATGTCCTTATACAACTTATCACCACCTTGGTGTACTGAATAAGGTAAGCTATGAGCTTCTTCTCCACTAATTTCCGCTTCAACTCTTCTCTATTACTTGGTACACACCACATCCCCTTGAACCGGATACTTCCATATCATCATCAGCTATCTGGAAATCCAACACTTGACCCTCCTGGATCTTCTCCCGAATCTTTTCTAACTTTTCATCCTTTGATTGACACTCCCTAATCTCATTATAGATCGAAGGTTGAACCAACAAAGTACTCAACAATTCTTCAACACCTCCCTCTTCCATTACTCCAATGATAGTTTTTGAAACTATACACATAACTAACTCGGTAGCACCATTGTATTAACTCAATGACTTGACTTTCGGCTCAATGCATCTGCGACAACATTAGCTTTCCCCTCATGATAATGGATCTCCAAATCATAATCCTTGATTAACTCCAACCATCACCTCTGCCTCATGTTCAACTCCTTCTGAGTGAAAATATACTTAAAGCTCTTATGATCCGTGTACAACTTACACGTTGCCCCATACAAGTAGTACCGCCATATCTTCAAAGAAAATACTATTGCAGCTAATTCAAGATCATGGTTTGGATAATTCACCTCATATGGTTTTAACTGCTTACAAGCATAAACGATGACCTTCCTGTTCTGCATCAATACACACCCTAACCAAAATTTTGAAGCATCACTATAAACCTGATATTGTTGACTCTTATAAGGTAGAGCTAAAACAAGTGTTGTAGTCAATCTTTCTTTCAAAGCCCAAAAAGTTTCCTCACACTCTGGAGTCTAGACAAACTTACATTTTTTCTTCATCGGGCTAGTCATTGGTCTCGAGATCTTCGAGAAATCCTTCACAAATCTTCGATGGTAACCAGCTAATCCAAGAAAACTCCTTATATCAGACACCGTCTTTGGTGTTGGCCACTCACGTACTGCTTGAATCTTAGTAGGATCCACCGAAACTCCTTCCTTTGAGGTAAAATGTCCTAAAAAGGCAACCTCATCCAACCAAAACTCACACTTAGAGAGCTTCACGTACAACTTATGCTCTCTCAGGGTGGATAAAACTTCCATCAAATGCAACTCATGACTGCTCCTATCCTTCGAATATATCAAAATATCATCTATAAACAAAACCACATATTTGTCCAAGTATGGTATGAAAATCTTATGCATCAAATCCATGAACAATGTAGGTGGGTTAGTTAGACAAAACGGCATCACTATGAACTCATAGTGACCATAACGTGTCCTAAATGCAGTCTTAGGAATATCACCCTTAGTAATCCTCAATTGGTGATAACCTAACCTCAAATCAATCTTCGAGAAAATTCCCGCTCCTTTCAACTGATCAAATAAATCATCTATTCTCGGAAGTGAATACTTCTTCTTGATCATTACATTGTTCAACTCCCGATAATCAATGCACAACCTCAAGCTATCATCTTTGTTTTTCACGAACAATACAGGTGCACCTCAAGGAGACAAACTAGGTCTTATATATAATTTTTCCAACAACTCCTCCAACTGAACTTTTAACTCTTTTATCTCAGCTGGAGCCATTCTATAGAGAGCCTTTGAAATAGGTCCGGTTCCTATCATCAAATCTATGGTGAACTCAAGATCTCTCACAGGTGGCATACCTGGTATTTCTTCAAGAAACACGTCAGGAAACTCAGATACAACTGAAATCTCCTATTCTCATCTTTCTTTTCGATCTTCTGAACTCCACATAAGAATAACGGATATCCCTTTCTCACATAAGTTTGAATTCTCATAGCAGACACTATCTTTATTCCCTTCTCTTTCCCAAGCTTCCTAAGAGTCACCCTTTCTTTCTTAGGACCGACTAAGGACACCTATAGACACATAATCGTGTCTCCCCATTCAAGGGCCCAATGTTGAAACATACCGCGGTCTTAATTGGTTCGACCCAAGAGCAGAGTAGTTCGAAGAGCCAAAACTATTTTAAAAGTGTTAAAGCGTATTTTAATGATAATTGTATTTTAAAGCCCACATAATTATTCATGATAGTTAATTGTATTTTGAGCCCAATTCTTTGAAAAAGCCCAATTAATTGTTAATAATAATTAATTGTTTTATTTAAATAAAATAAATATTTTTCAAAGATATTTTTATTTTTAAAATCGAATTTTATCCCATAAAATCAGATTTCCGGAGTTAAAAGATAAAAGAAAATCGTTAAAATGCGTTTTATAAAAAAAAAAGCTATCAAAGCATGTCAAAAGTAAGGCGGTGCGCTCAGCGCACCAACATGCGCCTAGCGCACGGTCGGGCGCTAAGAGAACAAGCCAAGCCTGTGTCAGGCGCACCAATGTGCGTCTGACACGTGGCCCTGTGATTCACATAGAGTCGTGCGCCAAGCGCACTACTCTGTGCGACACGCAGGCTGTCAATTCTATCTTTTTAAAGCGTGTGCAACGCGGGCGTAGCAGATTGGTCAAGGTGCGTCAGGCGCACCAATATGCGCCTGACACGTGTGATTGTGCGTCATACAAGGTGCTGCGCCTGGTGCACCCAGCGCATGACGCGCAGTTTCGTTTTCCCTATAAATAGGCTTAATTTCGCCGAATAAAAACGGTTTTCCATACACTTTTACATACACTTCGACACTTTTACGAATACATTTTACAAAATCTCTCTACAAACATAAATACATACTTTCAGACATACATACAAGTTCATATCTTTAGGCTTCACGATTGCTCGACCCGAAGGTTGTCAATCTCTCAGACCTAAGCCACAGTATAATCCCGAGGATCCTTGAATGAATTTATTTTTATATTGAAGTTACTAACTATTTCTTTCCTGATGTAGATCTTTAATATAAAAGTCGTTCCTTTGTACATTCTAATCCCTACTCTTTCTTTTTATTATTATATGCTTGCCTGATTGTCATGTTTGCCTAATCATCACTCACATGTTATTTTTGCTAATCAAGACCTAAAGAACTGTTCTAATACTAATCAGATAATTTGGACAACCTGTTAGGTTCCCTGTAATTTTGATTGCATAATAACATATCGCTAAAAAATAGTCTTTTATGTGTTTCCTAAACCAACATAGACTAAATTATTTTTAGGGCGCATGAAAATATTACTTGGTTATTCTATTGCATAAAATTGACATGAATCGGTATTTAGTAAAGGCCAGCAATAGGCGAATGTGGTTCATTATGACCATATTCGTACCCTCACCCCCGAACTCAATCTATGGTTTATTAACCATCTATGGAGTCAGGACGGGGAAATCTACATTGGATAAGTCCCTAATTTGTCCCTACGATTTCCCAATATCCAATTAGGTTTATGAGTCTTCCTTTAAAGACTTGTTGGCGACTTCAAAACATTTTTCAATAAACCTTAACAATGGGATAGTCAAATACGCGCTCACACCGCGTAGGCGAAATAAAAACACGCCTATAACACCTTATGGGCCTCACAATCAATCTGAGCCTTGAATATTTCCAACCAATCTATCCCCAAAACTACATCGAGGTCCGTCAAGTCAAACTCAACTAATCGGGCGGAAAGTTCACCCTAGCTATCACTAAAGGTACTTGGCTATGTTACCTAGTACAACTAAAAATCTCTCTTGATGGCAATGCAATTTCTAATAAAATAGACACTAAACTGTCTAACTGAAGCTTTTCCACTAAAGTGCTAGAATTAAATGGATGAGATGCACCAGAATAAAACAACACTTTGACAGACAGTGAATTAATGAAAAAGGTTTCAATTACTACCTCATAAACATTCTCAGCCTCACGATGGTTCATGACGAAAAGTTTGCCTTTAGTCTGATTCCCCATCTCTGGTTTAACACCGGCATTCAGAGAAGTTGAATTTTGTTGATCATTATGAGGGACCATATTACTCAGGTCCGCTTTTTATGCAGGCTCCCCACCAGCCTTTCTAAAGTACTCATACTCTCGGTGCCCCAATTTTTGACAATAACGGCACGTCACCAAGTTGCCGTCACAATCCTTCCCAGGGTGGTTCTTATCACATCTTTTGCAGAAAAAGGTTCTCTCGGCTTTCTTCCCATTCCCTTGGTTCCCATTAGGCTTTCGACTAGGGTACTTATTGTTTTACTCAGTTTGGTTAAAACCACCATTGGGCTTAGGCTTCTTATCCCCATTCTGTTGTCTCCCATTGCCGTTATACTTCTTCTTTTCCCCAGAGGAAGTCCCCTCAAGCTCCCATATAAGTGAGCCGCTCTAACATAAATTTCATCAAGAGTCTCAAAAGTTACACCTCCCAACTTACTTTGTAGGGTTAAGGTTAACCCTTTCTCAAACCTTTGGGCCTTCAAAGTCTCAGACGGTACTATCTCAGGTGCGAACCTCATTAACTCCAAAAATTTTCTATAATACTCATTAACAGACATAGTCCCCATCACTAGTAGAATAATTGTGAATTGCGGCAGTTATTAAGGAGCATATTGCTGCGGATTTCGTACCGCAACAAATCAAGGCGCTGCAATATAGTAAATCTATTGCTGCGGTTGTACTTCAAAACTGTTGCAATAAGTACAACTCAATTTTTTTTTTTTGAAATTTAGATCTTCGATATTCATATGCAATGAGGGAGAGTGCCAAAAAAAAAAAAAAACTTAACTAAAACACAAACTTACAGCAATACTTTCATATATTATATAGAACGATATTCTTATAGAACCTATAACTAAATTTTAGAATTAACTTTTTCTATTGAAATCACAGATACAAAAAATCAGATCTTAAAAAAACAAATGAGTATAACACTAACCTAAAAACCAGATGAGAATTGAATTAGAAATTAGTAGAAACTTCCTGAAAAAATAAAATAGTTCACATGAATAAAAAGAAAACCAAATCTACCTTCAGTAAAAAAACGAAAAAAAAACCGATCGACAAATTTCCTAAATGAATTTTCTTGTGCGACACCGACAATATTGATAGCCAGCAGCAACGTTGAATCATGGCGGCGGCGAGGTGCATACAACGTCGATGAGAGACGAGTGGAGAGCAACGATGAGAGACGAGCGGAGAGCAACGACGAGAAACGAGCGGAGAGCGACGGTGAGCGAGCGGCGAACAAGTGATGCTAAGACGAGCGGCGTTGAGCTACCACTACGAGCCTGCGAGGAATTGGGGGGGGAAGTGGAGGCGACAACGATAGACCACTTTCTCTCTCCGGCGATAAAGATGGCGGTTAGGGAGTAGAGGCGAAGAGTTCGTCGGTGTGTTGTTAGCTCATGGGTGGTAGTGGCGGTTCTCAACAAACCGCGTGTTGTTGGCTCATGGGAGGTAGAAATTGAGAGGATTTGTGAAGATAGAGGATGAGAGTGGTGAGAGGCTCAGAGGAAAAAATGAGAGAGGCGCACAAAGTGGAGTGACAAACCCTAGCATGTTTTTTTATTTCACGAAGGATATTCCTACGGTTTCTTGCACAAACCGCAGCAATATAAAATATTAAAAAATTAATCTATTGTTGCTGTTTGTCTAAAAAACTGCAGCAATAGGTTGTGTACACGCTTTTCCTTCTCACACAGTCTATTGCTGCATAGAGATAAAATTGCAGCAATTCAATAGCAGCAATAAGGTATTTTTTTTCTAGTCCTCACGGCATCATTAAACTCGTTCCACCCAAAGTCCACATCCTCTAAGAGATCGTCTTTCCTTTGTTTCCACCGTAGGTCTGCCTCATCTTTTAAATAATAAACAACATTATTAACTCAAAGGTTTTCAGGGCACTGTAGACACCAAGTTTTGAACCCTTGTTAAAATAAATATTTTTGAAAAAAAATAAAAATAACGAAGCCGTCATGTATCGTGGAGCGCAAAGGCACGTTTCGCTTCGGAGCCGAGTTTCAATCCGTCATATGGTTTTTCGTTTTGCGCTTTAATCATACGTTTTCTGTTTAAAAATGCAATTTTTCTGTAAGCATAGTCAACAACTACAGCCACCGGTTTTAATAAATTAATTTGTTGTAGAATCATGCTCGTCGTTAGTAATGTGACAAGTTTTTATTAATTGTTTTAAGTTAGTCTTCGAAAAACGGAAAAACGAGTCGCGATTAGGCGCCGGAATTTTGTCTCTCAAAACTGGTAGGAATCAGTTTTCTTTGTGATCAAGTCATTACCCACTAGTCACTTTTGTTTGTCCATTGGATGAAGAATAATAATATACTCTTTAACCACCAATCACATCATTTTATCCATTGGTTAAGGAATAAGAATCATGAAAAGGAATAAGAATCGGAATCAAATCCAAGGTGTAAGAGCCAAAATATCCAATTTTGTTCGGCAAATCCAAGCCGTGCGCCGAACGCACGCTGGTGCACCCAGCGCAGGCTTCGGCGCTCCGCGCAGTTGCCCAGTCAGCTTTGCTTTCATGTTTTTCGATGCACTTTCACGTTTTAGGATGTATTTTGGAAGATAATATTGACTGAAAGTCTGATTTTGCTTGATTAGTGTTAAAATTAAAATCAAAATCAAATCTTAAAAGAATAAGAATCTTCGGATTTCCAATAAATTTGATGATGTAGGAAGATTTGATGATGTAATTAAGAGGAAGGATGGTAAAAATCAGATTTTTTGGGTGAAAATATGATTTCCTACCTCCTTCAATCCCTGATTCTCCACTTCATTTTCGTATAAATACCCCCTTTTTATTTCATTTCATTTCAAAACAACAACTTGAATCCTCCCACAACAACTCCAATCCCACACAAAACACTTCATTCTCCATACTTCCTTCCACTAAAAACCTCATTCAAGAGAGAAAAAGAAAGCAAAAGTTAAAATTAGAGAAGTAATTAGTAAGTAAGAAGTTCATCAAAGGAAAACACAAAAAAGGGTTTAGTTAGTAATTAAGTGAAATTAGAAACTCACTTAGAAATTTAAAAAAAAAATCAAAAAAGTTGAAGCCTTTGCAAAGGAAGTACATCATTGAGTTAGCAAGGTAAAATTATATTCTTGTTATTTTTATAATTATCTCCTTAATCACATACTAACTTTCTCTTTGTTTTCTCTTGTCAATTTTTTAATTTTTTGGAGTGATTTGGGTATGTGGAAGTCCTAATAGGTTCCTAACCTTAAATCACCCCACTAAGAATGGTCAACTGTAATGGGGAGACTCTCTGGAAATATGTGTTTATGTGATTTTTCTTAAACAATTTGTTGTTAATCACCAAAAAAAATGTTTTTCATAAAATATTTGAGTAGAATTGCGCTTAAACATCTCCATAAAAAAAGAAAATGTAATGCTGTAATTATAGTCAGTTTCAATTGCGTACTTAATCTCATTTTTCGTCTGTATTATGTAAATATTTTATAGGATGTAATCTTTTTTCTATGAAGTTCAAGATGTTTCCAGCAATTGGGTTTGAAATTTTGAAAAAATAAATTTTGTACAGTTAATTACAATTCATACAAAATTGTTGTGAAAACTAAGACTTTATTCATTCAAGATCTTATCCAGTACCATATGACCTTATTCTTTCAATGACGTTCAAACTAAACTTATTTAGCTAAAACTAAGAATAGAAACATTGAAGTAGACATCATTAGCTTTCCAACAACATAAAATGGTGTTCATGTGAATTTGTTATAATTTTATCTCATTTTTACAAAAGCGTTCATGCAAATCACCAAATTCCAGAATACTGATTTTTTCTTCAGTTAAGGAAATAAATAAAACAAAGTCTTAAAGATGTTCAATTCAAGTGAAAAGTTTTAGTCTAGTCCTTCAAAGTGTCTAGAATGCTCATACCAAAATTCGCTTCAAACTAAGTTCATTAAGTTGGATTTCAAATAACAAATTGGATAAAGGTTCTGTTTTGACCGGTTTTAGTATAAAACTAGTATTTTGGCCTGGGCGATGCCTCGGGTCAGTTACAATAAACAGATACTTTTCGTATTTTTTTCATTAAGAAATTGAAATATTCACGTCGTGACGTGATAAGTAAAAGAAACTGAATGGTTTGAGTTTGAAAATAATTGTAATAGCCAATAATTTTAAGCAGAGTTAAATTATATATTAACGAAGTTATGCGACTTGGGAAAATTTATATTATTATGACTCACTTATATTATGGGAATTTATGAATTAAAGTATTTTGGATTTTTGGTAATCTAAAATCAGATTTTTGAAAAAAAAAGGGGAGAAAACTCATTTTCTTCCATCTCTTACGCGGCGTTTGGTGGAGATGCCACAATAAGGCTTTATTGTCCAAATTTCATCAAACATAACCCAAATTAAAACCCTAATTCTTTTCTCTCACTCATAATTCATTTCACCTTTCCTCTGCTTCTCTCAGCTTAGACCTCCTCTTTGGAGCCACCTCTATTTCTCTTTCTTCAAATCTCATTTCTTTGTAAACCAAGGTGGTCGCCGCCACCGGTGTTGTTCTTGTCGGTGGTTCTTCCGCCCCATTTTCTCTCTCCCTCGCTCCGTGGCTGCTGTTGCGGTTGTGTGGTGTCTCGTTGTTGCTGCTCCTTGCCGGCGTTCCGACACTGTCGCAGCTGCCACGATTTCTTTCTCCTCTATTCTGTTTGTTGAGTTGCTGCTGTCGTTATCTCGGTACTCCTCTAGTTGAGAGGTGTAAGCTAAGTTTCTTACCTCATCTTGTTTGATTCAAGCAATTCAAATCCTTGCAAATGGGTTTTATTTTCTGGTTTCATAAATAAATTCAGTTTTGAATCTTATTGTTGAATAGCAAAATCTGTTTTATGATAAGAGTTTGTTAAGAATAAAGATTGAATCTTTTACCTTTAGTTGGTAGATTGAAACTTGTTTTAGAGTTTTCTTTGTAAATTTAATTACAATTTCCATTAGTTTACGATTTGGATATAATTTATATTATTTCAAAGCATATTGAGATTTATGATGGTGAAATTGTTATACTACTAGACTGTTTACTTAATTCGGGTATAAGTAATTTATGAGTTAAGTATATTTTGCAATATTTGACAAATTAGTATGTATTATTACTCTGTAAGCATCTTGAATCTAGTTGTTAACTACTCTTGTTAAGAAGTTATGAGGATTAAACTTTTGGGCTCTTTAAGAATTGATCGTCAATTGTGGTTGGTCTAGTTAGAAGTTATAATCAGATTATTAGAATAATTCTACTAGAAGTGATCGATTATATTAGTTTGTTACGGGAAGGGAAATGGAAATGGTTAATAACTCCATGTTGATTATTGTTGTTGAGGTAAACCTTAGAAACTATATTATGGAGTTCAAGTGATTCTGGAGTTAAAGATAAAGAATTCTTAGAGATAAATTATGAAGTCCGAGCTATAGTTGGTGATCCATAATGTCGAATTGTTGGGAATCGTTTCAAGGTACACACATGTCCATAATGTATTTCATGAATTGAACTCGAAACACTTTTACATGTTTTAACTATTGGATTGTTCAAAAGAGGCAATTGCGTATACAAAAGATTTGTCGAATACCTGAATATGAGTTTTAAGCCAAGAGCGGAATATTAATTATATGTTAGGTTTTATTGATTGAATCTCTGATTACAAATTATACTAAGACTACTATATTTTACATGATGATTGTATGAACCAGACAGACAGAGGTTTTAGTTATATGAGAATACTATTTTCTGTTATTGGTAAATTAAATCTATTTGTTTTCATATTCAAGTGTAGATTCCTTCATAAGTTTCATGAATAGCGCTTATATATGAAAGTGATTGAAGATTGGTTATATGAGTTTTTGACTTATGTGAATTGGTTTTACAATATGAATGTCGATTTATGAACCTCGAGGGCTTCGATTGCAAAATGTTGTATGCTTACGATTTTAATCTTAACTAAAATTCTATTTCGATGATGTGGAGTAAACAAAGGAATTTTATCAAAGGATGTTTGACTTATATCATACTAAGTTTCTTAAGATTTGGGTTGCAACTTGCAATGACCGGTTCAATGATTTGCGATGCAAGTATTATACAGAAATACTGAGAGTGCGAATAAAATTGTATTTATGGTATGAGATTTTGATTATAAATAGTATTAACTTTGGCATTTATGAATTTGAGTTATGAAAATATATGGAATTGCGAAACTATGAAATAGACTTGATTTTGTTAATGATGGGGAAGAAACTGCAGCAGCAGTGATGAACGCATCGTGGCATGTGTGTGATATAAAATGATAGGACATGTCCTGGGAATAAGTCTTGCAAGCTGTACAAATATTGGTGGGGGAGACGTCCCCATGAGTTTAGAGATGGTGGCAAGGTCCCCTCTCTATTCGTATTCTCTTCCCCGGTTAAGTAGTAAGTTGATCAAGACGGAAACTATAAAAGTATATCTTGATTCCTAAAATTTTGTATGGAACTCTTATACTTCTATTGCAAGAGCTAGTATCTGATATGACACTTTAGTGATTTATGAGTGAGTTTTCTTCTGAGGAAAAGGAATAGTTTCTAAAGGATTTCCTAGCTGGAGTTATGTCTCCAAGTTATATTTGAATTGATATTTAATTATGTATTTTGTTTTGGTGAAGTTTTTAAAGGAGTGTCAGTTTTGACGTAATACCAAGAAAGTGTTTATGAAGCAGATTTTAAGTGAACTAAATTATATTCAAGATAGACTTACATTTATATGCCGTTTTAAGAAGATTTATGAGGTATTATATAGTTTAGTATGCATTCCGAGATGTTGTAAAAATCATTCCAAGCATGTTTATTTCATATGTGGAAGAGTATTATATTATGTTTATATGTGTTACTTGTATATTGTGAATTTACTTATCAATTACATACATATGTTTTAAGCCACTAAAATGAATTTAAGGTTGGACGGTGTGTACTCAGTTTTCATGATTTTGTTCTTGGAACCTGTCCTGGTGGGGGCAGAGTTCATTGTTAGTAATTTTGCAGGTTTGTGGGTGAAGGCTCGGAGTGGATCAAGAGTAAGAGTTGGATGATGAAATTGTAATTAGATTAATGGTTCAGATGTTGTATCTAGAAGTATTCAAGTATTTATTGGAGAATAAAATATTCTTTGTTTGGGAATCGAGTAAAGTATTCCATAGTATGATATTTGATTTTGAAGCTGTTGTGTTGTGGGCCCTGACCCACAGGTCCAGGATCGTTTTATAGGTGTTTGTTTCCGCTGCGAATAAATGTAATTCGAGGTTTATTAAGTGTTAATTGAGGTTTATGAATGTTAAGAGTATGATTAGCTAGCAGCTCGGAAGTGCGGGCTGTTACAATAATAGTTTAAAAAGAATTGTGGTAAGATAATATTACATCAATAGTCTCTTGTTAGTTACGTAATAAGAGTGAGATGTATATACTTGTTTAAGTCTTTTTAGTGAAGTATAATTATTAAAAGACTTTATCATATTGTATTTGAAACATTAGACAATAAAACCATAGTGTATTGATGGTTAAGCTCTTACTTTTCATTCCAAAGGTCACATGTTCGATTCCTTGCAGTTACATAATATTTATATTTTTTAATTGAGGGCTACACATGGACATAAAAAGCATCTGCATTAGAAATTTGACGAGAGTGTCACGTGGCACATTGACTTCCTTAGGCACACCTTTTAATATATTTGTATAGATTCACCATAATTCGACCTATCCCTAAAGGCATGTCAAAGTGTGACACAACATAAAGAACTCACTGAGCTATCCATAGAAATATCACATGCGCAGTTTCACGCTATGTGAAAGTTATGAATTTTGGAAGTCAATAAAAGAACAAAAGTGTAATCTAAAAAACTGAAATAAAGTGATTAACTCAATTTTCATAAAAAATATTTTATTTTCAAACGAAAATGATTATTAAAAGTCTTTAAATTTTAAGTTCTTCTTAAAATGACTCATTTTTATTATGCAAATAAAAATCAATAAAAACCATCATAAAAAAAATCAAATTAAAGAGGTTAATTAATCTCTAATTTTCACAAGTTTTCAAATAAACATGAATTCCAAAGCCATTCAAGAAGATGAAGATCAAGGAGCATCATGGAGAAGATCAAGATTGAAAACTTGTATAGATCATAGAATTTGTATATTTTTGTTGTAAATATTTTCTTTGTAAATAGTTATTACATCACTCACTTTTGAAAAATATGGAGATGTTTATGCATAATTTTCATAAATAATTCCATAATTCTTTTGAATAAAATGAGCAAACAATATTGTAAATATTGCATGTTGAGCCCAATATATCCTAGTACATGAATTAAATTACCCAATCTCAATTTAGAGGAAAATTACAAATCTAACTAAGTTAAATTTTATGATGATTCATCTTACATTTTAAAAATTGTTCTCCATATTCAAATGGACCAATTATACAATTTGACATAATTAGATAGGTAATTATGATCTCCTAATTGACTTTAGGCCGTTTCACATGTCTCGTTTTAAATGGCCAAATTCTGTTAAACCAAACACAATCTCCAAATTCCATCTCAAATTGAGCTCTTTGCTAGAAATGACTTAATAATCTTCAGATAAGATTATTTTTCATCCATCCAAAAACCTTCAATTAGAAAGCGAATTTCTTTTTTCTAAGATCTCTTGAGAAATCCGAAATTTAATCACTAATTAAAGTGATTATTTCAATTTTAAAATTTAATCACTAATTAAGGTGAATATTTTCATCATATTTAATCACTAATTAGGGTGATTATCTTAAACCTTGGTTAATCACTAATTATGATAATTACCTTAACCTTTCCTATTTAATCACTAATTAGGGTGATTATCTTAAACCTTGGTTAATTAGTAATTAGGGTGATTACCTTAACCTTTCCTATTTAATCACTAATTAGGGTGATCATCTTAACCATTGTTAATCACTAATTAAGGTGATTATCTTGACATTCCTTTGTTAATCACTAATTAGGGTGATTACTTTTTCCCTCATTGTTTAATCACTAATTAAGGTGATTATCTTAACCTTCATTATAATCACTAATTAAGGTGATTATCTTAACCTTCATTTTAATCACTAATTAAGGTGATTGTCTTGACCTTGATTCTAAATCACTAATTAGGGAGATTATTTTAATCTCATTTCAATCACTAACTGGAGTAATTACCTCATTTCTAATAGATTTGTCTAATTCTAAAGGTGAGTTATTCATAATCTATTTTCCCTTTCTTTCCTTTTCATCCCCGATGGAATTGGCCATTTAGGGTGAGGTACAAGATCGAACTATGATGGTTTTGATCCTTGAGTAGATTCCAAGCTCGCAATGATTGGTACGTAGTGCAACTTTAGTGCTCAAACCTACAATGTACAAATGATATAATTGGCCTAAAGTATCACCCCTAAAGTGTTACTTAAAGGCCTAAAAGTGTTGCTTTAGGCAATAGGTAACACTTTTATAAGTGAAACATTTGCCCGTGCTACCTATTCTCTAAGATAACACTTTCCAATGCTAATGTTTCACTTTCTCAAGTGTTACTCAAAAATTTCTAATGTAACGCTGTTCTTTAAACTAATGCAGCATTTTTATAGTGTTACTCATAATTTTTTATGTAACACATTTTTTATCTATATATAGTAACATTTTATATGTCATCTCTTGAATTATAGTAACACACACTTTATTAGATATTATGCATCATTTTAAGTTAGCATATGTAACACTTATATTAGATATTAGGTAACACTTTTTCTTAGCTAGTTTTATAGTAACACTTCTATTTCACATGTCTTATAATAAAAAAATTTAAATTTGTCGGCACACAAACAATGATAATGATACTAAAACTTACAAACATAATAACAAAGAGGAAATAGAATGATATTATAAATATAAATGAGTACAAATACTCAAAGATTATTGTAAAGAATGAGCCAAAGAGTAGTATTCATCAATTGAAAATATACTATTGCATTCAAAATATATATAGTTGATATGAAAATCGAGTAATAATTAATATATATAACTCTCTCAAAGTAAACCTAAATCAATCTTATGGTCGTTTATCTATTTTGTCTTCAATTCCATCGCCATATCCATGCATGCATGTTTTCTGAAGCATCATGCCTACTTGCTACACTAATCCATTATCTTCATCATCATGCAGTAAGAACAAAAAAAAAGAAAAAAGAATCTTCAAAGTATAACATAGAATTCCTAACATGTGCAGGTTAACCACCTACTGACATAGAGAAATTAACATGGATTTTTGTGTGCAGGTGTGAAGCACATGTTCAGAAAGAACACGAGCTAAAATAGATGGTATTATTAACCTATCAGAAAGAACAAGTTGGAAGAAGCAAAGAAGTCTAATTCAGCGAGCAGGGCTTTGATTGGAAAATCTTAATCGTCTAGTTGATTTGATCATAGCAGGAAATTAAACGAACAAAATTGGAGAGGGTGGTTTGGGGTTTGTCTATAAGATGAGAACATTCAGCTGGAAAGGCAGTTAGCAAGATTAATTTAATAGAAAGAACAAAATAGCAACTACGGATCAATACATATATATTGATTGAAATTCAGACTAAAAGTACCTCTTGCAGCTCTTGATCATTCGTATCTTTAGAAGGATGCTCTCTGATTTCAAAATCAAATGACATGTTGTCGAGTGATAGAGTCAAATTACACCACTGCTCATTCTCATATACTATTGCAACAATGTACCTTAGCATCATTAATGAAATAGTTAATATCTACTGCATTACGAAGCTCTTAAACAAGACAAATTGAAAGCTTAGAACTTCCTACTAACTTTAAATATAGCTGTTATTTCACTAGGAACACTACAAGAGGGGGGTGAATTGTATGTGTAGAAATAAATGTAACTTTTTGCGGAATTATAAAACTTAAACAAAGAAACAAGTTAAAGGAACACAAGGGATTTTTACGACGAAAAACTTCTTGGGCGCAACAAGAAGAAACAACCTCGACCACTAGGGATTTTAAACACAACACTTCCACTAATTAGGCCAAACAACTTTGTTACAACCTAATTCTACTCACGGGCCACACCTTGAGTTCCTAAACTCAAGTTCCTGAACAACTGTTCCCTTAACAACTGTTCCTGTCAACTTCACTTGAAGTTTTCTCACTTTAACTCGCCTCACTCAAAGCTTTCTCTCTTACAGGACTTCACTCAAAATCCCTTTACCACAAAAACCAAAATACAATGATCAATAAACTTAGTGGAATTAGAGCAAGAAGGCAAAGAACAAATGGCTTTTATGAGAGAATGAAGGCAATGACACTTTACTTAGTTAAAGTCTAAAATTCACTTGGTCACACACAAGTTGGAACTTAATTAGACATAAGTATTTATAGCAATGATTACTTAGAACATGGGCTTAAATCATGTGTTAGTGGTAAAACCATTTTTTCATGATGTTCCTCAACTAGAGGAACACGTTCCTTTTGACACCCATGATCTCCATGATCTATTACAACATGTGTTAGGATTAATACTACTTCCTTAATTTAGCAACCACTTAAGCAGTAATAAAAAATCTGATTTAATTAAAAAATATTTTAATTAACAAAACCGAAATTAAATCCTTTTATAAAATATTATCTTTAAAAATATTTTCATTAAAACCGAAAAAGGATTTTAATTATCTTATAAAAAATAATTTTTTTTCCTTAAAATCAGATTTTTACTAAATAAAAACGGAATCCAAGAATTTAGGCATAAAATACTCAAGCGTCATTATTTAACCGTTATACTTATTTACATATGTCTAGTTCCTCTAAAATAGTTAGTTTCTTTAACTCAATATAATAGTGCCACTTTGTTTGTTCCTTACAGAGGAACAGACACTCATTCTCATTTTAAATTGCTATATTTCCTTACCAATTTTTACTCGTTCCTTTACATTGGAACTAGAAACAAAAGCCTTGCTTTTGGTCTTCTTGCTCTAACGCTTCTCCAGTATCAAATCTTTGAGCATCTTCACCTAGTCTTTAAAATCCAAACTTGATTTCTTCTTCTGACTTAGTATTCTCTTTGCTCTTGTCATTCAATACTTGTATAATCCATTCACTTAACAACTTGTTAGTTCAATACTTAGTTTGTATCTTTGTTCCTTTGTCATCATCAAAACTAGGGTTCAACAATTTCCCCCTTTTTGATGATGACAACAAAGTTACAGACTAAGGAAAACAACAAATAGCATAAGAGAATGAAAGAAAGGAAATAATAATACTTTATATAATTTTATTAAGGCAAATTAAGGATTTAAAGTTTTTCACTTTTTTAATTTTTCAACTTAGTTTGTTCTAGGTATCTTTTTTATTAAGGCAGATTAAGGATTTAAAGTTTTTCACTTTTTTAAGTTTTTAACTTAGTTTGTTCCTGGTATCTTTTCCCCCTTTTTCATCCTCATAAAGATCAAACACTTGGTGATTTTGGGAAGAATGATATTTACAAGACCTTTAGACCATTAACAAGCACAAAAACAAATGGTTAAGTTAGAAATTGCAAAGGTTAGACTTGCTCAAACATCAATCACAGAATACTAGCCATTCCAAGTAAGAACTTATGCAATCAAATCATAAACGAAGATAATTTGTAGCAAAAGTCATTTTATTAATAGCACTTGTTCCACAAAAGTAAAAAAAGAAGAAAAGGAAGAAAAGAAAAGAAACAAAAGCTAAGAGTTCCTGTTCCTTTAAGAGAAACAGGAACTAGACATTAGGAAGGGAAGTGGAGTTGTGTTCCTCTACGACTTCTTCTTCCACCACCACCTCTAATTTCTTCATAACCTCCTCATGATGCCCATCCAGTTGATGCTTCAGGGTGTTAATTGCTTGGGCCATCATCTCCATATTCTTTTATTGCTCTATCACCGTATCACTAAGAACTTTCATTAGACCCATCATCTTATTAGTTTTATCATCCAAAGTCCATTGAAGGTGATTATAGAATTTGATCATATGTTGAGCAGGGATACAGACCTCATTTACCCATCCATAATCATCCGAAGGAACTTGTTCCTTTCCCTTTGAACCAAAGTCAGTAGGTGGTTTTGGTGGAGGAACTGGGGTGTTTTCTTGAGATGGTCCTGCTGTTCCTGTGAGAGGAATAGAAGGTGAAGTGGTGGTGTAAAGTGAAGGAAGAAATGGAGGTTGGGGTGGTAGGGTAGTAGATGTAGAGGAGAAAGGGTTAGGCTCATTTATGGCAACCTTCATCTCTTCATAACTGGAAGGAACAGTGAAGGATGAGGGAGAGATGGAAGGGATGGTATTGAGAGTAATCGACATTTTTGGTGAAGAAGGAGGAATAGATTTCTTAGGTGAGTTTTTGTAATCCCCCGTATTTTTATAAATTTTATAAGTATATTTTAATATATAGTTATTTATATTTTAATATATTTTAGCATTTAATGATTTTATATTTCAAGGGTTGACTATTTGAAAGTCAAAGGAATTGTTTTAATGATTTATTCAAGTCAATTATTTATTAAAGTCATGCTTTGAAATACTTGAAATGTTTGAAATATCTATTTGGATTTGAAAAAGGAATTTAAGTGGGCTTGAGGAACCCAAATACTAATTCTAGTGATGTTAGGAGTTCAATTATTATTCCTGATTATCATCAAACTCTATTTGAAGCCCAATTACTTTTTTCCTAAGCCCACAAAGGGGAAACTATAAATACTTCCTAAACCCCAAATTTTCCCCACATATTATTTTCTCTCTCCTCTTTCTTCCAAATTTTCGGCCTTCACACTCTTTTTCTCTCTTTTTCTTTTCTTTCTTTTCCTTTTTCCTTCGGCGTGCACTTCCGCCTTCGCCGTTCTTGGGTCCTCGCCG
This sequence comes from Beta corolliflora, assembly GCA_947648045.1. Classification (NCBI taxonomy): domain Eukaryota; kingdom Viridiplantae; phylum Streptophyta; class Magnoliopsida; order Caryophyllales; family Amaranthaceae; genus Beta; species Beta corolliflora. Next base: position 147,563 of record CANSZD010002072.1, read on the forward strand.
ACAACTCGCCGACCACCATCGTCCGGTGCCGCGCCCGTGCCGCACGCTTTCGCCGGCGTCCCTAGCTTCGTTCTTCCTTTGCTTTCTTACTTTGGTTTGTTTCTTTTCTTTCTCCTCAAGTTTTGATTAAAGATTATGTTTTTATGTTTTGTTTTAGTACTAATTATGATTAGAGACTTTAATTTACTGTTTTAATGGTGAATCTATGATTATATAAATTATGTATTGAAAGAATAAAATTTCAGATCTGATTATTATATTTAGACAGAGTTTTAATTATCCAAAGCATGAATTTTTAGGGTGTTAAAGATTGAAAAATCATAGTAGCATGTTATAAACTATGAAATTGATTTAACTTATGAATTTAAGCATGTTTAAGTATGTTTAAAGGAGGTTTTAATAATTTATAAGTTGTTGGAATTTTAGAAAGGTTGTTATTAATGGAGTTTTATGGATTTTATTGACTAGTATAGTAGTACTATGCTAGGTAATATAAGTAATTGAGGTTTTAATAATAAAAACAACTTTCAAATATTTTTAAAGGGGATTTAAAGTATTTTAAAGTTGCTGGAATTTATTTGGAGGATTGATTATAAATTCTATTGGTTGTGTTAGGCGGAGAATTCTCTCTAGGCGACTTTTGAGTTGGTTAAAGTGGCATCCCAGTTTGTCTACACAAGGTACGTACATACCTATGTGTTGTTTGATGTAGTATCATGATTTTAGGAAGGAAAAGTTATGTAGTATCATGTATAAGAACTTTTGTGAGTTCATATATGATTTCTATTATGATTGGATTTTACATGTTTTATGCCTGTGTGCGAACATGTTGATTTTAAGAATTATTTATGAGTTGAATATCATGTTTGTATGGGATATTGATGCAAGCATGTTGGTTGGGAATTCTATTTATTAATTCACATGGTGGAATTAATATATTTATTGAGTTGAATCATGTGTTCCCTTATATTATTATTTTCACTACTTTATGAGAACTGTGGACCTTATTTGGTAAGTTGATAATTTATGCCTATGAAAGGTAAGTTGGTTGTCGGCTAGGTTCAACAAATAAGAAGGATTGAAATAAGAAGGAATTAATCTTGGGTTGTAAGTTGTATGATCACTTATTTAATCCTAAGATAAAAAGAAATTAAGTTGAGAATGTTTGTTTATATGTTATCTGTATTGCTTGTGTGTCATAGCAAGTAATAATTGGTAAATCATGTAAAGTGTAACGTGGATAGTAATAAACTTTAGACTGGTGCACATCTGAAGTTGGACAATCAGGAGTTGGGGTACATGGTGAGCGTGCCATGGCTTTTTCTGCGAATTGGATTGATCACCGTTCCTATTTATTTTAAAGGTTCCTCGATATCGTAGGTCCTTTTGGAATACGGAGTCGCGCCCGAATTTCGTCTTCCTAGGTGAAGGCTGGTTTTTAGTTAGACAACTCGGTCCAATGACTATTCCATTAAAGTATTAAAAAGATGGTTAAAGTGTAGTTCAGTAAAAGTTGTCTGCAGATTGTTATGTTATTATTTATCCCTGCTTATCATTTATTAGTATCATGTTAGGAATGTTTATGTATTATTATGTAGTACCCAGCTTTGCTGATTACGTGCTTTTGTTGTGTATGTTGATCATGGCTTTGCCTTATTGATCCTGTGATGACCCATTTTGGTGAGCAGTCTCTAGGGATCAATAGTGCATAGTCCATCTAACAGGTTCGAAGATGGTGCATTATTGGGATCGGGATTTGGAGAGCTTGTGTAGTTATGCATTGTACTTTTGAATTATACATTTTATAGTTGGTTTAAGGTTGATTTTGGTTTTGTTAGTTGGTTTGGAGTTGACTTTATGGTTGACTAAGTTTTATTTATAAAGTTTATTATTATTGTTTTCCGCTGCAAAATTCTGAATAAGCCGATACGTTATCACACGGGCGATAATACTTTGATAATTCTCTATTATTTATATTTAAAATGTATTTTAGAAAAGAGAGAATTATTCGGGTGTTACAAAGTGGTATCAGAGCTTTAGGTTTTTATTGGCCTTTCGTGCCAACTTTAAGTCTTTAGGCGCCTAACTAGCTAGTACTTAAAATGAATTTCTTAGAATTGAGCTCCTACTTATTCATGGTATTTAAATTATCTTCGAAAATTCTTTTTCACGATTGCGATAGAATTTCGCATTCGAATTTTTTTTTTTAGTAGGTCCGAATTTTTTTTTTGTTATAAGGTCCGAATTTTTGTTTATGAGGTTCGATTTTTTTTTTTCTTATGTCCGAAAATTTATTTCTTTTTATCATTGTTATTGAGTTCGAAACTTTTCGAACTATAATGTAAATTTTTTTTTTCGGTTTTTGGTTCCTCTGCATCAGATAGGACTAAAGGAGAGTCCTCATTAGAAGGAACAGGGGTGGTTTTTGCAATTCTCAACCTAGAACTTTGCCTAACTTGTTTAGGAACAGGTTTGGTAGGATCTTTAGCAATTGTTTTTCGTTTCTTAGGGGGTTGTTCCTTTGGTTGACTAGGCTTAGGAACTTGTTCCTCCAATACCACTTCCACTTGTTTCTCCTCTACTGCCTTAGGCAGTTTTCTCTTCTGTGAGGAACTAGAGGCTATCCTCCCTTGAGTCAGAACCCCGTCTTGGACAGAGAGGTCCACTCCATATAAAGTTTTTTCATTTAAAATATTACCTTGCTTAATTCCCAAGGTAGGCCAACCAGTAGTTTTAACTTTAAAGTGGGAGAGAAGAGAGGTGATGAGTGCTCCATACCCAACAACACAATGGTTTTCAATACAGTGTGTTAGATGTTGGATAAAGAGAGAAGGGAAGTTTATTTGGATGTGGTGGTCAAGGCAGAACATGTAGCACATATCTAGGAGACCCACCTTATTCCTCTTTTTAGTTCGAGGAATGAGTGCCCTCCATACAAGATTAAACAAGATTTTATGTACTGGGGAGAGGAGATTATGATTGATCTTAGTTTGACCAGGTGATCCCCCAAAGGATTGAACAATGTTATCCTGGGAGAAATTAGGAAAGGTGACAGTTCCTTTCCGTTTAAAATACAGATCAGTTCCTTTGCAAGGAAGTTCCCATATTTTGCCTGAAGTTTCTTGGGAAAACTGTATTCTCTTCCCCCTTACTTCAGTAGTACATACTCCATCAGTGTTGATGAAGTTTGCACAAAATTCATCCATGGCTAAAGGAACTAAGGCATTATTAAATGCAGTTTCAAAAAGGTATTCCATACCTTGTTCCTTTAGAATTTCAATTAGTTCATTGAATCGAACTTTCTTGGCCCATTCTAGATCTACACAAAATTCAAGAAGATACCTGGAATCACTTCGTTCCACTCGTTTCTTGGAGGAAGAAGTAGCAGTTCCTTTGGAAGGAACAGGCGTAGCTTCTTCTTCCCCCTCAACTAATTCGGGGGTTTCTTCTTCATCATCTTCCCCAATCAATTTCCTTCTTTTTACACTTCTCTTTGGGGACTCTAATTTTTGCTCTTCTACCTCCACTTTTGTTTCTTGAAGATTTTCGATTTCTAGGGTTTTGGATGGAGAAGAGGCGTTTCCATTTGAGAGTTTGTGGGAGTTTTTGCTTTTGGAAAAGGTGAATTGAGAGAGGTTTTTGCCATTTGGTGAAGAAAGATTGAGGTTGCATGTGGTGCAAAGAGGTGTGAAGTAGATGTACAATGGTGAAGATGAAGCGTTTAAAGGAACACATTTTTGGAAGGGAAGAAAAAAAAAAAAAGATGCATATAACAGTATACGAAGAGTTATACGCGGAAAAAAAAGAAGAAAATAAAAGATAAAAAGTGAATCAAGACTTCATAAATCTGATTCCTATATTTTTGGGATTTTCGGATTTTTTGATTTTTATGGACTTTTTAATTTATGGAAAGAAAAAGAAAAGTAAGGAACTTGTGCTATATGAACAACTTTTACTTATTATCAACATTCATCAAATCATGCATGTTTCTATCACTAAGGAACAATAAGGGGAGTATTATGTGACATTTGTGAGTGACTTTATTTCTTGAATTCATGTTTATGTTTTGAACATTTTAATTTGCAATCGTCTTAGGCAATTAATCACAGTCACTTAATATCACATAGAGTAAGACAAATCAATTCAGACATGGGAAATTGGAACATGAACAATTACTTAAGTTTTATTAAACCTACCTCAAGCCTTAATTTTTCATATCTATCTCTTTGTAGAGGCTAATTGGTTAAAATATCAGCAATCTGATTTTCAGTTTGACAAAACTGAAGTTTAATCAAACCTTTTTCCACATTTTCTTTTAGAAAATGATGTCTGATATGTATATGCTTAACTCTTAAATGATGCACTGGATCTTTTGAAATACTAATGGCACTAGTATTATCACAATAAATAGGAACACAATTAAAATTTATTCCATAGTCACAAAGTTGTTTTATCCAAAGCATTTGAGAGCAACATGCAGCAGCAGCTACATATTCTGCTTCAGCAGTGGATAAAACAACTGAGTTTTGTTTCTTGATGCAAGAAACTAAACTATGACTAAGAAATTGAACCATACATGAGGTGATTTTCCTATTTACAAGATCTTCAGCATAGTCAGCATCAGCATATCCTCTTAACTCAAATGTGTCACTTCTTGGATAGAAAAGTCCAAGATCATATGTTCCTTTGAGATATCTAAGAATTCTCTTCTTTCTGTTAGATGAGACTCTTTGGGATTTGCTTGAAATCTAGCACACAAACCAACACTCGAAAGCTATGTTTGGGCGACTAGCAGTTAGATACAAAAGAGAACCAATTATGCATCTATATTTTGTTTAATTAACACTTGTTCCTATGGAATCTTCAACTAAACTAGTTGAAGTTCCCATAGGAGTGTGATTTATCTTTGAATTTTCGAGGCCATATTTCTTTAATAGTTCCATTATGTATTTTTGTTGGTGAATAATTATTCCTTTTTCCATTTGCTTAATTTGTAACCCAAGAAAGAAATTTAACTCACCCATAAAACTCATTTCAAATTCAGTACTCATAAGCTTAGAGAATTCTTTGCATAGTGACTCATTAGTTGCTCCAAAGATAATGTCATCAACATATATATATTTGAACAAGAAGTATATCAATTCCTTTCGATTTTAGAAACAAAGTTTTATCAAGTTTTCCTCTTTTAAAATTGTTCTCTAAAAGAAACTTAGACAATCTCTCATACCATGACCTTGGTGCTTGCTTTAACCCATTAAGAGCTTTGTCAAGCTTGTAGACATGGTTTGGGAAATCATTATTTTCAAATCCAGGGGGTTGTTCAACCTATACATCTTCATTTAAGTAGCCATTAAGAAACGCACATTTGACATCCATTTGATCCAGTTTCAATCCCATATATGTAGCAAATGCAATTAGTATTCTAATGGCCTCAAGTCTAGCAACAAGAGCAAAGGTTTCTTTATAGTCAATTCCTTCTTGTTGATTATAACCTTTTACTACAAGTCTAGCTTTGTTCTTTACAATAGTTCCATGTTCAATCTAGTTTGTTTATAAACACCCATTTTAATCCAATCACTTTTTGTTGTTTAGAAGAGGGAACTAGATGCCATACCTTGTTTCTTTGAGGCTCATTTAACTCATCTTGCATAGCAGTGATCCAATCAGAATCAGTTAAGGCTTCTTCATGATTTCTTGGTTCCGTCATTGATAGGATCGCATGAAATGCACAAAAATTCCTTAAGTGAGATCTAGTTTGCATACCTTTGGATATGTCACTTATTATGAGTTCCACTGGATTTGATTTTTGATGTCTCGAAGGTTTTGGTTGAAATTCCTTTATAGGAACAGGTTGTTCCTCTTGAATTTCTTGAGAAGGTGAGGAGACTTGTTCGTTTGTTCCTTTTTAAGTAATTGTTGAATCAGTTCCTTCAACATTTTCGTTCTTAATAGAAACAGGAACTGCTCCATCATCTTGAGGAACAGGAACATCATTGTTATGAAAGTTTTCATCTTCTTCGTTCCTTTCCTCTTTTTACTTCTTCTTCCTCAATTGAATCTGCATCTTTTTCGTTAGATTAAACCAAGCCTATTTCAAAGTCATCAACCTGCTTACTTGGATTAAAATTGTCAAATTCATCAAAAATTATATGTACACTTTCTTCAACACACATAGTTCTTTTATTGTCAACTCTATAAGCCTTACTATGTGATGAATATCCTAGAAATATTGCTTCATCACTCCTTGCATCAAATTTCCAAGATTATCTTTTCCATTATTATGAACAAAATATTTACAACCAAATCTTCTGAAATGTGTAGTATTGGGTTTCTTACCAAAATAAAGCTCATAAGGAGTTTTGTTAATGATAGTTCTCATCATGGCACGATTTATTATGTGACAAGCAGTATTAGCAGCCTCGGCCCAAAAGTTCCTTGGAAGTTCACTAGCAATTAGCATAGTCCTAGCCAGTTCCTCGAAAGTTCCATTTTTCCTTTCCTACAACACCATTTTGTTGTGGTGTTCTAGGTGCAGAAAAATTGTGATCTAGGCCATGGTCTCTGCTTAAGTCATCAAATTTATAATTTTCAAATTCTTTACCATGATCGTATATAATATGCATTAATTTGTGACCACTCAAATTTTGATCTCTTTTTGCAAAGACAATGAACTCATCATAAGTCTCATCCTTACTAGAGAGAAAAATAACCCAAGTGTATCTTGAGTAGTCATCAACAATAACTAGCACATAACTCTTACCACTTCTACTTTTAACTCTCATGGGGCCACACAAATCCATGTGAATTAATTCCAATGGCTTTGTGGTACTCACAACAGTTTCAGATTTGAAAGAGGATCTAATATGCTTCCCTTTGGCACACGCATCACAAACTTGATCAATATGCAATTTTATTGATGGTAATCCCAAAATAAGATCTTTTGATCGAATCAAGTAATGAAAAGCTAACATATCCTAGACGCTTATGCCATAAGAGAGGATCATCTTCAATAACACTAAGACATGTCAAATTATTTTTAGGAACAAGATCAAGATCCACAATATATGTGTTCCCTTTCCTTGTTCCTTCCAAGATGACATTCTCAGAGTTAATGTTAACGATTAAGAATTTTTCACTATTAAATTTAACTACATTTCCCTTGTCACAAAATTGGGAAATACTTAAGAGATATGCTTTAAACCTTCAACTAGAAAAACATTATCAATGGAATGTGATGGTGATACCAACCTTACCCATGGCAACTATGTTACCTTTCTTATTGTCACCAAATGTCACACTTCCACCTTCATAGGTTGAGAGTGAAAGAAACTTAAATTTGTCTCCTGTCATGTGCTTAGAACAACCACTATCAAGATACCAAGTGTTGTTCCTCCTCACTCCAACTTGCAAAAATCAACTAGTTGTTAGTTGTATTAGGAACCCCTTCTTTCGTGGGTTCTTGTTCTTGACTAGCATTTGTTTTAGCAACCAATTTCATGTTGCTTAATTTCACATTCTTGCCAATCATTCATGTTCTTAGTTGACATTGAGTTATATAATGACCTATCTTTCCACTGTACATACAAATTTTGCCACTAGGTAGGTCAACATATTTCTTAGGCTTGTTCCTCTTCTTGTGAATTTCAAAACCAATACCTTCTTTTCTTTTAGTCTGTGGTCTCTCAATCCACTTAGGAACTGCCATCACTTTGCCTCTGTTCCTTGCAACAACAAGTTCCTTCTTGAGATTACAGATATGTTCCTTTAAGACTATTTTTTCTTTATTCAAATTTTCGATCTAAGATCTGTAACCTTTCAAAGGAGTTGATCTTATATCAAAGGAACTTAGAACAGGGACAAATTCCTTTAGGTGTGAAATTTCTAAATTGATTAGATAATTTTCATTCTTCATACTCTCCTATAATAATTCCTTGATTTTTAAGTTCTTATCAAATAATTCAAAGAACCTACTTTCAACATCCGTTCTCATTTTCTTAAGCCATTCTATATGTTCTTTACAAACTTTAATAGCTTGTTCAGTTTGTTCACGTTTTTCACGTTCATCTCCACATTCAAGAATTGCATCATAAAGAAGATCATAAATTTCAGTCCTAGTTTTTCCATCTAAGTCTGATTCAAGTATATGTTGGCTTACCTCAACATTTTCTTCATCTTCCTTTATGTCAGTGTTTGCCATGAGGCAAAGATTTGCAGTTTCTTCAGTTTGTTGTTTCTCTTCTTCTTCAGTCTCTGAATCTCCCCAAGCTGCTGTCATAGATTTTCGAACGTTCACTTTTGAGAAAGGTGCTTTAGTTTCCTTGTTCCTTTCAGCTAAACGTTCCTTGTTCTTTTCTTTGGTTTTGTCATTTTCCCAAAGTGGGAATTCCTTGATGAAATGATCTGTACTACCACATTTATGACAAGCAGCTTTGTTAGAATTTTTTTTAGCTTTACCTTTGAAGTTCCCATTCTTCATGTTCCTATACATCTTTCGAAATTTTCGGACCATGAAAGCTGCTTCCTCTTCTTCTGAGTCAGAGTCATCTTCATCATCTGCTTTTAGGGCAATGGAATTTGACTTAGAGCTTTCACCATACTCAGTATCAAGGTGGAGCTCATGAGTCATAAGTGATCTAGCAAGCTGTTCCAAGTTGAACTTAGTGAAGTCTTTTGTTTCTTGCAAAGCTGTGACCTTAGCCATTCATATATCCTTAGGAAGACTCCTAAGAACTTTTCGAACCTGTTCCTCTAATGAAATAAACTTTCCAAGAGAAGCTAACTCGTTAATAATGTTAGTAAAACGAGTAAACATCTTAGCCTTTATGGAGAATAGTTCATATTGATTCATTAGTAAATCAATTTTAGATCTCTTGACTTCATTAGTTCATTCATGAGTTACTTCAAGTAAATCCCATATTTGCTTTGCGGATTTGCATCCCATGATTCTATTATGTTCATGGGGTCCAAGTCCACAATGCAAAAGTTTAACAGCTATAGCATTCACTTCCATTTTTTCAAAGTCAGCTTTGTCATATTCAGAGAAGGGTTTAGGAATTACCTCATTTTTGTCATTAGTAGTTGTGACCTTAAAATCACCAACTTCAATGACTCTCCATACCTTGTAGTTTTCGGCCTTGATGAAAACCTCCATTCTGTTCTTCCTGTAGGTATAGAATTTCCCATTGAACATAGGAGGCCTTTGCGTAGAGTAACCTTCCTCAAGTTTCTCAATGGTGTTCATTGTTCCTTGGATCTTTTTCTCAATAGGGTTTCCTATTTTTCGTGAGTTCTGGCTCTTATACCAATTGTTATTTCACTAGGAACACTACAAGAGGGGGGTGAATTGTATATGTAGAAATAAATATAACTTTTTGCGGAATTATAAAACTTAAACAAAGAACCAAGTTAAAGGAACACAATGGATTTTTACGAGGAAAAACTTCTTGGGCTCAACAAGAAGAAACAACCTCGACCACTAGGGATTTTAAACACAACACTTCCACTAATTAGGCCAAATAACTTTGTTACAACCTAATTCTACTCACGGGCCACACCTTGAGTTCCTGAACAACTGTTCCTGAACAACTGTTCCCTTAACAGCCTTTCCTGTCAACTTCACTTGAAGTTTTCTCACTTTAACTCGCTTCACTGAAAGCTTTCTCTCTTACAGGACTTCACTCAAAATCCCCTTACCCCAAAAACCAAAATACAATGATCAATAAACTTAGTGAAATAAGAGTAAGAAGGAAAAGAACAAATGACTTTTATGAGAGAATGAAGGCACTGACACTTTACTTAGTTAAACTCACTAATTCACTTGGTTAGACACAAATTAGAACTTAATTAGACATAAGTATTTATAGAAGTGATTACTTAGAACATGGAATTAAATCATGTGTTAGTGGTAAAACCATTTTCCCATGCTGTTCCTCAACTAGAGGAACACGTTCCTTTTGACACCCATGATCTCCATGATCTAATACAAACGTGTGTTAGGATTAACACTGCTTCCTTAATTTTAGCAACCACTTAAGCAGTAATAAAAAAATATAATTTAATTAAAAAATATTTTAATTAATAAAACCGAAATTAAATCCTTTTATAAAATATTATCTTTAAAAATATTTTCATTAAAACCAAAAAAGGATTTTAATTATCTTATAAAAAATAAAATCTTTTCCTTAAAAAGATTTTCCTTAAAATCAGATTTTTACTAAATAAAAACGGTTTCCTAGAATCTAGGGATAAAACACTCAAGCGTCATTATTTAACTGTTATACTTATTTACATATGTCTAGTTCCTCTAAAATAATTAGTTCCTTTAACTCAATATAACAGTGCCACTTTGTCTGTTCCTTACAGAGGAACAAACACTCATTCTCATCTTAAATTGCCACAGTTTCTTAACAATTCTTACTCGTTCCTTTACATTGGAACTAGAAATAAAAAGCCCTTCTTTTGGTCTTCTTGCTCCAACGCTTCTCCAGTATCAAATCTTTGAGCATCTTCACTTAGTCTTCAAAATCCAAACTTGATTTCTTTTTCTGACTTAGTATTCTCTTTACTCTTGTCATTGATACCTTGTATAATCCATTCACTTAACAACTTGTTAGTTCAAAACTAGGGTTCAACAATAGCTTTTTTTATCATGTGAACACATCACATACACACATAATATACACCGGCAAGCTAAAAGCATAAATCACCAGATAGCTCCACCATCTGGTCAATATTTATTTGAACTCTTGGATAATGGACACTTCATCTTTGCAAGCCCCTATAGATTTTGGATTACTAAGATAAGGTCTTTTGAATAGATAACTATAAAAAAAAAAGGTCTTTTGAATCGATGCCATGAGGTATTTCCACACTTTTATATCACAATACTATCTTGCATAGTACTCGCTATTCGTAGAAGTAAGTTAAGACAAGCAATATTGTTTAGTATAAATAATAGGAAAAAAACAGGAAGAGCAAACGATTTAGTATAACAACAGTGTGGTGAAGTACAAAAAATTACAAGGAAACATTCACCAAATCCCTTCCTGAGCTCTTGCTATATGCATAATAAATTAAAACTTGCAACTCCTTGACTTTATCACAAAGCTAACAAAAGAAAAATGATGTAGAGACTCAAAGCTATCTTAAATAATTATTGGTCACTCCTATATTTAAATTATCCATATACTTAATGATCTTGAGGAGATGCGCGAGGGAAAAGAGACAGGAGGGGGTTTGAGGAGAGGGGGTTGGGGTTTTCGGGTTCATCTGACATGACAAAAAGAAAAATGGAGTGGGGGTTCATGTTTCTAAACATAAGCCGACTAGGGGTAAGAAGGTTGGTTTGGGATTTCCATTTTTTGGAAAATACTACTCTCACTAATTTAAAATAACTAAAACCCAAAATATATAATAATAACTTCATAAAATTACATAAATAAATATATTACAAACACGACAATAAAAGATCATACTCCAACCCAAATAAATTAAGAATATCCGAAATATTATTAATTTAATAAATATAATTAGCATTTAATAAACGCTTTTAAAAATAGGGCTATTACAAAAGAAAAGTAAAATTTTCAGACAATTAGAATCAAAACTAAGCAATTAAATTCTCTGTATGTCTGGAAGAATAATCAAGATTGAACGCCGATGGAATCTAAGACGGTGAGCGGCGGTGAGCGAATCTTACTGGAACGAAGAAGGAGAGCGACCGAGTCTGACTGGAACAAAGGAGAGTAGTGGTGGTGAAACCCAAGCAGCGGTGGTGAAACCTAAGCAATGGTACTTTGTCATTGGAATTGAAAATAAAGTAAATGTTGTTTTTTTAGTTTAATTCTCTTTGGCGACTGATTAAGCGCGAACAATAATTTTGGAATCAACACTCAATCAAATTAAGATGAATTTGTTTTTTTTTGTTGAGGGAAGATGAGTTTTTAGGAATACTGCTCCTATAAGAAATAATACGAAGTAATTAAAAAATTATAATGTTATATTAAAAATTATAATTATACTCTTAAAAAATTATCCTAAAGTCTTACCTTAAAATGTTACCAATATGTAAATGTTACTTGAAGGTGTTACCTTAAAATGTAACCAATATGTAAGTGTTACCTAAAGGTATTACCTATCTGATAGTGTTACATCAAAATATTACTCAATTGAAAAAGTGCTACTTCAAGATGTTACTTATAAAAATGTGTTACATTAAGTGTTACATATTGATTAAGTGTTAGCAAAGTGTTACATACATATTCGACAAACTTGAATTTTGAAAAGTGTTACCTAATACATGTTACCTTAGACTAACTTTGTACTAGTATATTGGCCCTCTTAAAAAAGATTGATGTGTATATGTGCAAATTATACGTTTTTCTTTCTTTTGAATAGCCATGATTATTATAAAATAGAAAATAACGCATTTAATAAGAGCCCGTTCTGTAGAACATAAGAGGAGACGAGTTCCAGACGTTCGTACCTCTTAACCTAAACCCGAACCCTATTTCATGGTATGAAATACCAATTTTCAAAAAAGCCTTATCAATATGAAGTCATCATCATTTTAAATGATATTTCTTGAAATTGATTTCAGATATTAATAGGGTGGCGACTTCAAAGATTTTCAAAATCATAGTCCAATGAGAGACTTTTGTGGGATTAAGACCGTTAATTTAGACAGTAAAAAATCGGGTACCATAGGCACACTATGGCATCAAAAAGCTGAACTCTCAGATCCAGTTTTCTAAGCTAGCTGGGTCCTTTTTCCCATGGTAAGTCGGAGGTTTGACTGCTGCTACCCTCTTAAAGACCTCACCAAAGCTATCGGTTTCACTGTGCTTGATTTCTTGATTAGCCATCACCTGAGTGATATTTTCAGTTATCTTTGCAAGCCTTTTAACCATAGAACCTATACTCCTTCTCCTTCTTTCTGCCATTCTGGATAAAAATAAGAGTGTTTGAGGACAAATCTCAATTAACATTCATAGAATAGTTGCATAACTACCCAACAATTCGATAAACAGCAAGTATAACTAATTCAAAACATAACAACCACATATTTCATATATCATGGCCACATACTGGGCCTTATACATAGCAACTACTATAACATTTAACTCAAAATATTCTTAAGACAACTAGGCCGTTTCATAGTCAAAACTAAACTATATAGAGAAATTCTCTCTAGTAACCCTGTACTTTAGCTTATTGTTTATGGTAGACCAAAAAAAAAGTTAATGTTGCAAATGACCCTGTAATTAATGACACTGTTAACACGTGACATTAATGATGTTTTGCTGTTAATAAACGTTAAACCTAGGGTTACGCCTCCAAACAGCAGCCTTGTAACGGTGGCACCACCACCACGAACCGAATGGGAGGAAGGTACGAGGGGAGGATTTCGGGGTGGGGGAAGGGGGAGGGGGCGGTTTTGGGGCTTGGGAAGGGGAGAGGAGAGGATTTGAAGGCTGGGGAAGGGGAGAGGGGAGGATTTCGGGGATGGGGAAGGGGAGGGGGGGAGGATTTCTGGGTGGGGAAGGGGAGGGGGGAGGATTTCTGAGTGGGGAAGGGGAATGGGGAGGTTTTCGGGTCGGGGAAGGGGAGGGGGAGGTTTTCGGGGTGGTTGTGTCAGTGGTTAGGGTTGGGTTGACGGTCTTTGGGTTGCGGTCTTGGGTTGACGATGAGGTGGGGTTGGGCCGGGGTCGGGTTGGCGGTCTTGCCCGCCTGGGGGTTGGAAGGGTGGGGTGAGGGGAGGTGGTGGATTGACGGTGAGGTGGGGTTGGGGCTGGGGTCGGGTTTGCCGTTGCTGGGTGGGGGCTGCAAGGGTGGGGTGAGAGGAGGTGGTGGGGTTTGGGTGGTTAGGTTTAACGTTTTAATCCTAGATATTAACGGAAACTCATCATTAATGTCACGTGTTAACAATGTCATTAATTACAGGGTCATTTGCAACATTAACTTTTTTTTGGTCTACCATAAACAATAAGCTAAAGTACATGGTTACTAGAGAGAATTTCCCAACTATATATATCTACGGTTACTGGAAAATACAAACTTTGGGTAGCCCGTGTAACACCCCGTAATTTTCACCCTTTATTTTTGGCGTTTGTTCACATTAAAATGATATTTTTCGTAAAAATAAAATAATTTATTATTAAAACTATTTTTAACGTGTATAATTGTTTAATTGTGGTGTTGTGTTGTTGGGATTATTTATTTAAAGTGTGTATATTTATTTAGGTATTTTATTAGTTATAATTATTTATGCGCATTTAGTATTGCGAAATATTTTTATAATGCTACTTTATATATTTTGGACCGACAACGTAACGAAACGTAAGTCCGTCACTTAAGATAGGGGGCCGAATTCTAGTGTGTTCTAGAGCCTTCTACTGCACTCTAGTTTATCTTAGCAATGGTTTTGTAACGTTAAATCCACCCAAAGGTTGCCTCTTCATTTACCCCCATTAACCCACCTTAATGCACCCTTAAACTTTTGCTTAATGGGGTGAATAATCACATCATCTGCTGCACTTTAATCCCCTCCATAATGCTGGAAACAAGTCAGGAAATTCGTGCATAACAACTCATCTTCTTCTCGCTTTCGCATTTTCGGCCATTTCTGCACCCCTATTTTGTTTGCATCACATCTCCTTCGTTTCTTATCGGAATTGCACGTGTGAGTAGTCAAAATCCATCTACTCAGAAAGATCTTGCTAGTGGTATAATTTGTTTTTGAAGAAAGTGAAAGACGTGACTGCAGTTTCTGTTTCAAACAGACGAGTCAACCGGTTTTCCTGGAGTTTTCGGGAGCGATGTTATTCTCTTCCTTCTCTACCATTCTAGTAATATTTTCCACCTAAAATCAAGGTAACTAACGGCGGTCGGAGTACGATTAGAGTTTGTTTAGGATGTATCTAGTTTTTAATACTTAAGTTGGGTATGCATGATTTTAGGAATTTGGGTGGGAATAATTTCATGTTATATGTTGGTTGAGCTTTCATGAATTACATGGTTTAGTGTGATGATATTGATAGTCTCATGGAATTCTTTGTTTGATACTATGATTAGAAATACATGGTAACCTCTTGGCTTAATAGTAGAATCCATGTCTAGAATTGCATGATATTATTTTCTTTGTTTATGATTATATAGTATGTGTAGAATTTTTGGTGCCGCACCACTAGTTTTGGTGCCTGCACTACTTTGTCTTGTAAGCCAAAGTTGGTTTGCTGGGCTGCTGTTGTTTTCGTTGTTCACGGGATGCTATTGCTTGGTTGCCTGCAAAAATCTTTGTTAATGTTTATCATGTTATGTATTACTTCTTACTTCTTAAGGGTATTGTTGTAGTTATGTTTCATTAACTAGACTTATGCTTTAAGTTCTTTGTAGTGAAGTTATAAATTTACTTTCTCAATGTGTCTGATTCGTTTTAGCGTGTTAATGTTGTCACTATCTAAGTGTGTTAAAGATTGTTGTGTAGTAAGTTAGGTGATTTTTGTGGTGAGCTTGTATCATGTGGTAATATTTTATGATGATATTAGTTTATAGTTTGGAATGTGGTTCATTTAAGTTTATGATAATATTAATTATTTTATGATAGTTTGTGTTGTTTGTAATTAAATTAAGGGTCAAATAATGTTGTACTTTTATAAATCAATATCTAAGTTGTCGACGTTACAGTACTCGAGGAAGAATAATAATGTCTTTAGTACCGTTTCGCCAAGAGTTATGTATCGGGGGTATTATAACTAACGTTGTAATTAACCTTGTACCCAAACTCAGACAACGAGAGTGTAGTAGTTTGGAGTATTTGACTTTATTGTGTATTTGGTGTATAATTATGTTTTAAAGAGTGTTTATTCTTTTTGGTTGGGCGAAATGATTTTTAATAGTATTATTATCACTATTACTTTGAGAAGAATAAATATTGTTGAATTGAGACTCTTGGATTGCGATCCTAGTTTCTGATGTTTTTAGGTGTAAGGCCTGAAGGGCATCCTTATTATTTATATATGATGAATAAATGTTGAATAAATTATAGTATTTATATGTAGAAATATTTTATTAAGATTAAGATATCCAGTGGGATAGATGTAGTCCCGGGTGAAGAACATGCCAACCTCCTAGGTTGCGATTTAGGAGTATTACCTGGGTTAATTGTTGTCGTCCGAGAGGTTGGGAAGTACTGAGCTGGATACTATCCTGCATCGGGAGTTTGGCCATTCTTAGACACATACAGTAGGTAACGTAAGCCCATAGGCTGTATGGAGATTTCGATCTGACAAACCTTAGGAAGTGGGTTGCGATTCACTAGCGTTATGCTCTTTCGCAAAACCTATTATATTATTTTGTTTAATTATTTTGCAGGCTGATGCTATGGATCTTGTATGCTTATCTTAAGTTCATTATTGTTGATTTACTTTATTTAAGCATGTTAAACTGTTAGTTGTTGTTTGGCTGTTATTTGGTTCAATTTGATATTTTATGTTGATTGAGACTTATTTATTAATGTTTGATAACTCCTATGTGAATCCTAATTGAGCTGGGAGAGTTGTTAGTTACTCCCCACTGATTGTGTATATTTGTTGTATATTTTTGCAGGTTATGTTGATAGGAATCTTATTTGGTTTTGGTCGCGGGTTGAGATGTGAGCATTAAAATGTTAGATGTTTTAGGCCTAGACTTTTAGTTAGTTTAAGAGTTAGTTTTCTCTTTTGGATATTAATCTAATTAATTTAATTTATTTATACTATTTATTTATGTTGGTTTTATCACTTAGTTATTTAAACGCATTTCTTGTAGTAGTTACATTCCCAGAAGACGATGTTTCCGCCATCGTCCTATAATACTATTATTATTTCTTTCTTTTCCCGCTTTGAAATTATGGGGTGTTATTGTTGGTATCAGAGCAAAACGCTCCTAAACTCTGAAAAAAGTTGCTAATGATTCTTTAGAATTATTAGTTAGCCATAGGAGATAAAATTTGTTTAGAATTAAGTTTAGTAGTTTCACTATAATGAGAGTGTGATGGGTAGAGTAAGTAATGGGAAGCCTTATGGGAATGTGGTGTGCTCTCATGCTTATGGAGCATATGTTATATGTATAGTTACTTGTATTACTGGTGAAATTAGTCTACCAAGTTTGCTAATCTTATTTGCAGGGCCTCTTACATGTAATTTATTTTCTCTTTTATCAGAGTGCACAGCGAAAGCAAAGTAATTTATAGCCTTCTCGGTTTAGTTGTGTGTTTAATTTGTTTTGTGTTTTGCAATTTAAAAATAAACTTTAATTTTATTTTAATGTAGTCATGTGTGTTGCATTGCATTATTTTATTTGCTGGTTGCTTGATAGTATATGTTATTATGTGAGACAGTATATATTTTCTGTTCTTTTCCAATTAAGTGTTGTTTTTTATGTGAGTACTACGTATCTGTTTTATTATTTACAAAACTATCTGGTTTGAGTTTATATTATATTTTAGATCTTTGAACTTAATAAGTTCATACCTATATTAGAGTTATTTTCTGACTTTCAAATTTTGCTATTGTTAATATTTTGATATACTCTTTTGAAAACGTTTAATTTCAATTGTTTTATTAAGGTTTGGGAAAAAGAAAGGATTGTGGAATTGTCTTTCAAGAGATTCTACAAATTACTTTTATCGTATTTTGACCATCTATGTTTATATATATATATATATATATATATATATATATATATATATATATATATATATATATATATATATATATATATATATATATATATATATATATATATATATATATATATATATATATATATATATATATATATATATATTTCTCTTTTAATATTTGTATTTTCGTGTTAATCCTTATTCAGCCTTTAATTGTGGTAATAAGGTTTCATAGTCTTTGAAAAAATAGTACCCTAATGAGTTGTTTTGATGTTATAGATTGAAATGTAGATGCAAACTATTTTGTTATAAAGGTAATCTCTCGACAACTTTATTTTACTTGCTAATTTACTTTTATTATTACTTTTATTTTCAAGCGCAAATGCGTGAAAGGATCTCGTTTACTATTTGTTGTTTCTTGTATCAATATTTAGTGCTTTCTCATTTTATAGCAAGATTTTGGTTGTTTTCGTTACTTCTTATTTAATTCTCTGATTTTGACTGATCTGTTTTATATTCTTTGAAAACGAAATTTATATACTTAGTCTAAATCATAAACTTATTTGAGTTGATATTAAGTCATAATGGGTGATTCCTTTGACTTGTATGTCAATTTGATAAGTTGACACATTTTGACTGTTTTGATTTAATTTCCTTTTTGAGTTGATATTAAGTTTATATTGGGTGATTCCGGTAAACTTTAATGTCGATTTGATAAGAAGGCTTTCAAATATTGTTTTGTTGATACTAGGTTGCAATGGGTGGTTGTTATGCACATTTGTGTCGACTTGGAAAATTTTATAATTGTTGCTTATAATTTATTATTTAATCGCCTATTTACTATTAGCATTTTGTCATTGTGAAATTTATTTTCTTATGTCTTTAAGTGGAGTATGTGCCTGAGTGGTCATCTCTATTAAATTACTTAAGTTTTTGATTTACGAACTTTGGCTCTGTCATTTTTTTCTTTTTCTGAAAATATATATGGTGGGTGATTGGAGTAAGTCTTTTATAATTTTATTAAACGATATATTCCTACTTCATTTTAAAAGCTACTTATAGTTGTTAGTGCAAAATTTTTTTTACCTTAAACTTCCTAATATTTGTCTTCAATTCCTTCACATTGTATAAATGTTGATTATTGTTATCCTTCTTTACTACATAGTTCTTTTTTTTTAGTCTTCCACAATAAAATGTATATTATTTGAGTTATCAAATTTTATACCCGCAAGTTGTCTAGCTCTTAAACTAAGATCCATTGATTTGTGTTTTTCTTAATGTTCCTTATCTAGAGAATTTTCTTTTGATCTCTTGGTTGTTTTGAAGTTTCGAGGACGAAACTCTTTTATGGCCTGTTTGGATTGTGGTATTTCATTTGAAATTCTGTAATTGGGCTAAATCACTTGATTGGATTATCTAAGAATTTGGAATTGCATTTGGCCCAAATCCAAGGCTCATAAGAAATAAGTTAAAGTTGGAGAATTTGAAATCCAACCAAAACAGATGTCATTTCAAATCCAAAATCTCCTTGCTCTTAGTCACTCTCCCCCTTCCTCTCTCTCTCCTACCATTCCTCTGCAAATCAACACAGTAATCGCCCCCTTTGTATAAGCTCGAAGATGGGACACTGTTAAGCATCGGACGAGAGGAGAGAGAAAAAAAAAGCTTAGTGCACAACAATGGCGGAATTTTTCTACAAAAGTTTTTTTTATTATACTGATGATGAAAATTTTGAGAAGATGATTAAATTTTGGGTTGATTTCCTCGCTTTTTTTTTCTCTCTCCTCTGTTTGAAGGGGTGTGATTTTTTATTCGTCTCTTCTCTCGAGGAGAGAGAGTGAGGTTGAGGAAGGAAATGGGAAGTGAGAAGGGATCAAGGGAACTAGCATTTGAAATTCCTAATTTTTCCCAAACAGATCATTTGGAATTGAATATGGGGATTTGCAATTCTAGAATTGAAATGCTAGAATTGAAATGAAATCCTTGTTCCCAAACACAACCTTAAAGGGGAGTGATTGTAACACCCCGTAATTTTCACCCTTTATTTTTTGGCGTTTGTTCACATTAATATGATATTTTTCGTAAAAATAAAATAATTTATTATTAAAACTATTTTTAACGTGTATAGTTGTTTAATTGTGGTGTTGTGTTGTTGGGATTATTTATTTAAAGTGTGTATATTTATTTAGGTATTTTATTAGTTATAATTATTTATGCGCGTTTAGTATTGCGAATTATTTTTATAATGCTACTTTATATATTTTGGACCGGCAACGTAACAAAACTTAAGTCCGTCACTTAAGATAGGGGGCCGAATTCTAGTGTGTTCTAGAGCCTTCTAGTGCACTCTAGTTTATCTTAGCAATGGTTTTGTAACGTTAAATTCACCCAAAGGTTGCCTCTTCATTTACCACCGTTAACCCCCATTAACCCACCTTAATGCACCCTTAAACCTTTGTTTAATGGGGTGAATAATCACATCATCTGCTGCACTTTAACCCCCTCCATAATGCTGGAAACAAGTCAGGAAATTCGTGCATAACAACTCCTCTTCTTCTCTCTTTCGCATTTTAGGCCATTCCTGCACCCCTATTTTGTTTGCATCATATCTCCTTCGCTTCTTATCAGAATTGGACGTGTAAGTAGTCAAAATCCATCTACTCAAAAAGATCTTGCTCGTGGTGTAATTTGTTTTTGAAGAAAGTGAAACACGTGACTGCAGTTTCCGTTTCAAGCAGACGAGTCAACCGGTAATTTGTTATTCTCTTCCTTCTCTGCCATTCTAGTATTATTTTCCACCTAAAATCAAGGTAACTAACGGCGATCCGAGTACGATTAGAGTGTAGGAACATATAGATGCATTTAGCGGAATTTCAGGAAACAATTTCCTAACATCTATCATAGGATCGCAAACATAATCAAACACATGAATCATTCAATAGGGATTAAATATCAAACCTTTGTAGCATGGTTTTCCTGTTGTATACAAGCTTTGAAGATCCGAGAGCCCCAATTGTTGCTCCTCTAATCAGTCCACGAGCACCAGTTGAACACCAACGTTTGCTAGAACTGAAGAGAATAAATTCTCTTGCTTTTGATGGTATACGCGCCGATTTAGAGGGAATAATTTAGGGTTTCACTTTCTCTCTCTTGTGAAAAGAAACTGCTTAAAGAATTAATCACCTAAATCTTAGTATTATATCCTATATATAATAGAAGAGTCATAAGCTAGTTAGGAGAACTAATTCTCCTCCTATTCCCCTTAGAACCGGCCCAACCCAAATCCTAAATGGATTTGGATTGATTTGTCCAACTTGTGCTACAATGTGTGACCTCATAGGATTAATCTATTTTAGTTATAGGCCTAATCAATATTGTTATATTAATCATATTTATTCTCTAGCAAGAAAATACGATTACTAAAATAATTAACTTTATTATCTTCATAATATAATTCATATTTATATTGAGTAATTGTTGGGATGTCTAAGGACATATTCCTTCAATCTCCCACATGTCCGAAGACAAGAGCACAATGTTAAATTCCTTAAGTCACTTAATGCCAAATTTGATAACACCATGTTATTCTTAAATTTATGTTCCTTGATCGTTGAGTTCGAACTGCTCAAATAAGGATTAACTCTTTAATCCTATTCCGTATGGCCATGCAATTTTCCAGTTCTCGCTCATCAAGAGGCCCAGACACCATTCCTATTTAATAGGAGGACTTATCCAATCTCGTATGACCATAACTCCCACTCAATTCTTAGCCCACCTGATCACTGCCTTTATAACCTCCTTTTTACGGCGCGGCGTTTAACAGTGTCAAAGTTAAACTAATTATATTGTGGTTATTAAGACATACTTAAGACATACTCATGTCTAAGGAATCCACTAAATATAGTAGTTTGATTATACTTTTAGAATCTAAGTAGGTCAAGTCTCAATGTATCAAATATACATCCATATAATCAATTAGACATCTCTATGTCTCCATAGCCCATGGAACTGCACTATCAATTAATTATATACTAGTCTTTCAAATAAATCACTTATGTCCAATTTAGTGATTTAGACTAGGGACTTTAAATAAATCGTGATTTCAGTTCACTTTATAGGGTTCCATTATCAAAACGTCTTCGATAATCATATTTGAAAACACAAATTATTTGCACATTTTATTTAATACTAAACCAAATAATTAAATAAGAAACGAATTATTATTGATAAACATTCGAAGCATAATAATTGTATTTGCAATTGTAAACATGAAGTAAACAACCTAAAGACATTCTCCCATATGCTTAAGCCCCATAGACCTAGTATGACACTCATGTTTAGGTTGAGCAAGCGGTTTAGTCAGAGGATATGCTATATTATCCTCAGTATGAACCTTGCTTACTTTCACATCCTCTCTTCCAACGATCTTTCGAATAAGATGGAATTTCCTGAGCACATGTTTGGACCTTTGATGCGATCTAGGTTCCTTAGACTAAGCCTGACACCATTGTTGTCACAATACAACTCAATGACATTCTCAATGCTAGGAACTACACTAAGCTCACTAATGAACTTTTTAATCCAAACAGCTTCCTTTGCTGCATCTGCTGCAGCAATATACTCAGCCTCTGTTGTAGAATATACGATAGTACTCTGCTTAGAGCTCTTCCAGCTCACAGCTCCTCCATTGAGACAAAATATGAAACCATATTGGGATCGAAAATCATCTTTGTCACTCTGAAGCTTGCATCGGTGTATCCAGTAACAACCAACTCATCATCTCCACCATAAACCAAAAAATTATCCTTAGTCCTTCACAAGTACTTAAGGATGTTTTTTCGCCGCAATCCAAAGGCGCATCTCCCTGGATTTGATCGGTATCTCTAAGCATATACTCAAAGCATATGCAACATCCGGTCGAGTGCATATCATGGCATACATAATGGATCCTACTGCAGAAGCATAGGGAACATTACTCATACGCTTGACCTCATTAGGACTTGAAGGACATTGAGTCTTGCCAAGTGTTATGCCATGTTGCAGGGGAATGAAACCTCTTTTGGAGTTTTCCAGCTTAAACCTTGCAAGAATCTTATCAATATAAGTCTCTTGATTAAGTCCAATCAGCCTTTTCGATCTATCTCTATAGATCTTTATTCACAATATGCACTCTGCCTCTCCTAGTTCTTTCATAGAGAAATAGTTTTTAAGCCGTTCCTTGATTGACTCAAGCATGGTTTTATCATTTCCTATGAGAAGTATGTCATCCACATACAAGACCAGAAAAGTAATACTACTCCCACTTAACTTCTTGTATACACAAGATTCCTCTTCATTTCTGAGAAAGCCAAATTTCTTGACTGCCTCATCAAATCTGAGGTTCCAACTCCTTGATGCTTGCTTTAGTCCATAAATAGACTTCTTAAGCTTGCATACCCTCCCTGGATTTTCTGGATCTTTTAAACCTTGAGGTTGTGTCATGTACACATCCTCTTTCAAGAACCCATTCAAGAAAGCGGTTTTGACATCCATCTGCCATATTTCATAGTCATGAAAGGCAGTAATCACAAGGATTATCCTAATGGACTTCAGCATGGCTACTGGTGAGAAAGTTTCATCATAGTCAATACCATGAATTTGTTTGAAACATTTTTCCACCAACCTTGCTTTGAAAACACTAATGTTTCCATCCTTGTCTGTTTTCAATCAGGCAAATCAACCAAGTCCCATACTTGATTTTCAGACATGGAATCCATTTCAGATTTCATGGCCTCAAGCCATCTTTCGGAGTCTTGACTATCCAAAGCATCTTTGTAGCTAATAGGTTCTTCTGATTCTAAAATCGTTATTTCAGAACTTTCAGTCAAAAGGAAATCAATATATCTCTTTGACGGAATGATGGTCCTACTAGACCTACGCTGGGGAACAACAGAAGAAGTTTCTACTTCACTAGGTTGAGTGACTTCGCATGGAGTATCTCCAAGTGGGATGGTAGGAGGTACGTGAATTGAATGCACCGCCTCCTGAATATTTTCATGCCGGTGAACCAAATATGAGGTCCAACATGATTATGCATTACTTGGATGATGGTTTGAAGGCCCGACTATGCAGCAACAATTACAAGGATACAAGTTGGAAGTGATTATTGAAGGCCCATTTGGGTTTCTATTTGCTTTTGTTATTATTTTATGCTTGTAATAAACCATGAGAGTACTCTTAAAGTAAAGCTCATAATGAGGACGTGTGATTAGGCTTGTGTTAGGCATGTAATTAGGAGTTATTTAGGCTCCTTAGTTGCTGATTGTAACCCTTGTAACAGCCCCTTAAATGAGGCTTTAGATGAGGCTTGATTTAAGGGAGTTTGTAACTCCTTTGTGGCTGTTCAATCATGGACGGTTTTCAAGGGTTTTTAGGCTTCATTTTGCTGCTCCTATATGTTATATAAGGAGTGTTTATGATAGGAGAAGTTCAGCTTTGTGATTTTGATAAAAAACCTTTGTGTTTATTTTTTACTTTGAGTTTGTCTCAAGTATTGGCAAACCCTTGTTGCTTTGAGTGAGTCTTGAGTGATAAGCCTAGGGGAGATTGAGTGAGTCTTATCTCTGGCCTAGAACCCCAAAACATTGAGTGTGTTCTTGTGTTTTGGTACCATCCCTTGTTTCGAGTGATTTCTTGTCAAAGTGAGTGTTCTATTGTCCCTAAGTTTAGAATCATCATCCAATCCTTTGGAAGGTGTTTTTAGACTTACATCATTTGGTATCAGAGCTTTGGCGTGGAGATCTTGCAGAAAGAATCGCATTTTGGTGGTAAATCAAAACGGGCAGAATTCAACCAGTTTTTCATCCGACTTTGAAGGACGATTTCTCAACCTTCAGGAGTCCAAATTGGTTGATTCTTTTTTTTCATTCTGCATAACTTTTTATCTAGAATACTCACAGGATTGTTCAGATTTTTCTGAATTTTTTAGATATTAAACTGGACACATTTTTCGCAACTGCGCCAAAACGGAACAAATCCAGCACACAGAACTTCAAACGACGATTACTCCTTCATCCGGAAAGCTTTTCAAGAGTTTATTTTTTTGATTCTGCTTGAAGTTTCCTGAATTTTATTAATCTGTAAGCCTTTGAGAGTCTCAAGGCCATTTATAGTTTCGTTTGTTGTTCACAGTTTACGACTGTTTCCACCTTGTATTTGTAATAGTCTAGCAAAAATAGTGAAATCATGGCTGATGGTGATCTTGCTAGGATGTTACAAGTAATAACTCAGAAGTTAGAAAATTTAGAAAAGAAATCAGAAGAGAATGAAGAAGATAAGGCTCAACAAAAGACTAGGCTTGATGCTATGTCTAATATGTTGTTGCAAGCTAATCGAAAACTAAATTTTCTTGAAAATGAGGATGGTGAGGTTATTCCAACAAGGAATTTTGATGAGGATAGGGGTTTAAAAATTGAGATGCCCGAATTTGATGGGGGCATGATAGTGAGGCTTTTCTTGATTGGATGAGGCAAATTGAAACCGTTTTTGACTATAAGGGGTATGATGATAGGAAAAGGTTTAAACTTGTTGTCCTAAAACTCACTAAACTTGCTGCCTTGTGGTATGAAAACCTCAAGTCCAGTAGAAGGAGAGAAGGAAAAGATAAGATTGATTCACGGAATAGACTGAAAAAGAAAATGAGGGATAAATGGGTAAGTAAAGAGTATGAGCAAGAGCAATACTTAAAACTAACCCACCTTTCACAAGACAATGACATAAGTGTTGAAGAATACATGAAAGAGTTTGAGAAGTTGTGTCTAATTTGTGATTTGCAAGAGAAGGAGACTTTCAAGATAGCTCGTTTTGTTAAGGGGTTGTCTAAAGGGATTAGTAGAAAAGTGGAGGTGACTCACTATGCTACTTTTAGTGATGTTTGTAAGCTTGCCTTGAAATATGAGGCACAAGCTAAGGAGGAAAGGGAGAAAGACAAGCCCAAAACTTCTTCTTCTTCTTCTTTCAAGGGTACTTTGGAATTTACTCCTTCCTATTTTAAGGGGAGTACTTTTCAAAACCAATCCGCTTCATCATCTTTTAAGGGGAAAGAGAAAGAAAGGGCCGTGATTTCTCCTAGTGAACTTGCTACTAGAAGAAGGTGTTACAAATGTAATGGGAGGGGTCATATTGCTAGTGAGTGCCCTAGTAAAACTGTTTTGACCGCCGCTCAATGTGCCATCATGGATGAAGAAGAAAAAATGTATAATTTTATTGTTCATGAGAAGAGTAGCTTTGAGGTTGATGATTATGAGGAGGAAATTCCTCCGGAGGAAGAGATAAACATGATGGTAGTGAGGAGAGTGTTGTTTAGTGAGCCTCAAGTTGATGAGAGGCAAAGAAGCAACTTGTTCAACACTAGATGCAAGGTAGGTGAGAAGACTTGCAATGTGATTATTGATGGTGGTGCACAAGTTGATGTTGTTTCATCCGAAGCCGTGAGTAAATTGAAGCTACCAACTAGAGACCACGAAGAGCCTCGTAAGCTTAATTGGTTGGATGATGGTACTAGTGTGAGGGTGAAGAAACAAGCATTGGTGACTTACTCCATTGGAGGGTTTGAAGATGAGAGATGGTGTGACATTCTTCCTATGGATGCGTGTCATTTGTTACTTGGAAGGCCATGGCAATTCGACCATGATTCGGAGCATAGAGGCAAAACCAATGTATATCTTGTAACTACCAAAGATGGTAGAAGAATAAAATTGCTTCCCCTAAAGTTGCTGAAAAAGAAAAGGAGAAAAGCAACTATCTTGTAATTTATAATAAAAATGAGAAGATAGTGGAAAAGAATGGGGGAGGGACTACTTTGGTTGTGAGGGCCAAAGAGCATCATGGTACTACTTGTAATGACTCATCTCCTTTGAATGAGTTGTTAGAAGAGTACAAAGAAGGGATTTCCAATGACATGCCCAAAGTTCTCTCTCCTCTAAGAGACATTGAGCATGGCGTTGACTTTATTGATTTGCCCAATAAGGCAGGCCATAGATGTGCCTCGGAAGTGAGTAACAAGCTTGACAACAAAGTGCATGAATTGGGTGGTACCTTAGTCTTTTCAAAAATAGACTTAAGGAAAGATTACCATCAAAAAGATCTCAAGAGGGGGCTAAGTTGAAAATGGATTCCAAAGCAAAACAAAGTGTGTATGAGTGGTTAGTAGTGCTTTTGGCCTTCTTTTATAAGAGGTTCCATAAGTACTTCACTATTTTCATGAGTTCAGTCACCAAATTATTGAAGATGGGAGATATCGAATGGGGTGATGCAACAAGACCTTTTGAGAATGTCAAGTTCCTCTTTTGCCATGTTCCTATGCTTGTTACTTTGATGAGTGTGAGTCCTCCATTTTATTTGAGTTGTTTATCTCTTTGCTTGGATGATCCTAGTTTAAGGGCAAACTTTTTCAAAGAAGGGGGGAATGAACCAAATATGAGGTCCAACATGATTATGCATTACTTGGATGATGGTTTGAAGGCCTGACTATGCAGCAACAATTACAAGGATACAAGTTGCACTAGTAGAAAAACAACGATTTGTGTCTCACCATTTGCGTCGCACAATAGGACAAACGTCGCAGAAGACTCATTTGCGTCGTATTAAACTAGGGTGCGACGCAAGAGAGCTATCTACGTCGGATCCCTCCTCACGTCCGACGCAGATAATTCTACATATTTTCACGCAATAAAAATAAATCCCGCCCAAAGAAATGTTCCAAGCCATCTGCGTCGGACTTATGGGCCCATCCGACGCAGATGACAGGCCCATTTATTTCCGCCCAATAAAGCCGCTCAACCTAAATTCCATCCCTTCTCTTCAGACTTCGCCGCTTCAATCTTTCAACCCCTCAAAACTCTCATCTTCTTTCTCTCTCCTCCAAATTATCTTGACAATTCACGACAACACCAATAACCACTTCATCAACACCAACAACCACTTCATCATCAACCACTTCCCCCGACGAGTTCTCGATTTGAAGTTAAAGAATCGTAAAAAATGAAGGGTTTTTTTTCTCTCTCCTCGATTTTCACTTCGATTTCGATCTTGTGGTTGTGATTTTCTGTCTGCCTTGGCTCGAGATCCAGAAGACTCATTCACGATGTTTTTTTTGCTTTCTATTTCTCTTTGCTCGCCGCGCCTTTTCTTCTAGCTTTCTCTCTCCTATCGTCTTGTAATTTTCGCTCTTTTGTTTTTCAGGTTTTTGTTGCGTGTTAATTAATCCAGTTTTTTGTATTAATTTTCTCAATTTTTTGGTTGAAATTTCGATGTCTGTATTAATTTTCTTAATTAAGTTGTTCTGTGATTGCTTTGGCTGATTTTTCGTAATTTTGATGGTTTTTGCAACTGGTATGATGATGGAGAAGGTGTGTGATATTTGAGTAATTTGATGTGTTTTAGGTAAAATTTATACGTCGCCTGAGCATGGGCTGGAGTATTTAGTGTTTCGTATTGGCCGTCGAGTAGTTGAGGTAGATAGATAACGGCGGATCTTGCAACTAAGTGATGGATTTGGTTTCTAGTTGTAAGGTATACATTTTTTCTCTCTATTTATATGTGGTTGTTGCTTTGTTTGATTTTTCATTTTTGTCATAGTTCATTATTTGTTTTGCGTTTAAATTGCAGTCAATGGTTGTATGCAGATAAGAAGCACTGTAGAATTTAGGTGATGTTCTTGTGGTTATCAAAAGCATTGAAGATCTGAGTTGTTTATTTTGTTTTTTGTTTTTAATTCTATAATTTCATCTTTTGGATAAATATTTTGTGTAATTTATGTATTTTTTTTTAATTAGTGTTTGTAAAAACACCACTTCTACTCAATATCAAAATTCAATTTCTTTTACTGTTGGTTTGGGTGTATTTTTTGTGATTAATGTTTCTGTAATATTCTTGTTCTTTTAAGATCTGTTGCACCATAAAGTTTGGATGATAAGAAATTGCAAATCGTTCGTATTTCTCTTTCTCCATTTCGCCAAATTTAATTTTCTGTAATTTATGGCTCATAAAAAAAAATTAATTTTTTTTTTAAAAAAGAAGCCATTTGCGTCGGATGAGGACTTATGTCCGACGCAAATGACCTTTTTAGGGTAAAGTAAGGCTACAGGCCTGGGCAAAGCATCTTTGGCATACTCATCTCGCGTCGCATGTTAGCAATGTGCGACGCAGATGAGTCTTGGCTTGCTGGGCTGCTATGTTACATCTGCGTCGCATGGTATGCGAGGTCCGACGCAGATAGCTAATCAACTGCGTCGTGTCTTATCCGACGCAGATGGCTGTCTTCCCATCTGCGACGAGACTTGTGCCGTCGGACCCATGTCCGACGCAAATGGGCGCCTCACATCCGACGCAAATCGTCGATTCTCTACTAGTGTTGGAAGTGATTATTGACGGCCCATTTGGGTTTCTATTTGCTTTTGTTATTATTTTATGCTTGTAATAAACCATGAGAGTACTCTTAAATTAAAGCTCATGATGAGGACGTGTGATTAGGCTTGTGTTAGGCATGTAATTAGGAGTTATTTAGGCTCCTTAGTTGCTGATTGTAACCCTTGTAACAACCCCTTAAATGACGCTTTAGATGAGGCTTGATTTAAGGGAGTTTGTAACTCCTTTGTGGCTGTTCAATTATGGACGGATTTCAAGGGTTTTTAGGCTTCATTTTGCTGCTCCTATATGTTATATAAGGAGTGCTTATGATATGAGAAGTTCAGCTTTGTTATTTTGATAAAAAACCTTTGTGTTTATAGTTTTTACTTTGAGTTTGTCTCAAGTATTGGCTAACCCTTATTACTTTGAGTGAGTCTTGAGTGATAAGCCTAGGGGAGATTGAGTGAGTCTTATCTCTGACCTAGAACCCCAAAACATTGAGTGTGTTCTTGTGTTTTGGTACTATCCCTTGTTTCGAGTGATTTCTTGTCAAAGTGAGTGTTCTATTGTCCCTAAGTTTAGAATCATCATCCAATCCTTTGGAAGGTGTTTGTAGACTTACATCAGCCGGGCCGCCTCTGATGAGGTGTTAACCTCATCCATTTGTTGCTCATCTCGAATTTCTTCGAGATATACATTACTCCCACTTGTTTTTCTGGAAATAAACTCCTTTTCCAGAAAGACACCATTACGAGCAACAAACACTTTGTTATCGCTTTGGTTGTATAAGTTGTATCCCTTAGTCTCTTTTGGGTAACCCACAAAGAGATATTTATCGGATTTGGGTAAAAGCTTATCAGAGAGTAAACGTTTTACATAAGCTTCACAACCCCATATCCATAGAAAAGACGATTATGGAACGTTTCCAGTCCACATTTCATATGGTGTCTTTTCCACTGCTTTGGATGGTGCTCTGTTAAGTGTGAATGTCGCTGTTTCAAGCGCAAATCCCCAGAATGAAGTAGGAAGATCAGTAAGATTCATCATGGATCGAACCATATCAAGTAGAGTTCGATTCCTTCTTTCAGAAACGTCATTTAACTGTGGTGTTCCTGGTGGAGTCCATTGTGAAAGTATTCCACAATCCTTCATATGATCACCAAATTCTTAAGATAAATATTCACCACCACAATCGGATCGCAATGCCTTAATTTTCTTCCCAAGTTGGTTATGTACTTCATTATGGAATTCCTTAAAATTTTCAAAGGATTCCGAATTATGCCGCATGAGATAAACAAATCCAAATCTGCTTACATCATTGGTAAAAGTAATGAAATAACTGTACCCTCCCCTAGCCAAAGTATTCATAGGTCCGCACACATCCGTATGTATGAGGGCTAAAAGGTCATTGGCCCTTTCACTTGAACTTGTAAAAAGGGGACTTTGTCATTTTCCCCATCAAGCAAAACTCACAAGTATCAAATGATTCAAAATCAAATGATTTGAGAATTCCATCTTTATGAAGTTTCTCAATGCGCTTTGAGCTTATGTGGCCTAATCAACAATGCCATAGGTATGTAGGGTTTGAATCATTTGCTTTATGTTTCTTGCTATCTATGTTATAGATGCAGGTGTCTAAGTCTAGCATATATAAACCATTTGATAACTTAGCGGAGACATAGAACATATCATTCAAATACGCAAGATAACAATTGTTCTTTATGGTATCCGAATCCAAAACAGGAATCGAAATAATGTTCTTTGTGATAGCAGGAACATAATAACAATTATTAAGTTCTAAAACTAATCCTGAAGGTAAAAATAGACTATATACTCCCACTGCTAATGTAGTAACTCGTCCTCCATTGCCAACGCGAAGATCTACTTCTCCCTTTCCTAATGTTCTACTTCTTTTGAGGCCTTGCATATTACAGATAATGTGCAAACCACAAGCGGTATCAAATACCCAAGAAGCAAAAGTTGCTAAGTTAACTTCTATAACATACATATCTGAACTAGAAACTCCTTTCTTTTGATCCTTTAGATACTTGGGGCAACTACTCTTCCAATGACCAACCTTGTTACAGGTATAACAATAGTACTCATTAGCAACTTTTGGTTTTGGTGTAGTCTTTTGCTTTTCAGATGTTTCATACTTGACCACTTGTTTGCTTTCGTCCTTCTTAATAGCAATCCCAATCCTATTGAGTGATTCCCTTTACTAACTATAAGAACATCCTTATGTTCTTCTTCTGGCTTGTTAGGGATGTTTCGCTCGGTCTGAGTTAGCATTTCATGCATCTCTTGCATCGTGGCTTCCTCTCCTTGTTGTTTAACTTTTCAATTTTGAGAACGATTCCCATATCTATTTCACTTGCAATGAAACATTCAGCGTTCAATTCATCCTTCGAAAGGATAGAGCGCAATTTACTAGTGGAATTGTTGGTGTTGTTGTTATTGTTACTAGACATGATTACTACAACAAATAATAAAGCAAGATTCAATCAATGTTTACCAAGGAAGCAGCAATTAAACAAATTTTAATTAACTACTACCCTTTATTCAAAATGAAAGTCCCCTATTGAATAAATAAATAACCAAGATCCCCTCCCACTACAATCAAATGGACTTTGGCCCTGCCTTCAATTTATAGTAGTTGAGGTAAGTAAATACTTAACTAATTATAACTAATTATAATTCTTGGTAGATATGTTAACAACTCCTTGTTTACTTCTATCTCTTAGCTTCAAAACCCAAAACTTTGTCTTTTGATAATTTTGTTGAGTTAAACCAAACATTAACATGTAAGTTTAAAAAACCTACCCTACTATCCCCGGAATTATGAGTAACACCCTGCTTTGGCAGAACCTATCACTCATTATCTAAGGCTTTATAGGTGTTGTTTGGAAAAGCAATTAAAACTCAATATTACTTATGGGGACCTAAGTTTACTAATATGGTCAATTAATAGTGAACACATGAATCAATTAACCACAAACAAACATAGAAGCAAGCATTTAAACACAATAAATGCAAGAAATTAATAAAAGCAATAATTAAAATGATCTAGTATGGCCCCTAAACTTAGGATTATAACTAATCTTCATGAATCTTCCCTTGAATCTCCATGGATCACTATCCTTGAAATTACTTGGATCCTCATGCTTGATTACATAATTTGAATTTAATAAATGACGAAAATTTAAAGTTACAAAAATACAAACGATTCGCAGATCGTATTTAATTTACATTCAAATATAACGATTCGCATATCGTATTTACTATCCTAATTTGGGTCATACTAGTCATAACATGCAAAATATAATATCATATATATTACATTAACCATCCACGCATTTATAATATCATTATAAACACAAATTATTTACTTATTAACAATTAATAAGCAAATAAACCTTTCCATAATAATTATAAAACATAACAAATTTAAGCTAGAAAATATTTAGGAAACTTTATTATTTTAATTCAATTACTCATTTAAACATGGCAATAATCATTATTATTCAAAAATTTGCAAAATAGGAAACTTTTGGATTTATGCTCAACTTTAGAAAATCAGATTTTCCGAAAACAAATTTTTTTTTTTAAATAGAGGTTTGACTTGTTGACCGTTGGCCAGCAGCACAAGGCTGCCAGTCAACAACCAACCCAAAACCCACTCGCTGGAAATCAATAGAGCACCACACACACACGACACACACACAACCACAACTGCACAGCAGCAGTCCAATCGGACTGCCTGCTAGGGTCGCGCCGCACACCGCCTGCATCACCAGCCTCTCCGGCTAGTCAGACGACGGCAAAGATGCCGCCAACGCCGCCGCCAGAAGACGCGCCGCGCACGTCGAACGTGCGTCGCACGCGTGGCTACCGCCAGCGCCACGCCAGATTCTGGAACCCCCCCCCCCCCCACCAGCCACCGTGGCACCACCCTCACCGGCGGTCCACCCAGCCATGGTTGGCTTATCCTTTTAATATATGTAACAATTTATAAAATATTAAACTAATCTTTATTCAACAATTGTTTAAAGATTAAGGATTTAATTAGGTTTTATAATCCGAAAAATATGACACAAATTTTGAATCAATCAACAAAACTTAAACAAATTTTAGATTTATTGAGATTAGATTTCAATGCATAATCTTTATTAACATTAAATCCAACAAGAATTCAAAATTTAGGGGCAAAAATCAAATTAGATCCGAAAAATTCAGAAAATTAACAATTAAACTATGAAAAATTCGAAAATAAATTTTAGGGTGATCCTCTGAATTATCACAACATATAAAATCAAATATTTTAATTGTTATCTTTAAATTCTATGATTAATCAAATTAAACATAAAATTCAATTAGAATTCACAATAATATGACAAAAATCCAAAAGTATATTGGGAAAATTCCAAAAATTATTTTCAGCTGTCATATTATTCAAGATCTATATTGGTGATGAACATTAGATTTATTTAACAATTTAAAAATCAAATCTTTAATTGTTAACAAATTATTACAATGATTAATCAAATTAAACATTAAATAATTTTAAATCTAACAAATATATTTATAAAAATCCGAAAATTTTGGATTGAATTAACCAATTTATTTCGTCCATAATATAAAAAAATTGGAACTTTATAAAATTATTTGAGCATAAATCACAAATAAATCAATTATTTACAATTTCCTATCAATTAATATCAAATATCATAAATAAATCCTCCCTTAATTGAATAAAAATAATAAATTTGCATACAATAACATGATCATATGAATATTATAAATTAGGCAAAACTGATACCACTGTAGGAACATATAGATGCATTTAGCGGGATTTCAAGAAACAATTTCCTAACATCGATCATAGGATCGCAAACATAATCAAACACATGAATCATTCAATAGGGATTAAATATCAAACCTTTGTAGCGTGATTTCCCTGTTGTATGCAAGCTTTGAAGATCCAAGAGCCCCAAGTGTTGCTCCTCTAATAAGTCCACGAGCACCAATTGAACACCATAGAACGGAAGAGAATAAATTCTCTTGCTTTTGATGGTATAGGCGCCGGTTTAGAGGGAATAGTTTAGGGTTTCACTTTTCTCTCTCTTGTGAAAAGAAACTGCTTAATAAATTAATCACCTAAACCCTCGTATTATATCCTATATATAATAGAAGAGTCATAGGCTGGTTAGGAAAACTAATTCTCCTCCTATCCCCTTAGAACCAGCCCAACCCAAATCCTAAATGGATTTGGATTGCTTTGTCCAACTTGTGCCACAATTTGTGACCTCATAGGATAAATCTATTTTAGTTATAGGCCCAATCAATATTGTCATATTAATCATATTTATTCTCTAGCAAGAAGATACGATTACTAAAATAATTAACTTTATTATCTTCATAATATAATTCTTATTTATATTTAGTAATTGCCGGGATGTCTAAGGACATATTCCTTCATAGAGTTCGTTTAGGATGTATCTAGTTTTTAATACTTAAGTTGGGTTAGTATGATTTTAGGTCTTGGGTGGGAATAATTTCATGTTCTATGTTGGTTTAGCTTTTATGAATTATATGGTTTAGTGTGATGATATTGACAGTCTCATGGAATTCTTTGTTTGATACTATGATTAGAATTACATGCTAACCTCTTGGCTTAATATTAGAATCCATGTCTAGAATTGCATGATCTTATTTTCTCTGTTTATGATAATATAGTATGTGTAGAATTTTTGGTGCCGCACCACTGCTTTGGTGCCTGCACTACTTTGTCTTGTAAGATAAAGTTGGTCTCCTAGGCTGCTGTTGTTTTCGTTGTTCACAGGATGCTATTGCTTGGCTGCCTGCAAAAATCTTTGTTAATTTTATCATGTTATGTATTACTTCTTACTTCTTAAGGGTATTGTTGTAGTTATGTTTCATTAACTAGTATTTATTTGTAGAAATATTTTACTGAGATTAAGATATCCGGTGGGATAGATGTAGTTCCCGAAGAAGTTCATGTCAACCATCTAGGTTGCGATTTAGGGGTATTACTTGGGTTAATTGTTGTCGTCTGAGAGGTTGAGAAGTACTGAGCTGTATACTATGCAGCATCGGGAGTTTGGCCATTCTTAGACACAGGCAGTAGGGAACGTAGGCCCATAGGCTGTCTCGAGATTTCAATCTGACAAACCTTAGGAAGTGGGTTGTGATCCACTGGCGTTCTGCTCTTTCTCAAAACCTATTATATTATTTTATTTAATTATTTTGGAGTCTTATGCTATGGATCTTGTATGCTTATCTTAAGTTCATTATTGTTGATTTACTTTATTTAAGCATGTTAAACTGTTTGTTGTTGTTTGGCTGTTATTTAAGCATGTTAAACTGTTATGTTGATTGAGACTTATTTATTAATGCTTGATAACTCCTATGTGGATCCTAATTGAGCTGGGAGAGCTGGTAGTTACTCCCCACTGATTGTGGATATTTGTTGTATATTTTTGCAGGTTATGTTGATGGGAATCTTCTTTGGTTTTGGGCTCGGGTTGAGATGTGAGCATTAAAATGTTAGATGTTTTAGGCCTAGACTTTTAGTTACTTTAAGAGTTAGTTTCCTCTTTTGGATATTAATCTAATTAATTTAATTTATTTATACTATTTATTTATGTTGGTTTTATCACTTAGTTATTTAAACGCATTTCTTGTAGTAGTGACATTCCCAGAAGATGATGTTTCCGCCATCGACCTATAATACTATTATTATTTAAATCTTTTCCCGCTTTGAAATTCTGGGGTGTTATAGCCCGTCTCATCTTCTTTTTCCATCTCTTCTATGACATTCTCCAGCTCGCCAATGGCCATATAATCAGATTGGCCTGGGTATTCTCGAGGAGTATATTCTTGATATCCTCGTCTATTTCCACATTAAGATCAATGTTTAGTACATGCTAATCAGTTGATGTCATATGCATTTATTAATGCGACAAAGCCTTTACAAACAATAATTGGAGAGGTAATAAGATAAACCCTCTGTTTCATAATTTTCCAACAAGTTAACAAGTAACCGCTTATATAGTCAACAAGTGACCCCTTATAGAGTCAACAAGTAACCCTTTATATAGTTGTAGACACATAATCGTGTCTCCACATATAAGGATCCGATGATGAAACATATTGTGGTCTTAATTGGTCCGACCCAAGGGTAGAGCAGTTCGAAAAGCCATCACAAAATATTTCGGAAAGTGTTAAAGTCCTATTTTTAAGCCCATTTAATTATTCATGATAATTAATTGTATTTTGACCCCAATCCTTTGAAAAGCCCAATTAATTTTTTAATAATAATTAATTATTTAATAATAATTAATTGTTTTATTCTAATAAAATAAATATTTTCAAAGATATTTTTATAGTTAAAATTGGATTTTATCCCGTAAAATCAGATTTTCGGAGTTAAAAGACAAAAGAAAATCTTTAAAACGCGTTTTTATAAACGAAGCTGTCGAAACGTGTCAAAAGTAAGGCGGTGCGCTGAGCACAACAACGTGTGCTGAGCGCACCAGACTGCGCCGAGCGCACGTGTCCTGCCACGTAAGCACGCGCCTAGCGCACAACAGTGTGCCAAGCGCACAAGACTGCCACGTAGACTGATGTGTCATACAGAGTCCTGCGCTAAGCGCACTTCTCTGTGTGAGACGCATCTTTTTCTTTCTTATCTTTTTCAAAGCGCGTACCACGTGTACGCTTTCTACTGGGCAAGCCGCATAAGGCGCGCCAATCTACGCCTGACACGTGGATTTGCGCGTGACACGTGCCAGCTGCGCCAGGCGCAGCTGGCACGTGAAGCACAAATTCGTATTCCTTATAAATAGGCTTCGATTTCCGAATTAAAGAACGGTTTTGACAACACATAACACTCGACTTTTATATTACGAATACACTTACGAACCTCTCTACAAAATACGTATTCTCTCTACAAAACATATATAAACACATTCAAATCTACATACTTTCATACATTCAGATCTTCAGGCTTCACGATTGCTTGTCCCGAAGGTTGTCAATCTCTCAGACCCAAGCCACGATATTATCCTGAGGGTCCTTGATCTTTAATATAAAAATTGCTCTTTTGTATATTTTAACCTTTTATTGCTCTTTTATATTCGTTTTCATATATTATTACATGTTTGCCTGATTGTTCTATGCATGATTTTTATGACCCATATGTTATTATTGCTAATCAAAGACCTAAAGAACTGTTCTAACCTTAATCATATTAATTTGGACAACCTGCTAGGTTCCCTGTAAATTGATTGCTTAATAACATATCATTAAAAAATAGTATTTTTATGAGTTTCTTGAACCAACCTAGACTAAATATTTTTAGGCTGCATGAAAATATTTCATGGTTATTCTTTTGCATAAACATTGACATGAATCGATATTTAGTAGAGGCCAGCAATGGGCGAATGTGGTTCATTATGACCATATTCGTACCCTCACCCCCCGAACTCAATCTTTGGTTCATTTTGACCATCTATGGAGTCAGGACGGGGAAATCTACATTGGATAAGTCCCTAAGATGTCCCTACAGTTTTCAATATCCAATTAGGTTTATGAGTCTTCCTTTAAAGACTTGTTGGCGACTTCAAAATAATTTTCAATAAAACCTTAACAATGGGGTATTCAAATCAAATA
Source organism: Beta corolliflora (assembly GCA_947648045.1). Lineage (NCBI taxonomy): Eukaryota > Viridiplantae > Streptophyta > Magnoliopsida > Caryophyllales > Amaranthaceae > Beta > Beta corolliflora. The sequence continues at coordinate 185,307 of CANSZD010002072.1, forward strand.
CGCGCTCATCCCGCGTAATAGTCATTAAGTAATAACCCCTTATATAGTCAATAAGTAACCCCGTACAAACAGAAAAACTAACCCATACGAAACAGAATAAGTAACCCATCACCCAATACCTAAAAGGTGAGAGATTGACACCTTAAAAGAAGAATAAGTAACCACTAGGTAACTGACTAAGTAAACCCGCTTTCAAACCATATAATATAATAAGTTACCCCTTACAAGCTATATAGATAACCTCTTATTAACTAAATATGTAACCCCTTCCCTCATAACTGAATTAGTAAGAAATTGCAGGTAAAACCTCATGTTAACTAACAAGCTAACCTCTTTTTAACTAACACTAGTGGAAAAACATCATCGGATCCGTTCAAAACAAGGGTTACTAATCCGATTTTGGGCCGGATCATTTGGGCTAAAAGCGGTTGACAAAAGACAACTGCTCCGGTTGACAACATGATTAGTTATTCATTAACTGATCCGGTTTTACAACAACCGGACCAGTTACATAGTAAACTGATCCGGTTTTAGGTGAAAATTGGATCAGTTAATGAGTAATTGATCATGTTCTGCCCCAAAAAAAATTTGCATTTTTTCATCCTTAATTCATACAAAAACAATTGGATATGATAAAAAGTACTAATACTCATTTTATTATACATAATTGAGCATAAATAATTACAGATACATAAAAAATATATTTCAAGTTCTTAATCAAGAGACAAAGATATTAGCTTGGCACTAAGGCTAAGAATGCTGGTGAGCTTGAACTTGCCAAACCGTGGCTGAATATGCAGGAATATTAATTGCCAGTTGATCATATCTCTACAGCTCCATATCTATGGACGGTTGACAGCAGGTCAACCACTGCGAGTAGAAAAATAGTTAGTACTTAACGCAGAAAAGGTGAATCACACACACACATAAATGCAAGCACAAATGTGATAAAGGGCGAGTGAGCAAGAGAAATCAATGAATACCTCCTTCAGGTGTTACAAGAGGTTTCTGCTCAAGAGGTACAGGGGCTTCAACCTCTTTACAAAAAAAAAGTAATAAACATGTTAATACTTAATATATTGTTAAAGAGACTTGGATCACAATGCTGAGTGATCAGATAGGGGAGCTGGAGGGAGAATGTACCATAAGTAGGCGTTTTAAAAAATTGAACAGTAGAAACTGAAATATCTACATCTAAGTATTACAAGAAGGAGACCAATTAAGAGACTAACTTACAGCTGGAAAATATATACTACAACTAATTGAGTTTATGACGGTACATTAATGTAGGAGGAAGACGATGAAGCTCTTTGAACGCAAAAGTAGGAAGAGACTTACCCTGAGATAGTGGTGAAGGATGTTCACTCTCATGGGGTGGTACTTCTAGACCTGCAAAGAAGAATCAGATAAGCATCAGCCACCTGAAAATTTGTCTTCACATCTATTGAGCAGAATTATGCTAAATTAGGGTAACCGCCTGACAACCTTTAATAACTAAGCCAAAAAAAGGTTTTTCTTGTTTAAGTGATCCTACAACAAAAAAAATTTAACGTTCTGGCAAACAGAAGTTCTTTGCTTGATGAAAGTTTGGCAGGACAGCCCAAGATTTTACAACTTCAGCAAGAGCTCTATGGTCACCAACATTGGTAGAAGAATTATTAACCATATTTTGGTATATCCATACTTTCACAACCAAAGTTGAAGAATTATTAACAAAGAAAAAGAAGTATACTTTGACTATTGCAGTGTGAAACCAAAGTAGAGATTTCAGCTATACAAGATAAATAACATTTACGTCTATTGCATATTGTAAAAAAAAATTCCACGAAGGATAAAAAGAAAGGTTGGAGGCTTACTTGGTCTAAAGCAAACAACATGATGAGTGGTGTGACGAAAGATAATGCTAGATAAATCGACATCATATATTAGATTTCACCAAATACATCAGACAACCAAAAAGCACTAGATTGGGAAACCAAGATAGCAGTCTATTCGCAATGGTTTAAAAGCATTGAACCTTTATTCCATATCGCAGGAAAATATAGCCACCTAATATTCATAAATGGTTTCATCATCATGAGAATTGAAGTAGCAAAATTGCACATATAGCTTCGAATTAGTCATGTTCATGCATTAGAAATGAATAAACAAATCACCTTTCTTTATAATTGTAGTTTTGCTAGTATCCGAAGACAGAAAATGATGCAACAACTGAAATCCCAAGAATAAACTATATATCCACAACCAAATCACAATTCTTCACCTTTTATCAATTTAATTAAGCCTCCAATCAAATCCAATTCAAAAACTATCCATAATATCATATACATTTCACATCTCTTGATTAGTTAATTCCCTAGATCAAATTCCTATTGAGTAGTTGAGTGTTGTTCACCTTTCTTCTAATCAGAGGGGAGTGAAATTACTGAGTACCCCCCTTTTGTTGAATCCAACAAAAGGCGAATTCAATCATTGTCCGACATTGAAGACTGGTGGATGGGTTATTTTTCGACACACATCAAAGGAGCAGCTGAGGAGAGAACCGGCTGAGCGGCGTCGCTTTTGCTGCTCTTGGCTGGGTGGTTGAGCGACGGTGGTTGAGCAATCAGGTGAATATTATCTAGCAATCAGGTGCCTTGCACATAAAAATGATAACATCAGGTTATATTATCTTAATGTTGATTACACACTTATTTTGTCAGCTAAGATCATCATGGAACTTAAAAATTCTGCTAATTTAAAGATAAGCAACAAGGACATGTTCATTCAACAAACTTACACAAAACAAATTCCTTGTAATGGGGACCTGTCCTACAATTTTTAGAGGAGTTGTAACCCACTGAAGCTACCAAAAATTTAATCCAAGATTCAAAGTAATGAACTCTAAATGTTGAGTGGGTATCCTCGTCTCATGAATTATTATTGCGGTAATAAACAAAGAGAGAATGAGAGACAGTGAGAAAAGCGCTTTGAATCGCACTACAGATCCTCTGCAAATTCTCAAAAACATACCCAAATGCGAAAACACTAAAACCCAATATAGCAGCAGTATAGCAGCAGCAAAAGAAACCACACCCCCATTAACAACCACAGATTAACAATTAGTTTTAATATGAAAGTGACGAAGAAGAAATCATGTTACAGAGATAACAATGATAATAATAAAATAAAATTTCTTCAACTCCAACAATAAACTAATGACAATCATCAATACATAAGAACAAATATTATAATTTTTGACTAAAATTAAACTTCATGTAACATGACATTCCACAATTTTGGATAAAACCGAGCTAAAAAATGAAAGTTCAGCAGTTAACTAAAGAAAATGAAATTAAGGAATTACAAAATGGAATGAACAAATTCAGGAATCTCAAACCCTAAATCTGGGCAAAATTCAACATTCCTTTCTCATCAAAACCTAGAAATCTAGAATCACAAAACAACGAAAACACAAAGTTTAAACACTAAAAAAAATATGCCATTAATAGGAGAAACAAAGAAGACAATTATACTTCAGTAGTACGGCAAATTAAAAAAAGAGGCAATTTGTAGAGAGAGAAAGAAACCTGGAAGAAGAAGAACTGTTGACGAATTGGCGGTGGGGTTTGGTGGTGGTGGAACCCAGTGGGGTGGTGGAGTAGCAGCACATCACAGTGGGGTGGTGGAACCCTTGTTCAAGCGCAAGAGGCCAGGAAGAAGGAGAGAAAAATGAAATGAGGAAGGAGGGGAAAATGCGGGGTTGGTAAGAAACGAAATGAGGAATAACTGATCCAGTTAAGTGAACCGGATCCGTTTTCTGTTAACTGATCTGGTTCACTACAAGACCGAATCAATTAATAAGCCCAGCTTTGGCGGAAAAATTGTCACGATTTACGGATCCCTTTTTTTAAAAACCGAATATGTTGTGTTGTGTCATATAACATTTTTTCTACTAGTGTAAATAGGTAAACCCTTTACAAACCCCTTACAAACTGAACAAATACCAATTACCTCCTATAAAATGTTAATGCAACCCTTACAACTTAATAGGTAATCCCTTGCAAACTGAATAAACAGAACAAGTAATCCCTTACAACCATTATAGGTAAATTAACAAGTATTTAAACAATTTAACAGAACAAGTAACCCCTTTCAAATTGTATAATTAATGCCACGTAGATTCATACAACAAACATTCTCCAAAATCATACATTTATGGACACAAAGTAAAAACAACAAACATTCTCCAAAACATACATTTATTGCAAAGAGTTAAAAACAACAAACATTCTCCAAAACATACATTTGTTGCAAAATAAATGAACTGCACGTTTCAACTTGTTCAGGTGAAATAGTTTCACCAGTACATTTATGATAATTTTAAATTATATGGTAGATGAAAATAATTGTAATTCCCCAAATTACCTCATGAACGTGCATCACGGGTGTTCTGAAACTCTCACACTCCTCCATTTTCGCAGAATGCAGGACCCTCAACAACTTTTCCACCTCAAATTCAATATGGTCCAAGATTTGTACTAAATGCACGACTATGGCTTAAAATATATATGTCAAAATTTTAAAGTGTACTTGATTTCAAGATATAAAATAACCAAGGTGATTATAGCTCCCTGGTAATACTAGAGCGTCGGGGAAAGCCTTTCTAATCCTAAATAGAGCTTGTCACCCAACACATCTACACCCTTCATCTTCCCAGATAAAAAAAATAATACCCTTTTTTTGTGATACTAGCAAGATGCATCTATACAAATCGTAATAGACATTTATGGATCAATTACACCAGAATATCGTGGAACACAAGAAAGCAATAAACTTAACAGCAATAATTTATAATGCAAATGTGAAACTCTATATGCCCATCTTATGTCTACCCGTCAATTTTAATGTTCAACTTTTATCTTTTCTAGTCCTGGAAAACTGATATCACTTTGTAACACCCTCAAATTACTCACTTCAAAATAAATAATTAAATAAATAATATTTGAGTAATTTAGGAGTATTACAGCCATGTGACTTTCACGCTTTCGGCAACTCTACTAACTAACAAAATAACTTGTAGAATTAACAAAATATATTGTATCAGTTACCAATATCCCATGCAAACTAACACAATTCCCATGCTCTAAAGATCGATCATGAATTCAAACTACATTAACTCTAATGAAACTAATGCAACTCATCTAATATCATGTATGCATAATCATAATCTATGAAATATTACGAAAATTATTTAGTAATATGAAATTTTTATAATCAGTAACTACTAACTATTCTCAATCAATAATTTATTAAAGCAACCTTATATCAATAATCAAACACTAACTAAGTAAATCAATAACATCCTCAATACATAGATGATTACCCTTGTACAATTTTTTTGTAAGTATTCCCTTAGTATGTAAATCAGTAATCCATGTCTTACACCACCCCGTATCCTCTTGATGAAATATCAAATTCTGAAGCAACATATTGATAAGCTAACTTAATAAATTACTACGCCAGTACAAAGTCTATCTTTAAGCTCAAAACATTTTCATCAGTAACTCTTTGGTTACTGATTGGTAACATATAAATATACTTAAGTCAATCGACCTCTTCTAATAACATGCCATATTATATCTACTCCAGATCCTGCAATAATAATTACTATTGTCTACATTAACTCATTGTACCTTCAAGCCATGTATCATCCTTCAGCTTGTACTTCGCAATTAGTGAACACCATTCCCGATCAAATTCATCCACCAAAACACTCTCATTAATAACTTCAAGTAAGACCTTCTTAAATTCCTTATAGTCCTTATACATGCCTAACTTCTTACCGAACTTCGTAAGGATGTGCCACAAGCACCATCGATGACAAGTTCCGGCCACAACAATCCGTAAAGCCTTTCGCATGGTGGCATCCTGATCGGTCAGGAAATAGTCTGGGGCTCTTCCACCCATGCACTTAAGCCAATTACTAAAGACCCATCTGTAAGTTTCTACATCGTCATGATATATCGATGCACACCCTATAATATACTCTATCCATGATGGTTTAAACCTACGAAATTGGCAAAGGGGAGTTTATAGTCATTTGTCAAATAAGTTGCATCAAAACAAACCACGTCCCCAAAATAATCGTAAGCTGATCGGCTCCTAGCATCGACCCACGACACATCTTTAATGTGACCCTCCTCATCATGTGAAAGAAATTCTGATTATCATCAGTCATCTTCTCAAAGTAACGCAACATAGAATTTGCATCACCATCTTTGAATTTCAGCCTCCGTTCTTTTGCTACAGTATTTCGTAAATCCTTCTCGCTTATCGCCGTGTTATCCAAACCATTCCTATAAGTGACAATACATTTGTGATTTGCGAAATCTTCAAACCAGCCGCATGATCGTTGAGCAACTTACGCCTAACCGCACAAGTTATCTCTTCACATTGAAACTTGCTAATGTGCCTAAATTTTCTCAACGTAGGGTTGTGGTTCTCATGTTTTAGTATCAATTTCTTTACTTCTAATGAACAATCATTATTAGTAACAATTTCATTCAACATCACACGACATTGACATTTCTTAGTCTTCCTAGTAGATATTTGAACTCCTTTTTTTACCTACACCTACTCTATTCCCATCAACTACCCGCCTATTATTGTTCGGCTGCCCTTCACATTCACATTTCCATGTATAACTACGCCACACCTTAGAATTATCCTTCGTATTCTTTCTCGCCCTATCTGCCCTAAGTACACCAGAACCCTCATGTTTTCCATAATTAACAAAGCATTCATCAACTTCATCCCAAGAACCGAATACCATTTCAACTCTTGGTACTGTAAAATTTTTGCTACTTGATCCAATTCTCACTTTCATCATTTAAATCGGCCAAATTCGCATATATTTCCATATTCTCACTTCCATCATTTAATTTCGCTAAATCCTCGTATATTTCCACATTAAGATCAATGTTTAGTACATGCCAACCAGTTGATATCATATGCATTTATTAATGCGACAAAGCCTTTACAAACAATAATTGGAGAGGTTATAAGATAAACCCACTTTTTCATAATTTTCCAACAAGTTAACAGGTAACCGCTTATATAGTCAATAAGTAACCCCTTATATAGTCAACAAGTAATCCTTTATATAGTCATTAAGTAATAACCCCTTATATAGTCAATAAGTAACCCCGTACAAACTGAATAACTAGCCCATACAAAAACAGAATAAGTAACCCATCACCCAATACCTAAAAGGTGAGAGACTGGCACCTTAAAAGAAGAATAAGTAACCACTAGGTAACTGACTAAGTAAACCCGCTTTCAAACCATATAATATAATAAGTTACCCCTTACAAGTTGTATAGGTAACCTCTTATTAACTAAATATGTAACCCCTTCCTTTATAACTGAATAAGTAAGAAATTGCAGGTAAAACCTCTTGTTAACTAACTAGGTAACCTCTTTTTAACAAAATAGGTAATCCCTTTACTAACCTCCTATAAAATGTTAATGTAACCCTTACAACTTAATAGGTAATCCCTTGCCAACTGAATAAACAGAACAAGTAATCACTTACAACCATTATAGGCAAATTAACAAGTATTTAAAAATTTAACAATTAAGTAACCCATTTCAAACTGTATAATTAATGCCACATAGATTCATACAACAAACATTCTCCAAAATCATACATTTATTGACACAAAGTCAAAAACAACAAACATTCTCCATAACATATATTTATTGCAAAGAGTTAAAAATAGCAAACACTCTCCAAAACATACATTTATTGCAAAATAAATGAACTGCACTTTTCAAATTGTTCAAGTGAAATAGTTTCACAGTACATTTATGATAATTTTAAATTATATATGGTAGATGAAAATAATTGTAATTTCCCAAATTACCTCATGAACGTGTTTCACGGGTGTTCTGAAACTTTCACACTCCTCCATTTTCGCAGAATGCATGACTCTCAACAAATTTTGCACCTCAAATTCCATGAATGTAATGCACGTTAAATGCAATTTTTGAAATAAATCAAACTTGATGACTGTTTCCTTTATATTATCCTTTGTAGGTTATTTCCTGCAATTTTCGTTTCTCTCTATCAAGTTCTTGAGCTCTGCTCTGCTTTCTGTTCCCAGCTAATATACAAGTACATTTTTCTTCTTCTGCTTTTTCTAATATACAGGTACGTTTTCCCACGTTTTTTCATTTTTCTACGTTTAATCCATCATTAATCAAATCATGTCCTTTTTTCCCTCTAAAATTACTAAAGGTTTCAGATTAATTAAATGTGGGCCAGCGCATTTTCACTTTTACCCCCCAACTATTTTTATTTGCATTTCAGCCCCTGTTAGTTAGGGATGGCAATTGGGCGGGGCGGGTGCGGAGGATGGTACCTCCACACCCGCACCCGCATAAAATTCCCATCCCCATCCCCATCCCCGCCCCACCACTCATTGCGGGGGAAAATTCCAAACCCATCCCCGCCCCCACTAGGTACGTATTTAAACCCATCGTACCCACTTCATCCCCGCACCACCACCCGCATGGGTACTCGCACCCGCTTCTTACCCGCGTCATACCCACATATTTATATTTTGCAAGATAAAATTATTAATAATATAAAGTATATAAATAGAATTTCAATAATAAATATGCGGGGCGGGCGGGGGTGGGGCGGGGCGGGCGGGGGTGGGGCGGAGCGGGTGGGGATGGGGCGGGTATAACATAAAATCCACACCCGCTCCACCACCCATTACGGGTACGATTTTCATCCCCATCCCCACCAAACCTAGACCCATCCCCGCCAAACCTAGACCCATCCCCGCCCACTTGGACGGGGATGGGGGCGGGTCTCCTACTTGACCTGCCCCAATGCCATCCCTACTGTTAGGGGTTATGAAACCACTAACAGTTAGTGTTTTATCACTCCTCCATCATGAGATGCCAAAATGGCATCGCACAGGGATACAAAAGTAATTTAATAAGCTGGAGGTACCAAAGTAAGTATAAGCTGGTGCCAAAGCTCATTAAATTTGGTACCAATACCAAATTAACTTTTACTTGGTACCAAAATGTAAGTAAACTTTGGTACCAACTTATACCAAAGCTCTGTAAAATTGGTACCAATACCAATGTAACACTTAATTTGTACTAAAGTGTAAGTAAACTTTGGTATCAACTTATACTTTACTTTGGTACCAATGTGAGTTACTTTGGTATTGATAATTGATATACCAATGAGATGCCATTTTGGCATCTCATGATGAGATGCCAACAGTCTCTCAGTTAGGCCGAACCATTTAGTGGTAAACAAAGGTAGTGGGGCCCATATATTTGTAATAAAAAATATAACTTCCAATCAAGCCAGTTAACTGTAGTTTACGGTAATTTTTTAAAGAAAAACACGAGTTGACCAACGAAAAGTAACAGTAGGTAAAAAAAATACCACCTCTCTTTTCTCAATTCTCTTCTTCTTCCCCCTTCTCTCTTTCGTGTCTGAACTCCCCCCCTAAATTGTGAACTAACTGGCGTGAAACAGTTGCCCTCGTCGGAAGAGTAGTTGGAGTGGTGAATTCTGAGTCGCCTTAGAATTAAGTTGGTAGTGTGAGCTTGTTGGGGAGGCAAAAGTAAGTAACCACGTTTATGTGTCAATTCAATTATGTTATTAGATAGGGAAATTGGAGTACTTTTGACAATTGAGCTTGAGTTATGACTTGGTTCATGTGTTTAAGTAGCTACCATGTTTATGTATAAATGAAATTAGGTTTTTAGGTAGCTAATTTAGAGTACCTTTGACAATGGAGCTTAAACTATGTGTATTGTTTTAATTATAATTGCAAAAAAAAGTTATGTGTATTTGATAATGGAAATCTATATAATACTATAAAGCCATAAGGATTTGCTTAGGTGTCGTGACTATGTTGAAATGTTGAGGTGTCAAGCCTTTGTATAAACTTCAAACTTAAATATTAATGATGTGTCATGCCTTTGGTAAAATACACCCATGTTTGGCGTACTAATAGAATCATAGAAGGTCTGCATTTACTAAATTAGACCAACAACTTTGGTAAGAGTTGAAGATAAATAAGGAAGTCCAATCAAGCATAATCTGAATCAAGGCAAAAAATTAGGAGTCAAATGCACAGTCATAAAAAAAATTCCTAAAATAAAAAATCAAATTCCCCTAAATCTGCCAATTTGATATAGTTACCCGATAATATAAGTTAATCAAACCAATATAAACCACTATGTATATTAGTTTTAACTCTCCATAGTATGCACAAAATTAAAATTAAAATTATTGTTCCGTGCTCTTATTTCAAAATTATTAAAACATTCAGCCTAATTATTAAAATGGGTGATGGGTATATGAGGTAGAAAAGTATAAAAAGTTGATGTGATAGGTTACCATATAACGAAAAAGTGAAAGAGTAACAATTAAAAAAACCAAAAAGGGAAAGCGTGCCCATTAGAAAAACGGAGGTAGTATAAAGTACGATGTTCTTCTGTGGTAGTTCAATGACATCGGAGGATCATGTAAGTTTTAGGTGAGACGTCATACAAAAAAATTCTATAATAGACTAAATCAACTAAATTCAAGAAAAGAGATAGGAGCATAAAGTAGCCATCTAATTTACTCCCTTTTTTATTGCTACATTTTTTAAAAATGGTTGTTTCTTTTTAAATGATACATTTTATTTGGTTTCACTATCCACTATAGAAAGAGATAGAGAAACAAAAAAGGGGGCGAGAAAAGGGGATTCGAATAATTATCTGATTTGAGCAATTTCATTTTAGAGATGTAGAAGAAGGAAGAATCTAGAAAGACATAGAAAAGGAAAAAACTAGAAAGAGAAAGATAAATAAAAAGGGGGCGATAAAAGGGGATTCGAACTATTATAATATTTATCAATACATATCTTAGAAATTGTGAAAATGATAGTATGATTTATTTGTTGTGATATACTTTATATCTCTCTACTCTATAATATCTTGACAATAAATTGCAGCAACAACTATAATAGGGGGACACCATAGCTCACCCCTTCCGTTATATAATAGAGATATATATAATTGTCCAACTAACTTTTATTTTTTTTATACTTGATGTACAGACAATTATGATCAGTTGTCTACATTTCCATCATTAGGTACAAATATCTTCTCGATTCGGCAAAGTCCTTTGAGTGATATATCTAATGGTTATTCAAAATATTTTACCCAATTGCAATGATTTTTATCATTTATAAACTTTCATAAGTTTTATTATGAAACATTTTTCATGTCGATGTTATTAGGACAAACGGGATCAATGAACCAAAAAGGGTATGTGGTCAGATTTCAAACTACCCTTAGCATGGTTATATGTATCATCTCAACTCCCCTCAAAACCCACTCAATTGTATTTCAAGCGGTAATGCAATCATCTAAGTCTTTTTTCTGATTTAAAATTATATTCATTTTATTAAAAAAAAAGGAAACGCGGGTATATTATAGTTTCTTTCACTTAAACTTTGAAGAAACATTTTTTAATGTGATGTTATTAGGACAACCAGGATCAATAGATAAGGGTAAACGAAAAAGTTTATGTGGTCGGAGCTCAAGCAACGCTCAACATAGTCATATGCATCATCTCAGCTTCCCTCAAACTCCACTAAGTTGTATTTCAAGTGGTAATGCAATCATCAAAAAAAATTCTAATTTATAATTAATTAGATTCATATATATTTAAATAAGAAATGAATGTAAATAATAATTTATCTTACATAAACTTTAGGGGAATTAAGTGATCATTTCGCAAGACAAACATTAATGAGACTTGCCAGACATAGAAGGAAGATCATTATGACTGAGAAACGAGCAAGAAGATCAAATCGTTCACAATGCATCAAGAAAATGAGAGTTTGTGCAATTCGCACGGAACTAATGAAAGTGCTCTATCAAATGGTAATCACTTATGTGTAGATTACTATATCTCTTACTGTATAATAATGGAGTTTGTATCATCTTTTCACTATGATAACCCATACATGTTTTTCAGTGTTGACAAACATCGGATCACCAAGCACATGTACAATGATGACCGATTGCATGAGGAACTACACAACCCTAGAGGAAAATGGTTAGAATTGTTGTATCCTTTAATATATTTTCATATTTATATGATTTGAATATATTTGTGTAATTCTAATATGCTTCTAAAATTTATCTCGTATTAACATGGAGCACATCAGTCACAGTGGAAAAGAATAACATAGTCACGCTCATTTACATAAGTAATGGTGAGATTAAAAGAACATAACCCTCTTTTTTTGTATAAAGTAAAAGATAAGATTATCTAAATATTGGTGTAAGAATAAAGTTGTTACATCATTTATTTGTTAGATAAATATGTTGCCGCTAGAATTGCAAGGCAGAAGAGAAGATTAATAATGTCAGAAAAGGCTATTGGAGGAAGTATATATACTACAACAACATGTAGTATATAGATTATAATATATTTTCTTTAAAAAAATGTGTTTATATTCATACATTAAATATTAATACCACAAAATATTCTATTACAGGCAAATCGAATGCTCAAGGTGACTTGGTAAGCTTCTGCCAGATGAGTGCGAAGTACAACTCCAAAAAACGTGTTATTCTAAGTATCAGAGTACTAAGCTCAATTGCACGGATTATTGATATTGGTATTCTCTTATTGCCAAAAAAATTCAATAACACTATTTTAATATAAAAAATATTTAATAAAAGCAACTTTTTAGCATAATTAATTGCGTCCTCATATGTGGTATAATAGGCCAAGTTAGTCATATACAGTCTAGGACTAATTGCAATGGTATGAATGCACAAGATCCACAACATGATGAAGAGAGTGTCGATGAATATGATGTCAATACTTTAATCGGTATGTGCTCCCTCGTCTTTTTTTTATCCTTCTCACTTGGAATCTTGACACTATTCATAGTTAGAGAGAATCTTCTCAATTTTTTTCAATTTATAAGAAAAAAATATAGTCATGTACGGTCTTGTTTGATTCGTCTCAATTAGTACATTATTAATATTCAATCGTTATAATTTTTACTAAAATATAATCAAAGATATTTAAGTTCAAAGATGTGCATTGGGAGACGCGCACATGAAAGTGAGAAAGATAAAAAAACAGAGAGAGTATTTCGACAAAATATCTACTTCTCAGAAGCAAGATTTTAGGGTGTGTATATGATAGTTGTTGATATCCTAAGTCTTTATATCTTAATTGATTCAAATCTAAACTATTCGATATATAGAAAGGGAACAAGATGGATATTCAAAAGTTGAAATTCTACTATCTAAATGTTGTTTTTATAAACTCATTGGTAATGTAATATAATAAATAAAAAAGGGACGAATATACATAAATAGTTCTTTCAAATCTTGAAGGGTATTGGGATATTTGTGATCCCACCTCGGAATGTGAGTTTTGTGGAGCGCATATGTGGTTTGATGAATTGTCAAATAAACAAAATAAAACAAACAAGCCTAAATTCTCATTGTATTGTATGCAAGTGAACGTCCAACTTCCACTCCTACAAAGGCCGCCACCATTCTTGGCAAATTTATTGGAGAAGAAACATACAAGAAGCAATCACTTCTTTGAGAATATTCATGCATACAACATGATGTTTTCTTTCACATCAATGGGTGTAAAACCAAAACTTTGGTTTAAAAACATTATAAAATATTCATTTTCATTTAGATATCTGACCAAACCTTTAGGGTGTTACCACCGCATCTATTGTTAAAAATAAATGCAAGGCTAATTACTAATATAAAATCAAACTTACAATCCAAATTATCAAAATAAACCAATCTAAGTGGTCTAACTTAAATCAATTCAAAACTAAACAATCCCAAATAACAGTACTATTGTATTTATTAAACTAGGTGAACTTAAAACTATAAGTGCGCTCATTCCTGCAACGTAGTCCCTTTCACCAACCTGCACAATTTAAATAGGAAAGAACAAAGAAAAACAAATACACAAAAATTTAGCGAAAGCTAAGTAATTACAACTCCATCCCGTAAAATAATAATAGTTATATTTTAAAAATAGTTTTTATAACATCACACGTACAAGTATAACGTAATACGTACAACTATATAATACACTTAACCAATTTAATCACTTCAAGTTTATATGATTCACACAACATCAAATTTAATTATTAGAAGGGAATTGAACGTCGCAGGTCGGGACTAATCCCAATAACCACCTACTTCAACATGGGTCGTCACCCAAATGAATTAAGAGTAATGACCAATATCTTTTTGCAGAACGTCCCTAGTGTGCACACCCCTCACTAATCTAATGGGTATCCGCAATGCGCACCAATAGTATTAGGAGGAAGACAATGAAGAGTTGTAACAGAATAAAAATTAAGTATTGTTCATCACCTATGGAGGATCCAAGTCCACAGGATAGTTCCCTCAATAATATTGCCTCTTTACGTGATTAATAGATTTTAATAGTTATGACACATCAAATATCACATTAAACACTACACATGAACATCTTTAGCTCGATAAGTATTTTTTCCAACTGAATCACTTTATTGAATTATAATAATCAACGTCCATAATTCATAATAACCAATATGTCGATCATTAGAGCCTCATAGATTCACAATGTCAACTTATAATAATCGTTCGTAACATTATTAATTCACCAGTTGTATCCATTAAATTACATTAACATTAGTATAGTTTTAATATGATGGTATGATAGTTACATTAATAAGTCCAACAGATTAATCATATATATATATATATATATATATATATATATATATATACATACGTAGAGAAAATAGTACTAATAATAATAATCATAACTTTAGTCATACAAGTACTATCATTATTCATGTCATATAATATATATCAATCTTAACATATAATCACATAGTTACATCAATTACATATAGCACATACAATTCCTAACGGGATTCTAAGTGTTGATGGACATTGTGAATTACCTCGAACGCGTCCCAAGTATTGCAATATCACCTAAAATTCGCCTTCTACGAAGTTTCCGTCTAAAACAAATAATATTACCTAAAGTTAGTCACATGATATAATATCCCAAAAATAAAACTAAAGTTTAAAACTTTAACAACTAACAAAGGTTTAATAGTCAAACCTAGAATAACTTAAGATTGTTTGCAAGATTGAAAGAATAAAGGTAAATATATATATATATATATATATATATATATATATATATATATATATATATATATATATATATATATATATATATATATATATATATATATATATATATATATATATATATATATATATATATATATATGTTTTTATTTTATAAAACCCCAAACCGTGACATGCTGTCACAAAATAACAAATACAACTTTGAAATCTCACTACTTGGTATTCGGAGACTCTTGAATTGGTAACACAAGTTGACAGTGAAAAAGGTTTTCAAAACTTACAGCACAAAAGCAAGTTGTATTCTTTTTTTTTTAAATGAAAATAAAAGCAAAATAAAACATTGAAAAGAGTAAAGTAGCAGCAACCAGCTGGAACAATGTTTCAGTTCCTTCGGCCTTCACACGAAATAAAGCAGAGGAAATAGAAGAAGTCCGACCAGTCGCCAATACTCTGGCGACTTTCCGGTGTCTGGGTTCTTTTTAGATTTGGAATTTGGAACTTACCAATGAGATGAAGAAAGTGAATTACGTGAGAATTTTTTTGAGTGACTTGGGGTATATATAGGTAAGTGAATTTAGGGTTCCTCTAAAAGATAAGTATTCAAAAATCCAATCCTTTCCCAAAACCAACTCTAGTTATATTTTCGGAATTTACTTTTCTCTCAATTTTTTCTTTTTGAACGAAAAATCTGACAAACAAAAATCTGATTTTCATATTACCTAATTTTGAAATTTTTTTTTTCTTTTAAAGAGTAAATATCTGGTATTATATAAAAAATATGAATTTTCCATAAAAAAAAATCTGATCATTATAATTTTATTTTATTTTTCAGAATTTTATATTTATAAAATCTTATTATAACAAAATCAAACTTAATAAAAATAGTTGTAAAAATTTGGGATATTACATCTACTCCCCCTTAAAAGAAAGTTCGTCCTCGAACTTTAATGTTAGCTCTTGCTACTAATACAAAAACAAAAAGTTAGTATCACATTCTACCCCCTTAAAGAGTTTCGTCCTAGAAACTCTAGCGTACCTGCTGAAAAAGTTCGGGATAACGGTTTTTCATATCATCTTCGGCTTCCCACGTAGCCTCTTCAGAAGTTTGACTTGACCATAATACCTTGACTAATTTTACCGCCTTGTTTCGGGTACTTCTCGTTTTGGTATCAAGGATCCTAACTGGGCGTTGTTCAAAGGATAAGGTCTCATCTAGTTCAATGGTTTCAGGTTGAATGATATGGGTAGGATTATGGACATATTTTCGAAGTTGAGACACATGAAAGACATTATGGACATTGGCTAACTCCATTGGTAAGGCTAATCTATAGGCTACTTCACCAATTCGTTCCAAGATCTCATATGGTCCAATGTAACACGGACTCAACTTCCCTTTCCTACCAAATCTCATGACCCCTTTTTTGGTGACAATTTCAGCAAAGCCTTCTCTCCAACCTCAAATTCCATCTCCCTTCTATTCTAATCTGTGTAAGCCTTTTGTCGGTCTTTAGCTGCCCTCATGTGCTCCCCGAATAAGCCTAACCTACTTCGTTGTTTCTTCAATCATCTTTGGCGCTAAAGTCATCGCTCGACTTATGTCACTCCAACACAAAGGACACCGTCATTTCCGCCCATACAATGCTTCATAAGGTGCCATCTTTATGCTTGAGTGATAACTGTTGTTATACGAAAACTCTATAGTTGGCAAATAATCATCCCAAGATCCTCCAAAGTCTATCACGCATGCTCTCAACATATCCTCCAAAGTTTGAATTGTTCGCTCTGTCTGCCCATCTGTCGCAGGATGAAAAGCTGTACTAAACTTGAGCAATGTCCCAAATGCTTGTTGTAACTTTTCCCAGAACTTGGACAAAAATCTTGAGTCTCTATCTGAAACAATATCCTTGGGTACTCCATGCAGTCTCACAACCTCTCTCACATATGCACTAGCCAATTGCTGCAAACTCCAAGTATCCTTCATTGCTATAAACCTGGCCGACTTTGTCAGACGATCCACTATAACCCATATGGCATTCTTCGCTGACTTATTAAGGGGTAATCCTATTACAAAATCCATTGAAATAGACTCCCATTTCCAACTCGGCACTTCTAAAGGTTGCATCATTCCACCAGGTCTCATATGCTGAATCTTCACTTTCTGACACGTCAAACACTTTGCAACAAACTCGGCAACTTCACGCTTCATGTTTTTCCACCAAAAATATTGCTTCAAATCCTTATAGAGCTTATCTCCTCCAGGATGCACAGAATATAGCATATTATGAGCTTCCTCTAAAATCTTTCTTTTCAACTCCTCATCCTTAGGAACACACCATCTTCCCTTTTACCTCACAACACCATTCTCATCGATGTCAAACTCGGTGGCAACTCCATCTTCCTTCATTTTCTTAATCTTCAGCATCCACTCATCACTGACTTGTTTTCCTCAAATCTCATCGAATAAAGTGGGTTGCACACAAAATGCATTCAATTGAGCTTCCACTTGCCCTTGCTCCATGACTTCTAAGCTCATTCTCCAGAGTTCTTCACACAATCTCTAAGATAACACCATCATGTTCATCGTATGACTAGTCTTCCTACTCAACGCATCAGCAACTTTATTCGCTTTACCCTCATGATATAATATCTCCAAATCATAATCCTTAATTAGTTTAAGACATCTCCTCTGTCTCATTCTGAGTAAATATATACTTCAAACTTTTATGATCAGTGAAAATCTTACATGACACACCACACAAAATTTAAACTGGAATTAAATTCAGATATTCAAAGATTATACATGTTGATGAGCCTACTGCATGGAACTACCTTAACACGACGTACTATTCCCTTCCGTCTTCAATAGATAGAACTCAGAGGCCTCGTACTCACCTAAGATAAATCTTTGAAACCTTGCTCTGATACCAACTTGAAAGGCCGTAACCTTCCCGCGGAAGTTTGTGTTTGATTATTGTGTTTAGAAAAATAATTACTTGAAGCAACTCAGCTATAAGAAAGGGAAACTTAAAAGACATGGAAGAAAATATTTTTATAGATATTTTTTACATAAATTTTTACAAGACTATTAGGGAACTCTTTGATATTCTCACTTTCTTATTACTCTCTCTCTTTCTATATCTCCTATCTGTAAACTGAAGTAAGCGTAGGTTTTTATAATACAGAAAATAATCTACTTTTCTAAAGTAGATCATTACTATTTTAAAAGTAACGGCTAGAAATGAAAGAAATAATGCTAAAGGTTTGGTGGTGACTCACCACTAACCTTTTTACAAGATAAGAACTCCTTTTCTAAAAGTAAATCACTTAAAGTAATGGACAGTAGTAAAAGCAGGTGATGAATCATCACTTGCTTTCTTTTCTGTTGACTGTTTCTAGTCGTAGGGGTCCCGCCCTTGTAAATCAATGCTGGCGTCACCGTCTTCACTGCTGATTAGTTCTGCAACATCTTCGTTTAATAATGGAGTTCCATATGGAGGGATGTTAAGTTTTACATCCATAGGTCCCCATATCTTGAAATATCGTCCTTCTTTTAAAAGATTGCAATTTAACCAAAAACAGACCTTTCCATAATTTACCAGCTAGATTAAAGCTAAAAACTAGGGAAACCTTGAAACCCCTAGCCAACAGACAAGGTGGTGATCATGTCATTGAGTATATAGCAGAAAAATGTACATAAAGCTTTTTTACAGAACATGATCAGACTACAAAGAAAACTAGTGGAAATTAGTTTTAAAGAGCCAGTGGAAGGCAGGTACATAACAGGAGTCGAGGTAGTGCAAGATATCCAAACCATTCTGGATATGGATATTGATCAGACTAACATTATTTACACAGGTCTCTTAAAAGCCAATATTAGGCTCTGTGAGACGAATTTAAGCAGAAGAGAGATCCTTGAGTTCATGGATCATGGTATGGTAGACAGTCTTTTTTACAAAACAAAAGAACAAGTTCCATAAGGCATTAGTGAAAGCCTGAGCTATTGTGTTCAGAAACAGAAGCCCTAAGTCTCTTTCAATATGAAGAATTTAGGGAATTAGAAAAAGGAATAGCTCATAATAAGCTACCACTTTATCCAATAGTTCAGAGATTAAGGACTAAAGGGTTAATAGCAAATAACATTAGTAAATGTAAAGTTAAGGTTATAGTAGATCAGAAAATTAAAAATCCAGATATTACTATTACAATAACTAACATAGACTGCTCTCCAAAGGAGAAAGAAGAATTTAAAAACAAATAGGAGAATTATTAGAAGCGTGGATTAATAGAAAAATCCAACAAATCCACATAGAAGCGCACAGCTTTCATAGTACAAAATCATAGTGAATTAAAAAGAGGAAAAACCAGAATAGTCTATAATTATAAAAGGTTGAATGATAACATAATAGATGACGGATACTCTTATAAACCTCATTCAAAATAAGAATATCTTTAGCAAATTTGATCTAAAATCAGGATATAATCAACTTAAATTAACAGAGGAATTTAAGCCATGGAAAGCTTTTATATGCAGCGAAGGACACTTTCAATGGAAAGTATTGTCTTTTGGTTTAAAGAATGCACCAGTAGTTTTCCAGAGATTTATGGATAGTTTATTTGGGAAATTTGATTATTGTTTAGTGTATATTGATGACATTTTAGTTGCTTCTAGATCTTTGCAGAACACATCGACACTTAGAAGAAGTCTTCGAAGTTATAGAAAGAGAAGGAATAGTAGTAGCGGATTCTAAAATGGAATTATTTAAAAAGAATATCCAGTTTTTAGGATTAGAAATTGGTAATGGGAAAATACAGCTTCGAGACCATATAGCCAAAAAGATCCTAGAATTCCCAGATAAAATGGAAGACAAGAAACAGCTACAAGCCTTCCTAGGATTATTAAATTATGCTAGGAAATTTATTCCTAATCTGTCAAAATTGGTTGGACCATTATATGGTAAAATATCAAAGAATGGTAAAAAATATTTTAATCAGGAGGATATAGCTTTAGTACAAGGAATTAAAGAGCAAGTTACAAAATTAAAGCCATTAGAACTCCCTCTAAGTATAGATTATATAATAATAGAAATATATGGTAGCAAAGAAGGATGGGGAGCAGTTCTAATTACTAAACCCACTAAATACGACTTGAAAAACAAGAAAAACTAGTAGGGTATGCTAGTGGAAATTTTAGAACTAGCACAAATTGGTCATCCATAGACTATGAAATACAGGCTATTATAAATGCCTTAGAAAAATTTAAAATACATCTAGATAGAGAAATCACGTTAGAACAGATCACGAAGCCATAGTTAAATTCATAAAAAGTGAAAACAAAGAAGAAGGTAAATAATAAGAGATGGATTAACTTCCCAAGACTTAATCGCGGGGAAAGGGATATCAGATAAACTTCAAACATATCAAGGGTAAGAACAATAATTTAGCTGATTGCTTATCCCGTGTAATTGACAGATACTGCAAAAAGAATCTGATCTAGTGTCATTCCCTTCAGGGGTCTAAAACCCTTATCAAGACTGACACTATATAACTTGTCCTTCCCGAAAGTAAATTCTTTAACTAAAGTTACTTGGCTGTTTGTAGAGTCTTGCTGAACCGGCCGGATTTAAGCTTAGCTTTCATCCAACTCTTGCCATTGCTCAATCGGTCATAGTAGATGACTTTTTCGCTTCGCCATCAAGTGCCCGTTTAATTTTAATCTGTTTTGGGCCATAATGATCTTCATCCGGGACTCTCCGGATGCCGAAACCGACCATGCCATCAAACTTCTCAATCTCGAACTTCGTTATTGAAGACATCTCAGAATATTAACACTCTATACAACCTTGGCTATGATACCACTTGTTAGGGTTATGAGTTCATAGTGGAAGCAAAAGATATAGAGATTGAGAAAAATAAATAGTGTTGGAAATATGGCAAGAAAAGTAGTAAAAGATGGACACACACAATATTTAACTGTGGGAAAAATCCTCAAATAGAGGCAAAAATCCCACGGACGACGAGTTCCCGAAAAGCCACTATATGTAAAATAGAGAGTACAAGAACCCTAAATATTTATTAGAGTTAATAATACAAAAAAACTCTCACTATATATAATAAACTCATAAATGAGTAATACAAAGAAGAATAGTAGATTAGGAAGAGTAAATAATAAAAGGAGGAATTGTAGGAAGGCTAGTGTAGTATGTATGGCTTCTAGCTAGTATTGTAATGTAAATTTTGTCTATAAGATAATGAGGTGGTAGTAGTGATTGTTTTCTAGTTATTTATCAAAAAAAAAAATTGATTGTTTTCTAGTTGGGTTAGTCGAATTTACTTAAGCTCCACCTTTTATAAGATTCGATTCGAAATGGATTTGTCTCGATCGAGTTGGACTCGATTGGATTTGGACTTAATTATCATCGATCCCTTTGTTTGATCATTTCTAGTCACAATGACTTAGCTGAAAGTAGGGTCAGAGCTACCCTTTGAGTTGTGGGGCTATTCGACCCCACTTAATATTTGATCTCCAGTATTTTTCAAACAAAATTTGTATTTTTTGTGCAAAATTGGACCATTTACGCCTATTAGAAAAATCAAAAAAAATATTTTGCATCCTCTACTATGTTATTCTGGATGAGCCACTGACTGAGAGCAATAAGTAGTGGCATATAAGGGTGGTTGCTAGGCCTTGAGGCTAGATGAATGGTAGTATATAAGGGGGATGAAGTATCTGCTCAGCAATCAAAGAGATAAACAGAGGAAGCAATAAACAAATAGGATAGAGAAAAATCTAGACATCAGAAGGAGAAAAAATAAAGGGGCCTGGTTAAAAAAAACTATAAATAGGAGATAGTATTTGACCGAAAATTGTTGACCACTGATTGGGAGTAAAAATTGGATATGAGGGAGGTGTAAGAAAGAAAAATTAATATATAGTCGATAATCACAAACTTTGGCGATTGTTTTACTCTCAGACATCGTATATATAGTCGGTATATTAGGAATTTAGGATATTGCAATTTGCATCGAGCAACCATGATTCCAACCCAGAGGAGCTTTTCTAAAGACTATCTAAACAATTGATTTATAGAAATATTCAAAAGTAACACTATATCAACAAGGAAAAATGGATCAGAATACCCCCAATTTTGACCCGTCCGCTCTCCAAATCTTCAATGTAAACACTACAGTAGCTAACTCTAAATCATGAGTAGGGTAATTCTGTTCATAAGGCTTAAGTTGTCTCGAAGCATATGCTACCACCTTACCATGTTGCATCAATACACATCCTAACCCATTCTTAGAAGCGTCACTATACACCTCAAAACCTTCTAATCTAGATGGTAACGTTAAAACTGATGCTGAAGTAAGTCTCTGCTTCAATTATTGGAAAGCTTTCTCACACTTCTCATCCCACTGAAATCGAGTTGTTTTCTTCATCAAATTTGTCAAAGGTTGAGCTACTTTTGAAAAATCTCGCATAAATCTCCTATAGTAGCCAGCAAGTCCTAAGAAACTTCTAATCTCTGTTACATTACTAGGTCGTGCCCATTCTTTCACTGCTTGTATCTTTGATGGATCTACAACAACGTCTTCCTTTGAAATCACATGACCCAAAATCGCTACTTTCTCAAGCCAAAACTCAAATTTGGATAACTTAGCATACAACTTTTTCTCTCGAAGTATCTTCAAAACTTTCCTTAAATGACCTTCATGCTCTTCTTTGTCCTTCGAATACACTAATATATCATCAATGAACACCACCACAAATCTATCCAAGTACGGCTGAAATGTCCTATTCATAAGGTCCATAAATGCTGCAGGTGCATTAGTAAGTCCAAATGGCATCACTGTGAACTCATAATGCCCATACCTCGTACGAAATGCCGTCTTTGGTATATCTTCCTCCGCAATTCTCAATTGGTGATACCCAGACCTCAAATCAA
This sequence comes from Beta corolliflora, assembly GCA_947648045.1. Classification (NCBI taxonomy): domain Eukaryota; kingdom Viridiplantae; phylum Streptophyta; class Magnoliopsida; order Caryophyllales; family Amaranthaceae; genus Beta; species Beta corolliflora. Next base: position 208,472 of record CANSZD010002072.1, read on the forward strand.
TCTTAGAGAAAATTGCATCACCCTTAAGTTGATCAAATAAATCCTCAATCCTAGGCAATGGGTACTTATCTTTATTGTCACATTATTCAACTCTCTGTAATCAATACACAACCTCAAGGTTCCATTTTTCTTTCCAACAAACAACACTGGTGCTCCCCAAGGTGAAACACTTGGCCTAATGTACCCTTTCTCTAATAATTCCTCTAATTATACCTTCAACTCTTGCATCTCTGCGGGTGCCACCTATATGGTGCCTTAGAAATAGCTCCAGTCCCGGGCACTAGGGCAATTTTAAAATCCATTTCTCTCACCGGTGGCATCCCCGGAATTTCTTCCTGAAAAACATCTTGGAATTCTCTCACCACAGTATCCGAGATATTTCTCCATCCTCCACACTCACATCTTTCACATGGCACAAATAGATGGGGTAGCCTTTCCTAATATAGGTTTTGAATGACACGATCGACACAATACTTATTCTAGGTTTAGAAACAATTCCTTGATAGGATATTCTATTTCCCTTCGCCCCCTAAGAGACACCTTTTGCGTATGACACTCTATCCTAGCCCTATACTTAGCAAGCCAATCCATCCCCAATATTACATCAAAGTCGGGTAAGTCAAATTGAATAAGATCAGCAGGCAAATCAGATCCTAATATGGTAATGGGTATGTCTTGGTATAGGGAACTACAAGGAACTACTTCTCTTGAAGGTATGGTTATGAAAGTTTGACACAAGGTTGAGGGTTTTAGACCTGACTTCCAAAGGAACTAGCTATGAAAGAATGAGACGCCCAGAATCAAAAAGCAAGTAAGCAGGGTTAGAGTTTACGAGGAAAGTACCCGTCACAACATTGGCGTTGTTGTCTGCTTCATTCTGGTTCATAACATAGATTCTTCCATTGTTGCCTCGAGTGCCATTTCCATTGCCGTTCTGATTGTTGTTTCCTCCATTTTCTCGATTGTTATTCTGACCATTATGCTGAGTGTTGTTCCCTCCTTGAGCATTCGAAGCTTGACCCTGGGAGTTGTTATTGTTATAGGGGCGTTGTTGTTGTTCTGGTTCTGACTAGGTCCATAACCATTCTTATTCCCTCCATTGTTCCCATTCTGTCCATTATTTTGACGCTGGGACACCGATTAGCCTTATGTCCTTTCTCTCCACAAGCATAACAAGTTATTGGGTCTCCTCGGGGTAAATCCCGGGTGGCTTTTATTACACTTCCTACAAGTAGGGTTCGCTACGGGATCCCTGCTTGGTTTGATCTCCCCGACCTTAGTAATTGCTACGGTTCCCTTGATAATTACCACCACGATTATTATGATTATTACCCCCATTATTGTTATTACTACCCCCATATGGAGGTTTCTTGTCATTCCCATAGTCATTTTGGTTGTTAGGTGGGTCTTTTCTCTTATTCCTCCCCATAACTTCCTCTTCACGCCTCGTAATTCTCTCAATATTAGAAGCCTTAGCATAAGCCTCCCGAAAAGTCAGTAAATTGCCCCCCAAGTCTCGGTCTAAATCCTAAATGCTAACCCATCCTCAAACTTTTGAGCCTTGGCTCTCTCATCCGGCACAACATTAGGGCAAAATCTAACTAATTAACTCATTGAACTTTTGGGCATACTCTTGCACAAACATAGTACCCCCGGTAAAATCTAGTGAACTCATTGTATTTCCCGAGCTCTAACAATAGGTCCATGACTCTCCCACCAAGTATCTCGCATCCTCCCTCAAATAAAAGGTAGCTTGGTCTACTTTTTGAGCTTCAGTGTCCCAAAGAGTAAGAAACAACTTATCAAAGTCTCTTAGCCGCTTCTTTAAGAGTAAAGGGTCTTCCTTTCCTACAAAGATTGGAGGTTTAAGGGTTTGCTAACTTCTTTCGCCATAGCAACTTGTGGGTCCCGATCTCCACCATTATTCCCCGATTGGGTTTGCAACACTAAACCCATACGTTGGGGAAAGTTGTTCGAGAGATCTCATCCTCTCAAGTAGTTGTTCGGGAGTTTCAACCATTTGTTCAAAAGTTCTCCTACGAGATCTAGTGTATACTTGATAGTTTTGCATACAATTCCCGCACATTAGCATTGGTATTACTACAACTATTCATCCATACATGGTTTTGCACATAAGTTTTATTCTTGCAAGGTGAGTCGACATCTTGCCATCTAAACACATACGTAAAAAATAAAGACAAGAAAATAAACAATTAATAAGCACCCGAAATAAGTGCTCTCACATTAAAGCACATAAACCCTTTTCGATCCCACTCTCACGATTTATTTTAATGTTTATTATTTAATTCCTATATTATTTAATCTTAGACTCATAATTATTTAACACATTTTATTAAATTCTAATTTATATTAATTTATTATAACCTAAGCTCTGATACCAATTTGTAACACCCCCAAAACTTTAGTTTAAAAACTTTATAAAACATTCACTTTTCATTTAAATATCTGACCAACCCTTTAGGGTGTTACCGCCGCATCTATTGTTAAAAATAAATCCAAGGCTAATTACTAATATAAAATCAAACTTACAATCCAACTTATCAAAATAAACCAATCTAAGTGGTCTAACTTAAACCAATTCAAAACTAAACAATCCCAAATAACAAAACTATAGTATTTATTAAACTAGGTGAACTTTTTTTGTTTTGTTTTGCCAAGTAAGAAGAGATTGTATTGCAAAAAGGTATATTACAACCTAAGCCTAAAAGGAACCAAGGACGAACCTTCTAGGAAGGACCCCCCAAGGAACCCAAGGCAACCAAGACAACATGCTCACAAGAGCCAACAGACCATCTAATTACAGACTAGCTAGTAATCCAATCAACATCTCTAGTATGAACTTTATGACTGAGAATTTGTTTAATTCTATTCTTTACAGTCTATTTGATCATCCGTATAAGTGAGATCAACAAGTAGGAACCATATGATTCCAAAGAGAAGAATTCCTGGCAAGCCAAATATGGTAAGTAAGGTCGAAGCAGTTATTGCATAAGCTACCTTACTTCCTCTTAAAGCCGTTCTTACAGTATCTACTGACCCATGTGAAGCTTGGAAACAAACTGGTCTACCTGATATTAAGACCAATCCATTGTAACATAGCCTTATAGTAAGCCATGCTATAAGGGCATTCAAAGAAGAGATGTAGTATAGATTCAGCAGAATGACCACAGATAGCACAGAGAGGGGTATCACTCACCCCAAATTTATGGAGTCTTTCCCTAGTTTTCAGTTTATCCTGCAGAGCAAGCCAGAAGATGATTCTATGTTTAGGAGCAGTGTATCTATTCCAGACATAGGTGTGCCATGGCACCTTTTCTTTAACCACACATAATCTCTTGTAGGTGCCACTAATGGAGAAGGTGTTACTTGTTAGCCAGCTAGTAGAGTGAAAGGAATTGGAACAAGCATCCTTTGCTTTGCAGATGTACTTCATGGCCCAACTGGCATTGGTTGGATATTGGAGATCCAACCAGTTTTTATCTTTGATATAAATAGCATGCACCCACTTCACCCATAGGTTATCTTGCTTTTGAGCAATAGCCCAAGCAAGTTTGCCTACTGTAGCCTGATTCCATAAAGCAAGATTCCTCAGGCTAACCTGCACAATTTAAATAGGAAAGAACAAAGAAAAAAAAATACACAAAAATTAGCGAAAGCTAAGTAATTACAACTCCATCCCGTAAAATAATAATAGTTATATTTTAAAAATAGTTTTTATAATATCACACAAACAAGTATAACGTAATACAGACAACTATATAATACACTTAACCAGTTTAATTACTTCAAGTTTATATGATTCACACAACATCAAATCTAATTATTAGAGGCGAATTGAACGTCAGTAGGCCGGGACTAATCCTAGTAACCACCTACTTCAACATAGGTCGTCACCCAAATAAATTAAGAGTAATGGCCAATATCGTTTTGCATAACGTCCCTAGTGTGCACACCCTTCACTAATCTAATGGGTATCCGCAACGCGCACTAATAGTATTAGGAGGAAGACAATAATGAGTTGTAACAGAATAAAAATTAAGTATTGCTCATCACCTATGGAGGATCCAAGTCCACAGGATAATTCCCTCAATAATATTTTCACTTTACGTGATTAATAGATTTTAATAGTTATGACACATCAAATATCACATTAAACACTACACATGAACATCTTTAGCTCGATAAATATTTTTCCCAACTTAATCACTTTATAGAATTATAATAATCAACGTCCATAATTCATAATAACTAATACGTCCATCATTGGAGCCTCATAGAGTCACAATGTCAACTTATAATAATCGTTCGTAACATCATTAATTCACCAGTTGTACCCATTAAATTACATTAACAACATTAGTATAGTTTTAATATGATGGTATAATAGTTACATTAATAAGTCCAATAGAAATAATCATACTAGTACATATATATATATATATATATATATATATATATATATATATATATATATATATATATATATATATATATATATATATATATATATATATATATATATATCATACGTAGAGAAAATAGTACTAATAATAATAATCATAACTTTAATCATACAAGTACTATCATTATTCATGTCATATAATATATATCAATCTTAACTTATAATCACATAGTTACATCAATTATTTATAGCACATACAATTCCTAACGGGAATCTAAGTGTTGATGGACATTGTGAATTACCTCGAACGCGTCCCAAGTATTGCAATATCACCTAAAATTCGCCTTTTACGAAGTTTCCGTCTACAACAAATAATATTACCTAAAGTTAGTCACTTGATATAATATTCCAAAAATAAAACTAAAGTTTAAAACTTTAACAACTAACAAAGGTTTAATAGTTAAACTTAGAATAACTTAAGATTGTTTGCAAGATTGAAAGAATAAAGGTAAAACAATATATATATATATATATATATATATATATATATATATATATATATATATATATATATATATATATATATATATATATATATATATATATATATATATATATATATATATATATATATATATTCACTCGAAACCGATCCGCGTCCATTTCGACTTTCTTTAAGCGAGCCCGGGCTTTTTCCAACTGCTCAATGGCCTTTCCGCGTAGTTCTTCTGAATTTCGAATAGTATTCAAGATCCTTTGTTTTCGATTATCTAATAAATCATTTAATGAAAGTAGATTATCTTTCCATTCATTTCAAAACGTTCATGATCCCTTCCCGAACCAAACTTGAATCTTTCAATTCATTTGGCTCTCACGCTCAATTACTTCAATTATTTATGGAAAATTTCCATATCCTTTATTTGAATGTAATGAACCTATTCTCTTTTCTCTCGTTTATATTCGACAAAAAATGAAAACGGATCATTAATCAAGACTCGAGTATTCGGAGGACTCTTCGACCCAAACAAAAAAATAGAAATATATAAGTAATTGTCAGCAAAGTTGTTTTTTTTCTTCAAATCCAAAAAATTTTTCTTACTTTATACGTAGGTCATCGACTCAGCCTTTGGCATTTATTTATTTAATATTAATAAAAAAAAAGAAAGGATAAAAAATTTTCCAATAACAATAAATAAAGGATTCAAATCATTTTATCGACATGAGTGCTATATATCGAAAAATATATAACTATTTTTTTTATTTTAAAAACGTCTCGGTATTAAGGATTACCCTAGTGGTAGAAAGAATACCCCGCTGTCCTGGACTTCAAACAATTTAAGTTTTAACCATGTTAATGATCCTACATTATTGATTGATAGAGAATCAAAGTATATTTACCAACAAATCACGAAATGCTATGGTTCTTACATATGATTTCTTTATTTATTATTGATTCGTAAGTCATTCGTGAAATCATGCACCTTTCGCCCTAATTATAAAGAAAAAGAGGTACAGCTTGATTGAATCCAACCTATTCTTGAAATAAACAACCCGCACACACTCCCTTTCCAAAAAAGATCAATACACCAAGCACTACACTAAGATTTATTAGATTTGTTGCTAAAATATTGGTATTAAACCCGAAACTCCGGCGGATGGCCAAAGTGACCCAAGAAAACGAAAGAATCGGTTACATTTTTCATATGATCTCCTCTTATAGATAAACTCCAAAAATCGTTGTATTATTTCACTTCTTTGCTCCTTCTAAATAGAAAAAAAAGTTTCGAAATGAATTTTCTTTTTTTTTTAATTGAGATTAAAAAATTCCCAATAAGAATAATACTTAACTTATTGGAATCGAATTACTAATTAGGTACTAGGTTTCATGTGAATTGCGAAATACCCCCCCTTGTTGCAACACTTCTCCAAGAAAGGGAAGGAAGGAAGAAAGCGAGTGGGTAACACGAATTCTTCATCCTCAAATAAGTCCTTCCCGTGGATTATTTTTTCAACAAATTAAGTAATTGTGTAGGAGCGATTTTTTACTATAATGGGAAAAAGCAACCGCAAGTCCAAGAATAGAAAAGAAATATGAGAAATACATATTTCTTTTCTATTTCTTGGATTAAACAAAAGGATTTGCAAATAAAAGCGCTAATGCTACAACCAATCCATAAATTGTTAAAGCTTCCATAAAAGCTAAACTAAGTAATAAAGTACCTCGTATTTTTCCCTCGCTTCGGGCCGTCTCGCAATACCTTCTACGCCTTGTCCCGCAGCAAGCACCTTGACCAACGCCGGGTCCAATAGAAGCAAGCCCTACAACCCAATCCAAAGAAGAATAACGAAAGCGGCAGAAATCGGTGGATTCATGATAAGTTCCTCACACCAAAAAAAAAAAATGGTTAATGATACAATCAACCAATGCAATATGACTTAATTATTCCATTGCTAAGATTCATCCAAATCGAAATAACTAAAAACGACAAATTGAAAATGGAAATAATACTATTATTAGATCATTAGAAAGATTTCATCTTTTTAGTTCCTATTTGTTGAGTCGTTCGAATCAATACAACTTAAGCTTTTCCATTTCCTTTTTCTAATCATTAATCATTCTTCGATCTTTTTCTTCATTTTCTTCATTCAATTTGCAAGTCATAAACGAAACGGAAGGACTTCGGTTGGTATCTCTATCGAAATTCAAGTAGGACAATTTAAATATTACTAAATTTGAGTTCATATATAACTTGTCAATATCTAAATATAAAATATACATATGTTTCTTACATAACGTAAACCGTCTATTATATTTTTAATTCAATCGGATTTTTGAATTATTCTTTGAAACATCTAATCGAAAGAATTAACTTATAGTCATTATCCACATACCTGCCCCCCTCTCGAATATCGTTTTTTTCTATTACCCTTAAACTCGTTTGTATTTGTCTATTTATATGCTCTAAATTATCAAGATAGAGTATCTTGAGCCACACATACACGTATATTACCCGAATCTAAAATAAAAAATAGGCTCTTCCTAAGAGACTAATCAATGATGACCCTCCATGGATTCGCCTATATAAGCCTGCGGCTAAAGTTGCAAAAATAAGAGCCTCGAATACCACTTGTAAATAATCCAAGAAACATGACAGTATAGGAACCACTAAAGGTACTAAAGAAACAAGAACCACAATTACTAATTCATCCGCTAATATATTTCCGAAAAGTCGAAAACTAAGTGATAGAGGTTTTGTAAAATCTTCTAAGATGTTAATCGGTAAAAGAATTGGAGTTGGTTGAATGTATTTACCAAAATAACCTAATCCTTTTTTTGTAAGACCCGCATAGAAATAGGCTACGACGTGAGTAAAGCTAAAGCAACAGGAGTATTTATATCATTCGTGGGTGCGGCTAACTCCCCGTGAGGTAACCGTATGATTTTCCAAGGTAAAAGAGCCCCCGACCAATTAGAAACAAAAATAAATAGAAACATAGTCCCAATAAAGGGAACCCAAGGGCGATATTCTTCTCCAATTTGAGTTTTGCTCACATCTCGAATGAATTCAAGAACATATTCAAAAAAAAATTGACCGCCGGCCGGAATGGTTTGTGGACCGCGAATGCCTATAGCCGCCGAACCTAATAAGATAGCAATTACAACCCAAGAAGTTATAAGTACCGGCCGTGGATTTGGAAACCCCCTATTTGCCAATAGAAATGTTGGCCTACTTCCATACCGTATATATCATATAACCCCTTTAGTGCGTTGATTGAATATGATAGAACATTCATATTGTCCTCTGACATAAATATAACTTAAAAAAAAATTATTTTACCGTGACATGTTGTCACAAAATAACAAATACAACTTTGAAATCTCACTACTTGGTATTCGAAGACTCATGAATTGGTAACACAAGTTGACAGTGAAAAAGGTTTTCAAAACTTACAGCACAAAAGCAAGTTGTATTTTTTTTTAAAAAAAATTGAAAATAAAAGCAAAATAAAACATTGAAAAGAGTAAAGTAGCAGCAACCACGAACAATGTTTCAGTTCCTTCGGCCTTCGCACGAATAAAACAGAGGAAAGAGAAGAAGAAGAAAAGATGAAGTCCGGCCAGTCGCCAATACTCCGGCGACTTTCCGGTGTCTGTGTTCTTTTTAGATCTGGAATTTGGAACTTACCAATGAGATGAAGAAAGTGAATTACGTGAGAATTTTTTTTGAGTGACTTGGGGTATATATAGGTAAGTGAATTTAGGGTTCCTCTAAAAGATAAGTATTCAAAAATTCAATCCTTTCCCAAAACCAACTCTAGTTATATTTTCAGAATTTACTTTTCTCTCTATTTTTTCTTTTTGAACGAAAAATTTGCCAAACAAAAATCTGATTTTCATTTTAACTAATTTTGAATTTTTTTTTCATTTAAAGAGTAAATATCTGGTATTATATAAAAAAATGAATTTTCCATAAAAAAAATCTGATCATTATAATTTTATTTTATTTTTCAGAATTTTATATTTATAAAATCTTATTATAACAAAATCAAACTTAATAAAAATAGTTGTAAAAATTTGGGATATTACAATGGGAGGTAAACTACAGACATCAATCAACCAGGGACACGGACCTTATAATTACAAAATAGGTGGACAAAATCATCATTTGATTGGGAGTTTATTACTCCAACGAAGGACAACGTCCAAAATTTTCTCTCGCTATACATCTATGACAACGAGTATGAGATTGCCAATAGAAAAAGGTTGCTTGGTAATGAGCATATTTGTTTTTCTACACCTATTTGCATTCCGATGAATTACGAATCTATTATGCATCTAAACTATATATTATTTGTAGTGTTACAAATCCGAAAAAATTTGAAGACCCAATTATATCGGAGATTCAGAATATGGTGGATGAACATAATGCTCTTGCAAAAAAATTTAGGATGGCAAGGGATCGCTTTTGTTCAAGTACATGCAGTAATGTCCGGTTGAAACTTATTGGACGAAGGGATTCCGATGGAAGGACTTACAACCTCCCAATAACTTTTAAAGTTGCTGCACTTATTGTTGGAAATGTTGATACTGGTGATAAAAGGGATATAGTTGTGGAAATACAAAATGGCAAATAAAAACAAATATATGAGCTTCATCCATCCTACCTTCCAATGCAGTACCCTTTGTTATTTCCGTATGGTGAAGATGGTTATAGGGTAGATGTTATGCATGGGGGATAAGTCTCCTTCGGATACTGCGTCTAAGAAAAGGGATAGGCTTACCATAAGAGAGTTCTTTGCTTATCGGATTCAAGATCGCCGCATTGAATTTTTAACAATCTTACTTTCTAGAAGGCTTTATCAACAATCTTTAGTTGATGGTTGCACAATGATGGAGGCAGAAAAGTTGTCTTTCATTAGAAATAATCAACAAGCATTGAGAGCTGATAATGTCAAGAATTTGAAGAATGCGATTGACAGAGGAGACAATAATGGTGTATCTACTAATAGTCGTGTAGTTTTACCAGCCTCATTCACCGGAGGTCATAGTTACATGAGAGAAAATTACCAAGATGCAATGGCAATTTTTAGGTGGTATGGTTATCCAGATTTATTTATAACATTTACATGCAATCCTAAATGGCTCGAGATCACAAGATTTGTGAAAAAGATGGGTCTGAGGCCTGAAGATAGACCAGATATTGTTTGTCGCGTTTTTAAGATCAAACTTGACAAGCTGGTGAATGATTTGAAAGAGCGAAAGATTTTTGGAAGAGTAAGAGCTGGTAAGCATATATCATTTCATTAATATTTATGATGTTTCAAATTTAACGTATCATTTCTATTTATAAAGTTATATGTGTTTGCTTTTTTAATATATGAGTTCAATCTATTGTTAAAATTTACATAATGTTTGCAGTTGTGTATACCGTCGAATTTCAAAAGCGCGGTCTGCCTCACACACATATACTCCTGTTCCTTCATCGTGATGATAAATTTCCCAACGCAGAGGACATCGACAAGATAATATGTGATGAGTTGCCGATAAAGAAGATATTCCGTAATTGTACGAAGTAGTGACCGAGTTGATGATACATGGTCCCCGTGGTAAGGCTAACCCGGATGCACCGTGTATGGTGGATAAAAATGCTCCAAACATTTTCCAAAAAAGTTTAATGAGCGGACAAAGATTGACGAAGAAGGGTACCCGGCCTATACAAGAAGAGATACTGGAGCAAAGGTGGATAAAAATGGTGTTCATTTAGATAACCGATTTGTGGTTCCATACAATCCATATTTGCTTCTTAAGTATCGTGCACACATTAATGTAGAATGGTGCAACCAAATAAGATCAATCAAATATTTGTTCAAATATATCAACAAGGGGCATGATAGGGTTATCACTGCAGCCGGCTTATCACAATCAACAAAATCCCGACGATCCTAAAAAAAATTAATGAGATCAAGATGTATTATGATTGTCTCGTATATTTCTCCTTGCGAGGCCGTTTGGAGGATTTTTGGGTTTAACATTCATTATAGAACACCTCCCGTTGAAAGATTAAGTTTCCATCTACCCGATGAACAAATGGTTATGTTTTCTGATGACTCGCATGTTGAATCTGTCCTTGAAAGGCCAAATATTAAGAGGACAAAGTTCTTATCTTGGATGGAATGCAATAAGAAATATGATGAAGCTAGATAGTTAAGCTATATGGAGTTCCCAACTAAATTCGTGTGGAAGAAAGATAAAAGAGAGTGGATGCCACGTAGAAGAGGTTTTGCAATTGGTAGGATTTACCATGTTATGCCCGGCGCTGGTGAAAAGTATTATTTGAGAACCTTGCTGAATTTTGTGAAAGGTGCTATATGTTATGAGGATATAAGGACAGTTGATGGTGTCCTTTATGATTCTTTTAAAGAAGCTTGCTATGCAAGAGGGTTATTAGATGATGACAAAGAGTATGTTGATGCTATAACTGAAGCAAGTTTTAGAGAGTCAGGCTGATATCTTAGAAACTTATTTTGCATGCTACTATTATCTGGTAGTTTATCGAAACCAGAAGATGTTTGGCATAAGACTTGGCATCTACTATCAGATGACATCCTCCACAGACAACGAACCATTATGCAAAATCAAGGTATTTTCATCTACAACACACTTTATCTATATTTAATCTAAAATGTATACCACTAACGTCAATTATGACTATTAAAGACCTTTGTATAAATAATATTTGAGGAAACTTATATGAACTTGGATTTTGTGTTGTAGATCTTAATCTAACTGATGAGCAATTACAAATGTACGCTTTAGCTGATATTGAAGCAAGACTACAGAGTAATGGGAGCACCCTTCGTAAATTCAGTGTTATGCCTTTCCCTGATGAGTTGATCACATCCGAGTGTCAAAACAAGCTCATATTCGACGAACTGTCTTATGACAAAGAAGCTTTGAGAAAAGAGCACGAAGAACTTTCTTCATGCTTAACTTGCGAGCAAAGGAGTGTATATGATGAAATAATGATGGCTGTTTCACGAGGACAAGGTGGTGTATTCTTTGTTTATGGTTATGGAGGAACAGGGAAGACTTATCTTTGGAAAACTCTTTGGGCTGCAATAAGGAGTAAAGGAGAAATCGTTTTTGCTAGTGGCCTCGAGTGGTATTGCATCACTCCTTCTTCCAAGAGGAAGAACTGCTCATTCAAGATTTGGAATACCGTTAAATGTTAGTGAAAACTCAACATGTGTTGGCATCAAACCCGGTTCAGACTTGGCTGCGCTATTCATGAAAACAAAGCTAATTATTTGGGATGAAGCGCCAATGATGCACAAGTATTGCTTCAAAGCACTTGATAGAAGTTTGAAAGACATCATGCAGTCTGTGGATCCTTCTAATAAGTACAAACCATTTAGTGGTTTGGTTGTCGTTTTCGGTGGTGATTTTAGGCAGATATTGCCTGTAATACCGAAAGGAAGCAGACAAGATATTGTGTTCTCAGCCTTAATTAAGTTCTTCTTATCTATAAGATTCATGTAAGGTGTTGAAACTGACGAGAAATATGCGTCTACAAAATGGATCTTCTGAAACAAGTTTGAAAGAGGTGAAAGAATTTTCATAATGGATACTTAGTGTTGGAGATGGAAATGCAGGAGGGCCGAACGAAGGCGAGGCCGAAATCAAGGTGTCAAATGATATTCTCATAGAAGGGGAATCTGATCCTATAGCGGCAATTGTGGAAAGCACATATCCTTTCTTAAAGGATCACCTGTGGGAGCCAAAATATTTCCAAGAAAGGGTTATTTTAGCTCCAACACATGTGATAGTTGAGATGGTGAATGATTACGTACTATCCCATTTACCAGGAGAAGAGAAAGTGTATCTCAGTTCAGATACAATAAGCAATGTTGAAGGCAATTTAGGAGCGAGTGAACTTTACTCAACTGAATTTCTAAATACCATTAGATGTTCAGGCCTACCTAATCACCATTTAAGATTAAAGGTAGGTGCACCTATTATGCTGTTACGAAATATAAACCAGACATCTGGGTTGTGCAACGGTACGAGGTTGGTGATTAAGCATCTTGGGAATCGCGTTATTGAAGCTGTAGTCATTTCTGGAAGTAACGTGGGGGATAAGGTATTTATTCCTCGCATGACTCTGACTCCATCTGATGCAAGGAGATTTCCAATTAAGTTTCAAAGAAGGCAGTTCCCTTTGGTCGTTTGTTTTGCAATGACTATAAACAAAAGTCAGGGTCAATCTCTATCGTAGGTAGGTTTGTATCTCCCTAGACCAGTTTTTAGTCATGGTCAGTTCTATGTTGCCATTTCTAAAGTAACAAACAAACGAGGCCTCAAGATCCTAATTTGTGACAAGGAACACGGGGGATCAAATACCACGAGTAATGTTGTTTATAAGGAAGTGTTCCAGAACTTATGATTTAATTTGATTATTGATGTAAGTTACTCACTTTTTATTATATGTTTATTTTATGTAAATCGTATTCTTTAGTAAACGTTTATTCGGCTTTACTGTATTATAAACTACTTATTACATAGTAGCTAATCATTCTTTTCTTATATTATATAGATTTAAAGATTCAATTCCATAAATGTTATATGTTACTAAATTGAACTTACAAGAACACTGTTCTCTCATGCAAATTTGTTGTTTTTAAATATTTGATTCACCATACACTACTGTAAAGATTAAACTTTAAATCGAGAATCACATCTTCATAAGGACAAAATACTTCTAAACCAAATTATAATTTATACACATAAGTGTCTTAAATTTATAGAACAAAATACTTCCCGTGCATTTTGCACGGGTCAAAAAAACTAGTTGGATGTATAATGGAACTTGTTGGTTTAAATTTGACAATGGTAATTGGATAGATAAGGGAAGTTGTTGATTTGACAATGGAAATTGTAAGGAGAAGGAAACCTGTTGGCTTTCATTTGACAAAGGAAAATTGATGGACAATGTAACTTATTGTTTGTTTTAATTTGACAAACGAAATTGGATGGATAATGGAACTTGTTTGTTTAAATTTGAATATGGAAGTTGGATGGATGATGGAAGTTGTGGTCTGTTGTAATTATAATTGCCATTGTTAAGGAAGTGGTCTTTTGCCTTGAATTGGAGGTGCCCTTGAAGTAGTTTTGTTGTATAATTTTATTATGTTGTTGGTTGTTGACCCCCCTTGACCCTATTATAATATAAATTCTTGTTCGAGCATATGTTAGTTAACCTATTCAAGTAGTAATGTAGAAATTGGGCTAATGTGGACTGCTGATACGCTCAAGTTATACGATGTTTTCGTGGTATTTTAGGTACACTTTGCTAGGGGATTTATTTGTAATTGTTAATGTTGCATGTAAATCGACCTTAGCGGAAGTTCGGAATTTTATATATTAATTATTGTTAAAGTTGTAAGTTCCGAGCTTTTGGAAGCATGAATGGTTCCACAACATCGTCTCACCAACCAAGCTCCGCCACAACCAAGCTCCAAGCAACCACATCGCAAGCATGCCCAAGATCGCAAGCCCAAACCTCGCCCATCGCATGCGCCGAAGCAAGCGCCCACCGGCCGAAGCACCGCACGCCCAACGCCCGCGCCAGACAGCACGCCCAACGCTCGAGCGAGCAAGCTCGCCCAGCAAGGCGGCTCGCACCTCGCGAGCATGGTCGCACCTCGCGACCTGCCTTGCTCGCACCTCGCGAGGAATCTCGCACGGTGCGACCTGCTTGGCTTGGCCAGTTCTTCAGCTCGTGTTGGAGGCAGAGATCACTCGCACGGTGCGACCTACTTCGCACCTCGCGACCCCTAGGTCGGCCTAATTGTCTGGCGATTTTGAGCTTTAGTATAAATACTAAACTTGATTTTGGACCTAAGGGGGGCCACAAGGAGAGGGAGTCTCCAAAACTCCACTCCTCTCTTGTTGTCTTCTCTTTTAGTTTTTATTTTCTAGTTTAGTTTTTGTAGATTTCGATTATGGGATTGGCTTATGCTATGCCGATTATAGCTTGAACCGTTCTTGAACGAGATTAATATGAAGCTTCAAGCATTATTGTGAGATCTTTCCTCTCTATTTAGTTTCTTTGATTATGGTTTAATTTCTATGCTTGCTTTCTATGATTTTTGCATGATTATGCTAGGAATGTTACTAGTTTGATTGTGTAATTAATCTAATGCTAGATTTAAGAATAGAATCGGATTGTTTTATTCTTTTATCGATTTGTAGCAAACTAGGGAGTAACTCAGATGCAGATCATCTTGGTTATTTCTTGGGGAAATTGAATGAACTGTTGAATGTTTATCGCTTGCATGACGTTAGCAGGTCTGTTGGTTCTCTGTGTTTATTGCTGCTAATGGATTGAACTTAGACGCTATCGGACTAGGTTATCCTTTAGTTAGGGTTTTATAGTCACGCTGATCGTGCTATTCAACTAAGAATAAGGAGAACGCGAGATTAATTCTCGACAATAGATAATTATGGAAATAATTAGAGTGGAGGTTCAAGGATCGATAATGAATTGAAGTGTATGTTAATCGGATTCAAGATCTTCCCATATTGATTTCTCATTTTGTTTATATGCTAGTTAATTGTAGTTTGTTAGTAAATCTACTTGAAACCCCCCTTTGTAATTATTATTAGGTTTCTCGGCCCTTAGCTTAATCTAGGTTTCGAATCACGCTGAGTACTAAACTCGTCCCTGTTTCCCTGTGGATACGACCCCTACTTCCATTATACTACCTTAGTGTAAAAGAGAGTAGGAGAAATTTTATCTTTGGCCGGGTGCGGTGCACAACGACACACTCGCGCCCGCCCAACTGCACTTTATGCTATGGGTTTGTAGGGGCATAGGTTTAGTTGTGGTCGGTTTGTTGTGAATAACGCTAATGTTGACACTTGACATCACCTCCAACCCCACACATCTTTGGATCAATCCAAGATTAAGTAGTACTCATCCCTTTTTTTTTAACCTACACACTTTCCTTTTTGGTTTGTTTCTTTTTAATCTACACACTGTTGTTTTTTTTATATTCTTGGTAACATATTCCATCTGTTTTTTTTCCTCTTTTTCCACCCATGTCATCTACTTTATAATATTTTAACCTACTTTTTATTTTCTCTCTCCACCTTTTCAATTCCTCTCATTAGGGGTGTAAGTTCGATTTTTGGTTTGGTTTTGGGGCAAAACCAAACCAAACCAAAATAAATTCGGTTTTCATATTTCAAGTCCAAATCCAAACCAAAATTCGTCCCAAACCAAACCAAACCAAACCGAAATTACAAAACCAAAACCAAACCAAACCAAAAACCGAAATTCTTTTATGATGCAAATTTTTTTTTTCCAAATCTTACAAATAATACGAAAATTATCAAGTTTCAAATCATCAAACATAGAAGAATTACTTCAAATTTCAACTAAAGCTTAAAATTGAAGTACTAGAACTAAAGATAATTGATAAAAACATCAAAACCCATATAGGATAGGCAAACTTCGGTTTGGTTTGGTTTTTTCGATTTTTTAAAATAAAAATCGAACCAAACCGAAAACCGAAAAAATGAAAATTTTCCAATCCAAACCAAACCAAATTTTGAAAAAAACCAAACCAAATTATTAATTCGTTTGATTTGGTTTGGTTTTCGATTTTTAACCAAATAACTTAGGGCCCGTTCGGTATTACCGTGGTTTTCTGTTTTTTGGTTTTTTGATTTTCAAAGTCATATGATATATGTCCTATAATGAATAAAAAATTACCAAATTTATTTTAACATGATGATTTTAAAATCGACAACTAAAAAGTGAAAACCACTTTTTCGATTTTTGGTTTTTAGTTTTCAAAAAAATTGAAAACTGAAAACAAAAAACGATAACGAACGGGCCCTTAGATTTTCAACTTCTACCTCTCAATCTCATACTTGTAGACTTCCAACTTAGATTTTCTCCCCAACTCCCCAAATGAAGTTAGTTGACTAGTATCCGTTCAAAAGCCCGGCAAACGCATAGAACCACATCCCCATAAGGCCAGAATTCAGAAAATCAAATTAGTTTTCCCGCACTCCTACACTATACTGCCCAGTGCCCACTAACGATTTCCCAGTTCCCACACTCCACAAGACTGTTGTAGTTGAAGCCTCCACACTCCGATAGCACCACCACAGAAGTCAGAAGAGAGGAAATGCTGCACGAAATTTTGCTCGCACTGCTAGGTTACACCGGTGACCTAATTCTCGACGAGAGAGAATCCCGCAATTCCCTCGGAATTCTCTCTCCTGATTCTCTCGTCTCCGATAAACCTACCTTCAAGCTCGCCCCCGATCTCTCTTTCATCACTCCCACTGACAGGTCTCTCTCTCTCTCCTTTCATCAACTATAAAGTATGAGTTAATATTTGAATTTCTGCTGGAATTTTGATTTCTTGTGGATTTTTTGCAGGGGTGTTATTGAGAGGATTATTAAGCTAGGGTTTTACTACAGGGAGTTGGATCGATTCGCCTCAAAATCGAGGAATTTGAGCTGGATTAGATCGGCGTGCGTGAATGTATCGCCGTTGGAAAGGAGCGAGGAGATTTCGAAGAGGACGAGTGAGAATCAGAGTATGTATAGGCGCGCTATTGCCAATGCTATCGTTGAGATTCTTTCGGTTTATCGATCCGCGGTTTTGCAGATTGAGCAGAAGTTATTGGCGGATCCTCTTCCCATTTTGGCCACTGTTACTCAGGGCCTCAACAAGGTTTTGTTCTCTTGTTTTGGAGTTAATTTTTATTAGAATTCTGTATAAAAAAAAATCAAAACCTACTGTTAAATACTTGACACACTTCTCTGAAGACGCTTGCTAACGCATTTACTTTAACTATTAATATCTCTAATTCCCCACATGTAAAATTTATAGAAAGTGATTTTCTAAAAATATATATTGAGACGAATATAACAAGATCCCATATAGCCATATTTTTCTTTGCGTAAAAATCATAAAAGACGGTCAAAGGAGAGTGTGTGAATAATGCAAAAGTCAAATGTGGCATCTAGTTTGAAACGGAGGAATTATTAAATAATGCAATAGTTACGCACTTACGCTCTATCATTTTGACTCTCTTAGTATTTAGTAAAAGCAATGACATAGATGAAACTTGATGCTTTAGCATACGATGCTTTGTTTTGGAGGCTGTATCGGTTAGGATTTGCAAGTTCTTTGTACAGATTTGGCTCTACTTGAAACCTACCATATCCATGTCCATCGGGGTGATGCTTTTAGACGTTAAGTTCCTAGAAACAACTCTATCCACCTCAAGTAGGCAAGCTTTATTTCAAATCATCAAACAATGTTTATGGGGAGGAGGGGTGCCTAATCACCTTGTTATGCATTTATTGCATATCAAGTGGCCAAATTGTATATATTACAACATGGACAAATATGCAGTCAAGTAAAAAATGTATACAATAGTATTTAACAAGTATGCAGAGTCAAGTAGGGAAAGGTATACTAAAATATGTGTCAAATATTCAGTCAAGTAGGGAAAGGTATACAATAATATATGTCAAATATGCAATCAGTGATTTTTTTGGAGATGAATAGTAATAGTGTCAAATCAGCTTTCTCTTTTGCTTTTTTTTTTCTTCCCAGTTATTCCCACACCATACTGCATATTCTTGTGCCTTTAATTACACTTTTGCCACTTGATTTGCAATCTGATATTAACTTAAGAGTTTCTCCTTTGGTAACCCCAAGCCAAAATAAATTTAATCCCTCATTATCTTGTATTCTTTGTCCAGCCTTTTTGCTATGCCATGACTCATAAGATATTTCGGTTAAAGGTATAAAGGAAATTAACAGAATAAACCCAAGAAGAATCCATATGTTAGAAGATTGTGCTAGCTTTGTATATTAAGTTTGAAAAACAACTGTTCTTCTATCAACTCAAAGGAACAATTTTCTTGCAGGGCTACCTACATTAGACTCACCATATTTGTTAGTTTGTCGTGGCTCACAATTTACAACCTTTGAAAAAGTAGCTTTTTAGTTGAGATTTCAATAGTGACATCAACCAACCAAGCCTTGCCCCTTTCTATCTAAGATGCCTCTTACATCTTTCTTGAGAATATGAGGGTATAGTTTCCTTTTCTTCACTAACATCATATTGTTATGATCTTGCCTCGTTTGTTCTCATCACCCTGAAGTTCATATATGAGAATTTAGGAGTTGCAGCAGGGATTCAAACCCACTAAGAAAGTTTCAGGTGATTTAGATTCTTCATAATCTGGTTTGTCAATGCTGATATTGGTGTGGACGTGTGTCCACCTTTTAGTAAAGTTTTAATGACCCAAGAATCTTAAGAAAGATGGTTTCTTGATAGTTTCTTGGATGGTTTCTTTATGAATAACACTCAAATTATAGAAAGATAAACTATTTGATCGAACACTCTTGAACTCTCAAATAGGTTCTTGATTCAATTAAGTCACTCCAAACTTAATTAATCAATCACTAAACTCAATTCCCTTACTCTTATCTTTGTCTTGAAGAGAATATACTGTTTTCCGATATTTGTTATTACCTTACGCAGTGGAGCACGATCATGAATACTTGTCATTGTTTTGATTTTTTTAATGTCTTTTTATATGTTTGATGCATTTGACTTCAAGGTTGTAACTAAATGATCTTTTTCTCCAGTTTTTTGTTCTTTTGCCTCCTTTGTATGAGCTTATACTAGAGATAGAGCATGATAATGTACGTGGAGGAAAACTTCTCCACCTATTGCATACGAGATGTCATTGCGGGGTGCCTGAACTTCAAACTTGCCTTCAAAGGTAAGGAAATCATTGTTTTAGAGAGGTCTTTTTTGTTCGCTAATGCTGCTATTTTGCTTCTTCAAGGCTGTAATTTTATTATATGTCCCTGGTCAAGTGGATTTGGTGTACTTATGCTCCATGTCATTAAAATTCGGTCTTTTCGTCACATAATGACGAAGCTATAATGGATTTTTGAGTTGCCGTTTCGTGAAACCCTGTTACATCCTAACGACAAAAATCAAGTATTAGAAACTTTTTTCTCGTTACATCCGTTGTTTTGTCAAAATTGACCAATAATATTTTACTAATTAAATATGTGGTTAGTATGAAGTATTACTTTAAATAATTATTCATCGACTAAATACGTGACCTACTCGTATTATGAGGGGATGTTTGGTTTGGGGGTTACAAGAAAGGGAAAGGGAATCAAATAAGCTGATTCCCTTACTTGTTTGTTTGGTCCATTTAATCACTCTCTTTACCCCTTAGTTATCCCCAATCTCTTCTACATTGATCCCCCTACCCTAAGGGTTTCACTTACCCTTTCTCTCCTCTAACTCCATGGTCACCATGACCACCACCACTTCGCCACGGGAACACCACCCCTCCACCCAAAGCACCAACCCCACCCAAAACCACCACTCCACCACCAGAAACAAGCCCACCCCACCAGGCTGGAAACAACCCCGCCCCACTCGTAAACCACCCGTGCAACACCCGAAACAAGCCCACCCCCGAAACCACATGTGCAACACCGGAAACAACCCCACCCCACCCGGAAGCCACTTGTTCAACACCCGAAACTCACATGTGGAACACTCACAAGTCACAACCACAACTTTACCACCTGAAAACAACCACCATCTACTCGAAAACCACCACCGCTTACCCAGAAATACCTCCCTCCCTCCAAAAACCACTAAATTGTACAAATTCGTGGGTGATTCGAGTAGGTTACTCTATAAAGGAGAGATATGGTGGAGGTTGGTGTTGTGGTCTCCCATGTGTGGATTGTTAATGGCATGTTTTTATTTATTTCTTTTGGTTCAAACATTTATAGAATACTCTCTCTCTCTCTTTTCTAGAGAAATTATTGAGTTAGGCATTAGGCTCAAGATTAACTTATATGAATTCAGTGTAAGCGAGTTTATTGTGGAGTCTTCTACTCTTTGGCTTTTTTCTTTGGTTGAAGAATGAAGTCTATTCATTTACCTTGGGGTTTCTATAAGAGGGTTTGTTAGGATGAGCGCCGTTTGAGAACTAAAGTCTATAAGAAATTAGAAGGTGGGAAAGCAAGCTTTTTATCCTGGCCTGGAATCCCTTTAGAGTATTATGAGGGAGTTTTTAATTTTTATAGTCAAGCATTGGGTAGGTAAAGAGTGATCATTTAGTAAGTTGGATCTATGTTGTTAGGCCTAAAGCAAAGGGAGGGTCTGGGTTGGGGATTTAATGTCCAAAAATATAACTTCATCGAGTAAATGGGTTTTTTTATTTTCATTGGAAGTGTGGTTTCCACAAGAATGTTCGGAACTTGCTAGTATGGTTAATGCTTCCTACTTTTCCCGTGGAGGCTCTTTTCTCTCTTTTTCATCCTGTAGTGAGGTACGAGGTGGACATAGGGTCATATTATCACTTTTTTTTATTAACGTCTTCGGGTGGGTGGGGAACTTTGGATGGGAGTTTAACCTTTGTCGATCTCCAACAATTATAACTACTCACGGTCTTGTGTTCATGATGCTCTTGTCTCTTCTTTTGTGGTGGGTTGAATCCTTATGGATACTTCAGTACTCCATCTTTGGCCAAAAATGTAAGATTTTCATAAAATGATAAAATAGCTGAGTTGGACACTAGGATACATGCCGGTGCTATTAGTCCCAGTAACATAGGGTTGTTCTATGTCCAAGAAGTTTCACTTCAGTAGAAAATTGATTTGGTTAGGACATTGCCATTCTTGCTAACTTGTTGAGCATCCTTGATCTACTTTCCTTTTCCAATTTTTTGATAGGTTTGTTCGGTCAGAAGATTCTACTGTAGACTTCATTCTTTTCCAGTTTCCGCTCATTTTGAAGGCTAGGGTTCCAACTTCCAAATAGGGTAAAAGCTTTTGAATTGGGAGCTTTGCTGGATAGAGTCGATGCCTGCGTGGTGCTACCAGTGTAGATTTTGATGCCTAATGTGTACACTAGTGCTTAGCTGGTGGGAAGACAAGCAGCTGTAACTTATCTTTGCATTGTATGGTGACTTCTTTTTCAGGAAATAAGCATTTTAGTGTTACAGGGTTATGTTAGGCTTGTGTCACTGTCTTATGGCAATCGTGGATATCTTATGTGGGTTTTCAGAGTGTTAGAGGAATAAGGGGGTTAGAGGAGTTGTGGTACTCATCCTTCACTGTTGTCATGTGGGTGATTTGGTTGGAGAAGCATGATAGATTTTATCCAATTGGGTGGTAGAAAGCCATATACCTTTATTTCTCCCTCTGGCCACTAGCTCATGGCAATCAATGGGCTCCTCCTTAATTTTGTCTTTCAGATGTTGAAACAGATCCAAGGGCTCCTTCTGAACTGCTGGTTCTTCCTCTTTGTATTTCTTCCTTCGTATGCAATGGGCTTCCTTTATCTATAAATGTGACAAATTAGTTTAGCACTAACATAAATCAATATACAAGTCATCTATGGTATCTAGTTAGGAGTTTGTTATACAGCTCACTACTGAGCCTAGTCTGTTATGGTGATTTTTTGAAAGGGTTTGTAATTCAATGCATGATATTGGTTATCAATTTATCATGACATTTGTGTATTAGTGAACATTCGTGGTTGATGCTTCTGTTAACTCATATCCCATTCATTTTGATTTGCAGTTACTTTTGAATTTGGATTATGGGACTGAATTTAGATAATTCATATTTATTTACTTTTCGCCTTCCATGTGGTAGGCTGCTTTGGCATGGGCATCAAGTGATGTTCAATCAACTTGCATCTTGGATGGTTTATGGTATTCTTCAAGATCCTTATAAAGAATTCTTTATCAGAAGGTAATGGCAGAGACCTACTTCATCTTCATTGGATTTGCCTGTTATCTCATAAGACCTGAATTGCAATATGTGGCTCTCTACTTTTGTTCTCCACCATGGAGAAGAAATGTTGCTGTCTGTTTTTTTTTTAAATTTTTATATCAATTTTTGGAAGATGGTAACACTTGTTTCTTGAGCTTCTCATGTAATCTAGATGGTTCCCTTGCTACTTAATACCACACCAGGGTCATTGACCTGATGGGCTAACCACCAAATAACTTTACGATTTCTTCACCCATAAACGTGGATTTGAGTCCATCACCCAATAGACTGACTACCAAATAGTTCTAGTCTATAAGTGTGAATATTCCTAATGGGTGTTTTTCACTCGTAGGGGTAGAATAAGCCTAAGGTCGTGATAAATGGCTCCCACCTAACAAATTGAATAAACATCAGCACTTTTTTGCTAAATCACCAATATGGCTCCTTCGACGATTCAACAAAGTAACTTACCATCCAAGTATCTGCCTCCCCAGGTAATAAGTATTTTAATAACAAATAATGCAAACACAACATCAGATTACAACTTCAGTAATTCTACAACCACTTCTTTCACACAAATTCACATAGCATTAACCAACTTTTTAACGTTTTAAGTTTCAGTCTTGCGAACGTTAACTAATTAATAATAAAAGAATGCTAATCATGACATCATATATAATCAAATGATTATGAATTTTTTTATTTTAATTAATAATAGGCGAATGTTATTATTTTGGAGATAATAGTATTTTATCCTTGGAGGCAGTCTTTATGGATATATAGGTAAACAACAATGGAAAACTCCGGGAATTTCTAAAAAGGTTAGAGAACATCTTTTATGGTTAGATATGATTAATATGGAAGTCATTAGAGCAATATAAAAATCGATGTCATGGTTCAGAGAGACAGGTCGAGGCTAGGATGTTGGGGGTCTGTGCATATTCTTGAAAGGGGCCCTTAAATCTCCACTTTTTAAAAAAAGAAAAAAGATGATTTATTAACATAAAAAACTTCACTAGATTATAGAGAAAGAATGTCAAATTATATGATACATCTACTAAGAGAAATACTTCGTAGATGTTCTCTTAAAAAGTGAAGTATTAACGGACTAATTAATTATGATATGGATTTTGGAAAAGTTTGTATGAAAATTGAAAAGGTGAAGTATTAATAGCTATGGTGGAAATTGATGAGGGAAGGTGAAAAGACGAGGGTGAGGGAAAAGTGGCCACAAATCGAGGTGAGGGAAAACAAATTTTTGGAAAGTTGTCACCCTTCTCAAAACACATTACTAAGATTCGACTTCTTAACCTCTAACATTTTGGGCCGTTTCAATTACCACTAGTTCAAATCAATATTTTTGCTTCTAAATCATAACAATTAAGAATATATAAAAAGATTTCGAGGGCCCTTATGTTTTGGGGGCCCTGCGCGGTCGAGCACGCCGTGCAAGCTAATCTCCGCCGTTGCAGAGAGACAACTATTTGAGAATGAGCCTGGATAGCTGTAGGTTTTCTCCCATACTTAACTTGGTTTTTGGCCCTAACAAATCCGCCTTCAACCACCTCTTAACTCGGATATTTGTTTCCTAAAAGAGTTTAGAACTTATTATACGAAGCTTAATGGAATAGTAATTCCCCCAATATTATTCCTAGAGATGATTTAGTGTTACTCAATTAAAAGTATATCTGGGATCTTTGAAATTCGTGAAGTTTTTACGTGATTCTTATCACAATAAATTTTAGTTCTCCACCAATTCCCATTGAAATTTTTTTTATTATGTTGAGAGTTAGAGGGATTTGCTCAGAATTTTAATCTTTATCACGCACAAGGCTGTGAGGAAGAGGTTGAAGATGGTGTAGTTGATTTTTTTTTTTTTTTTTTTAGGGGAGGGGGGCGTTGTTTAAGGCTTGTTCAAAGGCATTAAACCATAAAAGAAATAAGATAAAAAAATACTCAAATTTGGTTATATACCCTATTAATAGTTAAGACTTTCTACAATATTACTGCTTTTAATAATTAATAGAATAACAATTCAAATTTGCTTACTGAAAAAAAAAGAATTCTATAAAAAGTAATTTATTGTTTTCATAGTAATTGTATGGATTTTTGCTAGATATTGTTTGCTACATGGCTAATTAGTGTTAAATCATACATCCTCCTGTAGCCATCTCTCTGGTTACTGGTAGAGTTCTTTCTTTTTCATTGTTAGGCCGGGACATGCTGTTGAGTCCTGAGAGGTGGTACAATAGAAATTGGAAATTCTTATTGGCAATGGGGATATGAATCGGATAATTTTTTGTCCTCTAGTATTCTACAGCCTAGTTGTTCAACTCTAAGATTAACTGGGAGCTCGTACATTTTATGTTGTATTCAGCAGGATGTCCCACCCAGAACTTGTTGAAGAATAAGTTGTTCTCTTGTCCCCCTATTCTCCTTTCTATTCCTCTGTTTTTTTTTCCCGGGGAGGGGGGGGGTGGGTTATTGGTTTTCCTAGTTGCAGAAATGGTGAATAAGACACATCAATGAACATCTGGTAGGGTCTATTTTGACTGTTGGGTGGGTGCCATATGGAGCTCCTCAATCTTTCAAGATGATAATTTCCTTTGAAGTGTTAGTTTTCTATATTTAAATGTGATTATTGATCTGCACTCAAGATCTATATGATAAATAGAAGGTTCTCTAGGTACATCCATTTGTAACTAAAATTAGATAAAAGAGGGGGAGCTGCCTGAAGAAAGAGATTGATTATATTTTGCAAATATTTTTCTAAAGTAAGAGGCTAGAAATTTCAATTTGAGAAAAAAGAACATTTTTGTATATTTGTTTGTTCTTCTATCTCTCATTTCTAATTAGTAGTACTTAGACTCATTGTTAATTTTTGTTCTTACATATCTGTGTTTCTTTCCCAGTGAAGAAGGCAGGGAGCCGGAGAAGGATTCATCAAATGCGGATATAATTCGGAAATCGACACGCTTAACCATAGAAGATTCCTCTTTAGCTGATTGGCACTTAGGTTTTCATATATCTTTGGTATGATCTGTTC
Source organism: Beta corolliflora (assembly GCA_947648045.1). Lineage (NCBI taxonomy): Eukaryota > Viridiplantae > Streptophyta > Magnoliopsida > Caryophyllales > Amaranthaceae > Beta > Beta corolliflora. The sequence goes on from CANSZD010002072.1 coordinate 234,301, forward strand.
TGTTAGGAGATGTTTATTTATCTAAGCACGTCTTGCCTGCAGCTTGTGGAGCTGGGATTTTATTTCTTATTATACCTGTGCAGCCGCAGGTCCTTGCTTGAGGACTATGACTAGCTTTATGCTAGAAAGTAGCGCCTTTACATATGCCTGCACCTTGGTTTTGAATTTCTTTATTGGGCTGGCTTTGTTTGTTAACTGAAATTGTAGTGAAGGCAGATGTGGTAGATTGTAAAGTTACCATTGCACTGGTCGAGGAACATGTTAGTTATATATGGTCCATTAATGTAATATGCAAGGAGCCACCCCTCCCCCTAGATTGATGTAGCATGCTTGTCAGTGGAGCAGTATTCTATCTCCCCGTTCCCATCCCCATCCCCATCCCCATCCCCTTTCCTCCTTTTTTCTTTTTCTTTCAACTCCACATCTTTGCCACTATCCTGTGTACTTTAGTAATAGGCATTTGCATTCCTGCTGCAGATAGATGACTTTTAACGATTGTCAATGCAGGATATGCTTCCTGAATATATCCACATGCGTGTTGCAGAGTCTATTCTTTTTGCCGGTAAAGCTGTTAGGGTGCTCCGGAATCCCAGCCCTGGCTTTACACAAGATACATTGCACCACCACCAAATTCCAAGGGAATCTTACATAATTCAAGGATTTGCTGATCGCTTTTCCTTCCCAAAGGATTCTTCAGCAGATTCAGAGCTTACAGGAAAAGAGTTATTACCACAGGCTGAGGCAGATAAAATTGAAGCAATGCTCCAGTACCTAAAGGTTTTCTTCCTTTCAATATGTTTCTTCATAGATGTAAATGCTAGTTGAGGAGTTTATGGGGGTATCTATGACTTGTTACCATAGACTTATATGTGAATGCTAGTTGAGGTTCTTATGGGATATTTATGACTTGTGTCCGTGGTTTCGTCTGGTGAAGATTGGTCTTTTCCAGTTATGTAGCTCACTTAGAACCCTCAAGAAAACGGGTAAGAACCAGATTTTGTTTCCCTGAGATGATTATAGCATTTAGATTTGAAATTCTTTCTGATATGCAGGAATCAACAGAATTTCACAAGAGGTCATTTGAGTATGCTGTTGACTCCATTCGAGCTGTAGCAGCTAGTCGACTTTGGCAGGTGGAGCATTTGATAATTTTATACATATTTTAGCCAGTTTCTCATTGGGCGTCTATATGAGTATTTTTTTAGCGTCAATGCAGCTTGTAGTTGTCCGTGCTGATCTAAATGGCCACTTGAAGGCGCTTAAAGACTATTTTCTGCTGGCCAAGGGAGACTTTTTTCAGGTTAGATATGGATGCATTCAAGATTACAAGTCTTCAGGCTTGTCTTTTATTGTGTTGGAAAACTCCCCATCATCTTTTACTCTGTCGTTTCTCCATGTATCAGGGGTTCTGTAGCACTGATTTGGTCAATTTTTGTTTTCAACCGCAAATCCTCTTTAAAGAACTCACAACTTTATGAAGGCAATGTTGTCTGTGTTGGTAACTGAGCACAGTATAAATTCAACTCAAAACTGATTTATGCTCAGCTATCATCATGGAATTATGCATCCTTCATTATTCTATGCAGTGAACGTGTTTCCATATCTAAGTAGCTATATTCCAAGATTAAAATGATCCCAGTTTCTTGTCTTTGGCACCTGTCTTTTGGCTCTATGTGATCGCTACTAATGTTCTTTGCTCTAACATTTACTCCACCAGTGCCATGTAATGGATGACTTCTTTTCGAATAAAGCAGCTTCAAATTATGCAATGAGTAAATGGCTTGTCATTTTGTCATTGTCCCTACAGTACAACCCGAAATTTTCAGTAATTGCCTATTCTGATGATATTTGTTAAGAGAACTCAACACAGCCTTTCTACATGCTCCGAAATTTTCAGTAATACCTATTCTGATGATATTTGTTAAAAGAACTCAACACAGCCTTTCTGCATGCTCCAGGAGCGGCGAAATTTTGATTGAATTTCTTTTCTGTGCTTCGGCAACTAACATTTCTCAGTATGTATAGTCGCTAGTTGAGTAATCAGCTTTATTGTGCTTACTGGTACTCCTTGGAATATGGTCCCATGTAAGAGAGATAATTGCTGGAAAACCTATGGTTTAGCTGTTAATTAGAAGTGCTGCTTCAGGAAAGAAGGCAATGTACGGACTTTATTTTCATTTTTATCCAGTTCTTCTGTATTGATTGAAGCAAATTTGAGACTGCGGATGAGCTGGTCATGCTGAACTAGCTTAAAGTGCAATAGAATGCTTAACTCAACCTGATGCTTTAAGCTTATTGGCTTTCATTATGACTAATTAAAGTCTGACAACACAATGGTTATTTCATGACTGTCCTTTTTGTTTATCTGATTTACAAGCTCCTAGATAAATTTCTGGACCAACTGTTAGGTACCTGTGGTTGTTATGAGTATTTCAGTCATATTATTGCAATATATTCTATTATGCGTGTTAACCTCTGAAATCACTGAAGTCTAAATTAATCTTAATTTCTTCAGTGCTTCTTGGAGGAGTGTCGCCAATTGATGCGCTTACCACCTCGCCAATCAACTGCTGAAGCTGATCTTATGGTGCCATTCCAGTTGGTATGGTATATAACCTCTCTAATTGACGGGCAATCTGGTATTGGTCTTTGTTTCCTATTTGAGCAATATCAGTAATTTGCTATGGATTGCTAATCATGGTACCTGATTAATTTTCTGTAATTTGTATATAGAGTTACACATGATAAGTTGAGGGCATGATGTTGGCTCTGCTGTCTTTTTATACATGGGTGACATTTGGCGTCTTTTTATTATTTTCCAATTTCATGTATAATATTATTCGAAGTAAAAGGAATAGGATGCTTTTCTTGTTTGTCAAGAGTGATAATCACATAGCTAGAAATGATCCATGTAGAGATGGCTCATTTTTAAACAAATCCTAGTTATGTTAGGATTTGTGTTGCTTCTTAGTTCTAGTAGGGAATAGGACTCCCTAATCCTAGTAGGAATAGAACTCCTAGTTCTATTAGGAGTATAAAAGTTGTTTTTTAAATTTTAGTTGAGTTAGGAAATCCAAATCCTAGTTGGATTAGGATTCTAATTAGTAAAGGTTAGATAGTTATAACTTCAATTTAGAGTCTAGGCCAATTTGGCGCCAAGTCGAGCTTGTTTTACGTGGTTTAGGAGTTTGTTATTTCTTTGTTATTTTGTTTGTTTTATCTTATTTTTGTGAGGTTTATGAGATTATGGTACTTGTCCTAAGCATAGTAAGGAGTCGGTTTTGTTTTCTATAAGTGGTTTGGGGTTGTGTGGGTTTTTTTAGATGAGAGTGATGATTAAGGTTGTGGGTTTTTTGTGGGGCCTTGTTGGGGGGGTTGGCTTGCGTGGCTGGTTGTTGGGTGGGGGGGGTTTTGTTTTCCTTATAAATAGTTTAGGTTGTATGGTTTATTTTAAGATGAGAGTGAATGAATTAAAGTTTGTAGAGTTTTCTTAAAACTTAAGTGTGCAAACACAAACAACCCGATTGCCGGTGGCTTGGCCTCTTACGCATCAAAACCCTTAGGTTGTGCCTTGGTGGTGGCGGCCTTTATCATTGAGCATCTAAGAACTATCCAACCCCTTAGTTTGAGATTCGTGGTGATTAAATTCTTTATCGGAAATCAACTAAGTACTATCTTTTATTTTTATTAATTTCCGCACCCTAATTTAGTCTTTTAGTAGATTAAATATATCAAGAAATCATCCACCCTATCAGTCGTCAAGCTACAAATGTATGACTAAGCAGATATCTGAGTATCTCTTTTGATGAGATCGTGACTCCGAAGGAAGATTGAGGTTATCTCTGGTTGCAAGAGTTTTGGCACCAAAATGTGTCTAATTCATCAAAACAATTCAACCAAATAGAGTTTTCCTCAATGCTGGACCTATCCAATCGAAATTCCCATGATATTGTGCTCTCATAGTGTGTTTATATCTTTGGGGCTGGGTGGGCTGGCGGTGGTTCATCATAAATTACGTATATAAAGAAATGAAAAAGTGACCATCAAGGAAGGATAAGAACATGATCGAATACATCATATGACAAAAGCATGACTGGGGAGTTGGTCTTACAACACAAAGTGCTAGGACTTTAGTCGAACAGTTGACACATATTTATCGCAGGTAGAAGGAATGTAGCGAACGTCTCCCTTTTTTTTTCCTCTCTCTTGGTCTCACTCCTCCTATACTTTGTACCTTCCCTTCGTTACTCACTTCTTCTAAAGGGCCTTTAGGGGCTCTCATCGCGGCGATTGAAGGGAAAACCTACATGTGTCCCCAAAAAACTGATAATGCTGATATCATTAAATATAAGGAGCAGAGGCGGAAGGAAGTCGATGGATGGTGGTTTAGATGGACATGGCCCGGTGGATGTGTCATGTTATTAGTTGTTCTTAACTGAGGAACATTAACAGAGGATGAGATTTAGGGTGTAACTTGGACGGTGGAGCACCAGATTCAACGTTGATGGCATATTTCTGTTGGTAGGTCTTGCATGCTAGGGGAAGTCAGTGAAGAATTTTGTTTCAGGGTGGAAAATCTGTGTAATTCTCACTTGATTTTAAGGTGGCTCTTGAAGAGGAAATAGGGAAGAAAGGGAGGAGGAGGGGCTTCAACACCCGTGGGTCAAATCTGGTTCGGTCTTTCACCCTTTCTCTTTCTATGGAAAGTGAGGAACTGGGTGGGATCTGTGATGATGTTCACTTGTGATAAGAGAAAAAAAGAAGCCATTGTTCTGGATCTGGTCGTTCTTGTCAGATTAAGGATTTTCTTTTGGTAATTGGATCCACTAGGAGATACAATGCATGGCAGCTTGTAAGGTGGCACAGAAGTGGCTTGTGGGTGGCCGTTCTATTGAAGCATGTGAGACAGGTGCTCATTTGTAGGTTGATGCTAAGTAATCTATGTGATACTGCTCATGATTATGCGGTTTGTGGGATGGTAGCTCTTCTGTGATGACTGATTCTGTGTTTGGCTGGTGTTGGGCATGGTGCAATGATGGTATGCCAAGGAACTGGTGGTGTTTGTTAGTCCTCCTGACCCTTTTAGTTTTGATGCACATGCTGTTATTCAGGTCAATCCCTCTATTGCTGAGAATTTTTGGGGCACAGAAGTGTTGGACAGATCAGTGGTTAAGGGAGTGGGCATAAAAGAAATGGCTTGATTTCATTAAGTATTCTGCTAAATCAGGTTTAGTATCTTAGAGTTTAATGCTGATGAGAGTTAGACTGAAGTGGCCACTAGGATGAAGTTTTTGAGCGATGGGGGTTGTGGTGGGGAAGTGGAAGGGGAGTTACTAATGAAAGTAGATTCTCTTTAGTTTCGAGAGGGATGGAGGAGAAACTGATGAGAAGGTGGGCATCATATCCAGTGTCAAAAGTTAAAGAAAGGGGACAAGGCATTGGAATGTCACTTTTTGAACAATATTATGGGTCTCTAACCCCATTGTCTTATGGTATTATTCTACAATTGCTTGCATTTAGGTTATGGATATCCCTGCTGTAGTAGATGCTATCGTACTAAATTCTATAGAACTTTTTGATCTGGATTAGGCCTTCTGTGAAGTTCAAGGGAAGTTTATCTCTTGGTTGTCTACTTGTTTTATTAGATTATGGTGTCTATCTCATATTGTGTGATGTTTAAGATTGTAGCACATAGATTGAGTCCTAAATCTAGAAAGAGAGATTAAAACTACTCTGCTACATGTTGCATCCATTGTTGATAATGGAAGAGAGGAGAGAAAAACTGGAAGAAACTACATTAATTACTTCATTTTATTCACTAATTGACTTATATCTCGAAACCAGGGGAAAAGGGAAAAAAAATCGGTGTAGACGTTGTATTATGAAATAGTAGTAGTGTATCGAAAGAACCTCGTTAAGAGTCTTATGAGAACCGATGAAACCTAGTTTACCTGCATCCAAACCGGAACGTTTCGCAATGGAATACCTGCAAGTGGAGGACCTACTAGGGATAAGAGACCACAAGAACATGGAATTAAAACTCGGCCGTTCGGCTATGTATCGGCCGTTCTGTAATGGATTTGGAAGTCGCCGTTCCGAGAAATCCCGTTATAGAACGCCACAACAAAAATCACGTCCTTCTCGCCGCGTCGTCCATTACGTAATGGTAACTCGCTGCAGTAGAGCATCCTTTTTTCCGTTATGTCCGTTCTTTTGACGGAATCGACGAAAGAAAAAGCATCAATAGTACGGAAAACAACATGCACACACTAAAAAAGGGAGAATAAATTAGTGGGCACATTTAAGTTTGGATGTATATGAGTTGTTTCATATTTTATGATGAAGAAATACTTCCTAAACTACAAATTTGCAAATATGACGTAAAATCCCTTATATGGGAATTTTTTGAAAAAATTCACGTCGTTTTAGTTGCGATCCGTTCCATACATCCGATACAAGCCGCATCACGATAACGTGACCATTACCGCGATCGCGACCGCATCCACAATTTTTTGTCCTATTAAGATTGGAGAGGGGGAGAGAGAGAGGGAGAGTCATAGTTCGAAAATGCGGTTTCGGTTACGCTCGCGGTAACGGTCACTGTGATGCGGGAATGGGGATGATGCGGTTGTCGCACCGCCAAATATCGGCTTAGACCATGAGATATCCCTAGAACCTACCTAAAACGCGGTTTTTTTTAAACCTTTACGATGCGGGTAATATCAGTTCGGTAGATTTGAAAACCTTTACGACACAGGCGATACGATACGATGCGGCCTTGTTTTGACACCATGGGGAGAGTTCAGATAGTACCTTTTGTGCATAATCCTGCATAGTTGGCAAATGTTTTCAACTTCCAGAAGAGGACAAAATAAGCAAAAGTTCCTATATTGATGGAGATAGAACGGTGTACAAGTTATTATTGCTCCACAGTCAAACCTATTGAGACCCTTTAAGGTTTGCGATAGCTTTAATTTTTTCATTTGTAGGGGGAATGCAATAAATCAATTGATGTTGTGTCTACATTCTATGCTTTATGAATGTTGGATCATTTTAGTACTTCTCTTCCCAAGGCCAGTTCTAGATATTGCTGTCTGTTCTGTAAGACTTGAATATGTCAATTCCCAGTAATTTCCAATTAATTCTGTAGTGATTGAGGTTCACTTTTTTGTATGCAGGCTTCATTGAAGACTATCAGTGATGAAGATAAGTACTTCTCTAGAGTATCATTACGGTTAGAGCCAGTACTCTCTTGATGTTTGGGTTACTGTAGGTTTTCCTATCTTGCCCATCTGCCTAGATTTGGAGAATTTGATTTGTCTTTGTTCTGACATCTGCTTTTATATGATATGTGATGTGATCTGGAAAATTTTCTCTGGTAATCTCAGATTTTGACTTTCATTGCTGTGACCCTGTTAATGCAGCGATATGATTATACAGAGGAAATTCCCCCTTCCCCTCTCTTGTTTTCACCTCCATCAAATGGCGAAGCCAGAATTATTTTACTAAGGGGACCGGATCTGTATATCATATATAAGGACTTTAATGAAAACCATAAATGCAAACTAAAAAAATGCAAGCAATAAGGTTTGATCCTTAGACATCAAGTCACAAAGACTAAAATAGCATTTAATACCAACTATGCTATGGTATATGTAGTGTATACTTCTTCAAAATATAGTAGATATCTAAAATCATAGGAGGGGGCCATTGCCCACCCCAGCCCCCCTAGTTCTGCCACTGCCTCCATCTGCATGATGTCTCACTCCCTCTTAATCAAATGAAATTTCATCACTCAATAAAGAACAATATAGAACAGATAGGACCAGCAGTCCTTTGGAAGCCAAGAAAATACTAAAATAAAACTTGAGTCTCTGTAGATATGAAAGCTTCTACGGGAAGCACAGAATGAGCATTGCTCCAAAGGGATGCTAGATACACTACTTTCTGTCCCATGGAACGCTCAGCTAAGAAGATTTTTTGGTACCAGTCCTACCAATTTACCCCTGCTTTGTTGAACGAAACCGATCAGTTTCACTCCTCAAGCCCCTCATTTCCCTCAGAAACCATGTAAGAAATCCACAAATGCTACAGAACTGTTGCATGGTACACCCAGTACACCTAAATTTTTCTTTATTTTGTCTCAAATTCTTATCAATATTCTTAAGTGGGTGCCAATATATCTGCAAGCCATGCTTCCCCAGCTCCTCCCGTCGTTCTTCTATTCTCTGAATTCTGCTTTCTTCGTTTTCCTTCCTATTTTTAAATACCAATGGGGTTTTCCAATTGTAAGAAACTAGATGAGAGCTCATTCTCAAATTTCTCTGTTAATTTGATAGCATTAGCAGCTATATTATCTGTACTCTTGTGCTACCCTGCACGAGGTTCCCCATGGTTTTCATGATCTGACTTCTTTATACGGCAGATCTACCCATGATTGACTCTTTTTCTTTGCTGTGTGCGTCTGCGTGTGTGTGTGTGTGGGGGGGGTTTCTCTATAATTTTAATCTATCACTTTCTTGTTTTCATGGGAAAAATTGGAGTAATGTTATGATAGTAATGCTACGCTTTAGGGAATCTCTATTTTGGAGACTGGCAACCCTCAGAGTCCTAAGCAACCTTGAATCTACAATGTTACATATACATAGTGCTATAGTAGAGATGAGTAAGAAGTTAAATTACAGTACGCTTGCACCATAGCTAGAAGTTGATGAGCTGCTGACTGCTCTTTAAGTCAAAAAGTATAATATTACTTTCAGCAAAGGACTTTATTGTTTTTATTATAACAAATGCTTCTTCCATCCTGTTATAAATGGTATAATTATATGACAAAGTGCATTAAGACAAAATAAGAAAAGGTAATAGTTTGCATATATATATATATATATATATATATATATATATATATATATATATATATATATATATATATATATATATATATATATATATATATTCCATGTATGAAGGGCCTTCTATCTAGAATTTTATTATATCTAGAAGGAACATCTTTTTATTTCAAAAAGACCACATCATGTGCTTGATTTAGTAATTCTGGACAATTCTTTTGATCAGGCTGTCATTAAACTAAAAATGAAGAGGAAGAACTAGGAGTTGGCGCCTGATTGCTTGCTTTCCATGCCATCCCAACAAGCTTTCATAGCTGTTGTTATTCCTTGCTTAAACTTGTTATAAAAAAAACTACTCACCATGCTAATAAAAGTGGATTGATTTTCTAATTCAAGAAGATAGACTGTCTCACATACGAGAAAAGGTCACAAATTGAGTTTAAATCAAGTAACAGTGCAAAAGGCACAGCAATAATAGGATCAGAGCATATCTTCCCTCTGAAAAAGAGGTGAAGGCCTACCCTTGTCCAGCTTTTTTACAGGAAAATCTCCACTTAATTTTTTTTATGAAGATATTAATGAATTAAGAGGGATTGATTTCTTTATGCTTGTTTTTAAAGTAGAAAGTGTTCCACTTGTTATTAAGTAGCCACTAATTCCCATATAATCCTCCCTCTATAACTTCATAGGGACATATTTGAAATCCTAGTAACTTTTCTCTAGAAGTCACTAGACTCACTGTAGTTTGTTTGCTACTTCGCTTTCAAGTGCAGGAATCACTACTTTTTCATTCTCCCTTGCTTTTGTCCCCTACCATATGGTTAGGTAGGGACAATCATTTCATATCAACAACATTGAATAGAGATCCCTATTGATATATATAAATAAAGAAAGAATATTTTATTTGTCACAATACCTATAACGGAATAGGTCTTTCTGGACTGCAAACCGTGTAGTAGAAATAAGATGATACAATGGGATTGATACTAGAAGCCTACTTTAACTGAAGAACATAATTTACTTGTCCCCTGAGCTGTCATATCAGATGGTACTAAGGCTTGATACGAACACACTTCAAAATAAGAATTGCGTTTACGATAGTTGAACAATAAACTAAAAGCCTCCACTTCAAGTTTACAATTCGGTTATAACTAAGGAAATGAATCTCCACTCTCTTCCTCAATTACGGTTTTTAACTAACAAATTATGAGAATCTCCACTCTCGAATATGTTAATTAGTTTGACTTTCTCGTAGTTTGACCTCCCAAGAAAATCGGTTCAAAGTTAGAATAAAAACCTCGGTTTTTAATCTTTAACACAACGTGTTTTAATTTGAAGCACAAAGCTTAAATTTCAATAATCAAAACTAAAACTTCATTTATGATCAAATTACATATATATATTACAAGCTAATCACTCCCAAAAGCTCTAAGTACTCAAAATATTAAACAAAGCAATAAACAACAAATATCTCTAATTTCCAACAAGGATGTAAGAGGAATAGTGTTGTTGTGTGTTTTGTTGACTAAAAGGGAAGGAGGGCCGGTTTTCCACACCAAGTGGATGGCCTCCCTTAGCTTGCAAGACAAGCTCCACAAATATCTTCAAGGACCTCCTTTCACACATCCCAAGTGTAGTTCGCATCCCTAAGCATATTTCGTGGATAATACAACTTACGCTACGCAAAATATTTCCGGTTTTACACAAACCGAAAATTACAAAAACCGTTAATTAAACTAACTCGCCTAATTAACTACCTTTCCGATGTTGCTCAACATAATTAAACTAGTACTAATCCTTAAACCGTGAATTTCTCCCTTGTTGTGATTGAGATTAGTACTTAGTAGAATTTCGTCGGAACTAGCAACTAGTTTCGGATCAGGCGTAACACAATATAATATGATCCAGTGACTTTATAGCTAAAATCTGATGCAGATATAAAGGCAATTGAAGAACAAGAGCCAATTATGTTGGTTTTGGAAACTATGGGATTCAACTTGTTTGCTGCTAAACAAGAATTTCTTACTTGTCTTACTTGAGAAAGTGAGGAAATGTAAATTACCTTCTTTAGCACTATCTTTATTGCTTTATTAGGAAATAAGGGATCATGGTTTTTACCTAACTCTTAAAGTTAGGAGTTTTACATGGTCTATGCCTCTAGGGCCGGATGTTAGTTGTTAATTAGATGTGTTTTATCTGGTGTGTTTTTGCTAAGTATAGCTTATAGTAGAGTTCTACTTGTATTAGGTTTTTTTTAGCTTAGTTAGCTTATCCAATTTCTAGTAGGGTTAGTAGTACTTAACTCTTTTATGTAATTCTAGTAGAGTTATGTTTCCTAATTAATGAAGGAGACCTATATGTATACATACTACACGGCTAACAACAGAGGAGCTTAATTTCATAAACATATATTCTTCATTGAATTTGCGTGAGTGATTACTTACAAGCCATTGAGGTCAATTCAGGAGTAGATTAATATTAATGCTTGCTTGTTTAGTTTAGGAGTATTTTAAGAAAATAAAAACCCTAATTGTAAGTTCTGGAGTGATCAAACAATAAGTTTGTTTTTCATTAATTTCGAGTGTTATTCACTTAAAGAAACTTAAAAGAAACCATTAAATATTTCATTTTTTTTTCAAGATTCTGGAATTTTCGAAAGCTTCATAAAAGGGGTGGATCATGTTCACATCAAAATCTTACTGGCCCAATGTTCATTAACACAGAGAACAAATTAACAAGTTTCTAGGCCCAAACACTCGAAGTCTTTTAAGTCAACTTAAAAAAATGCTTTACCATGAGGACTCAAGATCTATAAGTACCACTTGATATTTCCTTGTACATGCTCTTCTTATATGTCCATTTCTTGTGGAAGCACAGGTCCATTAAAATAATGGTCTCAATTAAAATTACTTGTTAAACTGTTATATACCTCTTAGTCATTGTGGATTAGCAGACAAATATTTGTGTATTGGACTAAAAGTTAAGAGTTAACCAGAAGAAACCTCTCTGTTATCATCATAGACCCCCTCTTCCTGTTCAGATCAGGAACTTTGTTGGAAGCACTAGGGTAATGTTGTTCTAGTCTGAAATTTTAAAAGATTTTATGAAGATAATTTTTCTTTAATTTTCTGCCTGGATGCTTTCATTTCTATTTTGTCTATTAGCTTGCTAGGTGGAATTCCCTTTCATTTATATGCCCTTTTTGTTTTATTTCTTGATGTTTTATTTAGTATTTGATGACCTCTAGGATGCCTTCAATTGGAGTTGCTGTAAAACCAACCCAAGTGGATGTACCTAAATCAAAAGCTTACACAGGTAGAAGTTCTGGCGCTGCCTCGTCAAACACTATAGCAGACGTGGATGGCTGGGATGGTATAACTCTGGAATATTCTATTGATTGGCCCCTGCAATTGTTTTTCACACAAGAAGTGCTGTCTAAGTAAGTCTTCCTCCTCTAGCATTTTGATAATTTCGACTTAATTGAGCATGGATGGCAATCATCAATGTTGGTCACATTTGCTTGGTCCCTTTTATGATTTTGTTGAAGGGGATATCTTAGGGCTCTGTTTTCTTCAAATTTGTTAATTGGCGTACAGCTCCTTTTTCTTTCCCTAATATATGTTCATTACTGAATCTGCAGGTATTGTCGTGTGTTTCAGTATCTGCTGCGCCTTAAACGGACACAAATGGAGTTGGAGAAGTCGTGGGCATCAGTAATGCATCAGGACCATAGTGATTTTGCCAAGCATCGTAATGACCGGATAAAGTGCTCAACCTCTCAGCAGCGGCGCCAACGTTTTTAGACCAATGTGGCGGGTCAGAGAACATATGGCCTTTCTGATTAGGAATCTTCAGTTTTATATCCAGGTACCATAAGTCAAATGTCTAGGGGTCTCGTCCTTTTCCGTATTTTTTCTTTCTTGGGTTGGGAAGGAGGGGAGTTGTTGAATGAATTACCAACTATTATGTCTAATCCAACAAAGGGTCTAAAGTATCCCAATCTATTTCAAGTGGGGCTGAATAGTGAATAGACTTGGACCACCCCCACCCTCCGCAAATAAAACCCTTGCACAGGCATGTGCTTGTCAGAGGAATTGGGCTAATGGTGTAGTACTCTAATTGAAAGCATTGGTTCGATGGTAGTGTTTCAGCCTACATGTACACTGATGCCAATTTGGAGCAAATATATTTATCAGGGATTTGATTGTATGATGGATTTAATTTACTGAAATAAGAGTTAGTTACTTTTTTGATTTCTATTAGAAATATATTTTATGTGTTTCAAAATACTTGCACCCCACTTTGACTTTTGCTCTATTTACATGCTAATTTTGACTACAGTTTTTTATTCATGTACAAAAAGCAGATATTATGTAAAATATTAAGTTAATCTCAATGTAAATTTTTCAATATATCAACTTTATATTTTGTACAAATTTGATAGTGATCGATATATGGTCAAAGTTGTGCTTTGGCAAGTGTGAAAGTCAAAGTGTCAAGTATTTAAAAACGAAGTAGGTACTAGTACTACCTTCGTTTTTCAATAGTTGTACCATATTCCTTTTCTGGCTGTTTTGAATTAATTGTACCATTTCTTTTTTGGGAAAAGTTTTCTCCTCACATGTGATTTGTTCATACCTTTATGCAACGACCCGTAATATGAGTGTCATTTCCTTTGGGTAGAAGTGTACAACTATTAAAAAACGGAGGAACTATAGCATAGTGCAAGATTCCCCCACATGGAAGTGTAATAGCCGTACAATATGCCATAATCCATGCCACCTTTACTGGCATCCAAAGAAAACCAGAATGAGGAAACGAATAATTGGTTCTAGATGCTTCTATTGGCGAGAAAAAAAGATTTAGAACTTGCATGGAAAGAAAAGATCTATTGAAGTATCGCTTCTTGATTGCCGAGGTTGGCTCCTGTTTGAAGTTTTCATTCATGCACTGACCCCTTCTCCAAATGAAACTGGAATGAAGAGGAGTAAAAATGTTGCATGTTTTCTTCATACCTGTTTGACTTCCTATGATTGGTGATGGCCTTTACAGGCTATGGTTTTAGCATTCCTTGCATTATATATGAACTTCCCTCTTTAAGTTGCTTCGAGAATATCGTGTTAAACTCGCCACGTCTATTTTGCTTCAGGTGGATGTCATAGAATCACAGTGGAATATTCTACAAACTCATATCCAAGATTCACGTGATTTCACTGAGCTTGTGAATTTCCATCAAGAGTAAGACAAAATTGTTTTGTTGCAGCAGCTCTCTCTTTTAGATGCCGTTGCCCGTTATGACTGTTCAATATAATTGCATGCTGACTTGTATTTTCGGATTCTGCAGCATAATATTGATGTGTAGTAGGAGCAATAGTTGTGCATCAATGATGTGTTTTTGTTGCCTTTTGTTCTCAAGAAAGCTTCTTAGTATGGTTAAGGAAGAAAAGGAAAACAAGATAAGGGGAACTTTTTATCGTTGGAATCGTTACGCTAAAAACTACTCCCTCCGTCCCATAGTATAAGTCCTGTTTCCTTATAAGGTGTCCCAAAATATAAGTCCTGTTTCTATTTTCAATCAATAAATTATGCCCAAATTGCCCTCATGAAATAAATAATTCCCAAAATGTCATCATAATTTCAGCTCCCAATGCACCATTATTAATGAGAAAATGGGATATTTTACCCCATTGAACTTCTCTACACATTAAACTGTGCAACATTAAATGTTCAATTTATATTTTTTGTTAAAAAAAAAAAACAATGTAAGTGTTTCCCAATAAAATTGAATCTGTTTATCCAAATAAAACAAGATTCCACTTACCTTAATTCCCGTGTAAATACATAATCAGGACTTATATTATGGGATGGAGGGAGTATTATTTATGAGGCAAATATCATCTGGTCTAGTGGCATTTCAATGGTTTGTTGGAGCGCATCTTCTGGCCTCCTGGGTTCAAACTCTGAAGTTACAGTCCCGACATGACTGGGGAGTGGAAGCTGTCAACCCATTATGGTTTATGTCTATGCTTTGTGAGTTTGGGATTCTTATATATCTTATTTCGGCTATATGAGTGGGCTGCTTCTGTGTAGGTAGGTGCAAATCTTACCTGTCAAAATAGGGTAATATGACTTCCATAGGTTCTTCAGCTCATATCTTGAGTATGGCCTAGATACTTTTCTGACCATACTAACATACATCCAACAAAGGGTTCTAATATGTTCTAAATTTCTTTATTGCATACATTTAGTCAGTATCAAAACCAACCATGGAACACTGTAAGTATCATGGACATAAAAATGGTGTTTGTTTCTATATCCAGGACTCCATGTGACTAAGCTATATTTACCGGACGAGGCAGTCTCGTGGATGATATCTCTTTTCCTGCCCTTGTGTACTTTATATCTGCATGACTTAATGTCTTTACTCTTTAATTATTTTATACGGTTTTTTCACCAAATACCTTCGATAAATCACGAAATTCACCATATACCCTCAATGTTTCAGATATTCACCATATACCCCTGAGTTTCCGAAAACGTTCACCAAATGCCCTTTTTCTAACGGACGTTAACTTGCCGTTAGCTTTATTTACCATTTTGCCATTATTAACCCTAAACCCTAACCCTAATCTAACCCCTAACCCACCCTCCCTTCCCCCCCGCCCTAACCCCAGCCCCCCCCTCCCCTCCACCTCGGCCAACACCCCACCCCCCTCCCTCCCCCTCCCTCCACCGCCGCAACACCCTCCCCCCTCCCTCCACCGCCGAACCCCCCACCCCCGCCCCAGCCCCCCACCCCCGCGATTTTCCGCAGCCCCCCCCCTCCCCCTTCCCGCCGAGTCCCCCACCCCACGCGATTTCCACGGCCCCCCCCCCCCCCTCCCCCTCCCTCCCCTCCCCCTGCTAGCCCGGCCCCTCCACCCCAGCCGATTTAGCCCAGTCCCCCCCCTCCCCCTCGATTTCCCCATCGATTGCGGTTGTAGGATTATCGAAATCGCCGGTTGAATCTTTAAAATCTCCTTCGGCTTCCTTCAAAAACCTTATCAATGGTGTAAATCGCTACATGTTGTTCGTCGAGCAAAGTTCAGGTAACTTTCGCGGTAACAATCTTCGTCTTAATATGGAAATCGAGGGGTGGGGAGGCTGGGTTCCGCGGAAATCGAGGGGGAGGTGGGGGGGACTGCGGAAATCGAGGGGGAGGAGGGGGGCTGGGAAATCGGGCTGGGGGGGGGGTGGGGGGCGGCTGCGAGGGGGGGGGTGGGGGCTGCGGACGTGGAGGGAAGGGGAGGGATCTTGCGGCGGTGGAGGGGAGGGGGAGTGGGGCGGCTGGCCTGAGGTGGAGGGGAGGGGGGGGGGGGGGGGGAGGGGGGGGGGGAGGGGTGGGTTAGGGGTTAGATTAGGGTTAGATTAGGATTAGGGTTAGGGTTATATTAGGGTTAGGATTAGATTAGGGTTAGGGTTAATAATAGCAAAATGGTAAATAAAGCTAACGGCAAGTTAACGTCCGTTAGAAAAAAGGGTATTTGGTGAACATTTTCGGAAACTCAGGGGTACATGGTGAATATCTGAAACATTGAGGGTATATGGTGAATTTCGTGATTTGTCGGGGGTATTTGGTGAAAAAACCGTATTTTTTAAGTTATTAGATATCGAACTTGTGCTGTGGAAGCTTTTTGGTGGCTAAATTGATCTTAACTATTTCCAAAATATTTCCGCCAAAAGGTTCTCATCTGTTCTAAATTTCCTTATTGCATACATTTAGTTAGTATCACACTTAAACCAGCCATGGGACATTGTTAGTATCGTCAACATAAAAATGATGTTTGTTTATATATCCAGGACTCTATGCGACTAAGCTATATATACTGAATGAGGCAGTCTCGTGGATGATATCTCTTTTCCTGCTATTGTGTACTTGATATCTGCATGACTTGATGTCTTTACTCTTTGGTTTTTTTATAAGTTATTAGATATCGAACCTGTGCTGTGGAAGCTTTTTGATGGCTAAATTGATCTTAACTATTTCCAAAATATTTCCACCAAAAGGTTCTCATCTGTTCTAAATTTCTTTATTGCATACATTTAGTCAGTATCACACTTGAAAAACCAACTATGGAACACTGTTAGTGTCGTGGACAAAAAAATGATGTTTGTTTATATATCAAGGATTCTATGCGACTAAGCTATATATACTGGACGAGGCAGTCTCGTGGATGATATCTCGTTTCCTGCTATTTGTACTTGATATCTGCATGACTTATGTCTTTACTCTTTAGTTATTTTATAAGTTATTAGATATCGAACCTCTGCTGCGGAAGCTTTTTGATGGCTAAATTGATTTTAACTATTTCCAACATATTTGCAGGTATATGTCAGCCTTGATTTCTCAGTCATTCTTGGACATTGGTTCTGTCTCAAGGATATTGGACAGTATTATGAAACTTTGTCTGCAATTTTGCTGGAGTATCGAAAACCAAGAAAGCCCAAACGCAGCTGAGTTGGACCACATAACGGAGGTAATTGGAAACATTATGTTCAGCTTGGCTGACATTAAAATGAATTATTGAGAGATAAATCTACTGAAATACTTTCCCTTTTTTCTCTTGCATGACTGAGTTGTGCCCTTTATTTTGTTTCGAGCCGCTTCTGACCAAACACCAAACGCGACTCACTCTTGCGCAGAGTAGCTTTTTACCACAGTATTTAAAGCTTAGGATTGTGGCTCTAGGTTGAGTTTCTGTGTATTGTTGAGGCCAAAGTGAACCAGTTGTTGACAAGTCTGCAGTTGCAAAACATGCGAACCTTTTTGAAATGGAAAGAACAAGAATGTGTTCTGGATTCTATATACTGTTTTATGCTTGATCACTGTGCAAGAACTTTGACCTGCAACTGTTGACACTTTGTTTATGTGAAGCATCACTTTCTGCTATTAGAATTTAAGGGAATTATTATGGTATTCTTATGGAGTTTTGATGTTTGAAGCTCCAATCAGTTGTAGATTGGACCACATAACTAAGGTAACTTGACATTCCCAGCTGAACTCTATTTGTGTCACCAAAGGAGTTCATGGCTTCATGCTCGTAGAGCGCTGCACCAGACTGGATGAGTTGCTTCTCACCTTCCCACTTGATGGAGCTTAGATGCTCAAACTAGATGCGATAGTGACAGTTGCATATATTAGAAGGAACAGTCACCACCAACTTTATGTAGAAAAGCACTAGAACAGTCACTACCAACAGTCCCGAATCCATGCCATGTGGCATCAATTTATACTAGGTCTGTTCATTATTAATGTTCAAATTGCAACGTTATAACGTCACAGTGAAAATTATTTCCTGATGGAAGAGTAATAGATTTTCCAATAAAGCATTTCATCTCGTCAAGGCTGTCATCTCTGTCAATTTTTCAGCTCTAAAAGGTCTGGTGCTTCAGAGCCCTGGATAACTTCATCTGTAAGTGAGGCCTTTAGGTCTATTAAGATAGATAAATCTCTTATTTCCGGGGTCAATATTTTGTTTCCTGTCCGAGTTTTTATCAGGGTTCCCTGAAGTCAAATGATAACCTATCTTGATTTTGTGTCTTATTTCTCTAGTTCAAGTGGAGTAAAAACGAGTAACAATTCCGAGAATGGCTTTTGAACGATTATAATTTATAACTGCAGCTCTTATGTCGTGCACTGTTTTTTTATATATCCTTGCCGTTCAAATACACTAGTAAGCACATCATACTTGCATAACTTTTCTGCTCTAATATTCACCTCCACTATTGTTTCAGGAATTTAACAAAAAGTCAAACTCCTTGTACACTATATTGCGTAGCGGTCGCCTTCTTGGGAGTCGAGAGCCCCTTTTCTAAGACGCTTCCTTTTGCGTCTAAACTTCAATTCGTTCTTTGAGGTGACTTATTTTTTTTCTCTATCGTGGGTTATGTGATATGTGCTGATTTGGATAGTTGCAATCAATGTTACAAGGATCGGGATCTTACTTTGGATCGTAAGGGTTGGTAGGATCGAATCGGCGGGATCGAATCGTAGGATCGTAAGATCCTACAATATAGGGTAAATTAGTGATAATTATACTATAATGTGGTCAAAAGACTCATGTTAGAACTTTACACACATTAATAATGACGTTTTTCATTCCCAAATGGTGATAGTAGTTCAATACTCTAAGATTGAAGTAACATGTGACCAAAAGCTAATAGGAGAAAAATAATATTTGGAATTATTTTATTGAAATTTTATGATAGAATCGCATCGTAGAATCGCATGATCGTAGAATCATGTTATGATCCTACCATGTGAATTTTGGTAGTTGTGTAGTATCGAAAGATCCTATTAAATTAAGATTCTATGTAGGATCGGGATCGAAAATCGTAGAATCGTAGGATCGTAAGATCCCGGGTCGGGATTTTAACAACAATGGTTGCAATCATAAAATCAATCACTTAATTTTGGAAATATACTGCATGATTCAAGGTTGGGTTGATTTGTTAATTTCAGTTTTTAATATTTCCTGTTCTTTTATAATTATATTAATTTATATTGTCAATTTATCTATGAATGTTGTCAATTTTCACTAGTTTTGTCACATATCATCAGTTTGTCAGTGAAAGTTCTCATGCATAACTGTGAAAATATGAGCACATCACTGTCGGAAGGGAAGTTACTTGGGGGGAGGGGTGGCTGGTTGTCGAAACAAGCAGATAAACTTGGAAAAGTTTCAATTAAGGGTGTGCTATGTTAATTAATAAGGACACCCATTAATGCTCTTTGTTTACTCTCCAAATGTCTTATACTTTTTATCTTTTTCGTCACAGGCAACTGCAAGGGGAATTTTGAATGTCGTTAGGCCACGCCCTTCTCTTCCTGTATTGCAGCAGTAAACTTGTGCATGGTATTTCTGTC
This sequence comes from Beta corolliflora, assembly GCA_947648045.1. Taxonomy (NCBI): domain Eukaryota; kingdom Viridiplantae; phylum Streptophyta; class Magnoliopsida; order Caryophyllales; family Amaranthaceae; genus Beta; species Beta corolliflora. The sequence goes on from CANSZD010002072.1 coordinate 254,056, forward strand.
GTCGGCAAATCTTAGGTAGTGCAGTGCTTCATTGGTACGGTTTCGTTTATATTCTCTTCTGGCTGTACATCAATTTGTGGCTGGTGTTCCGCTAGCAAACAAGATGTAGCTCAACGCTTCATTGGCTCTACATTTGCAGCAAATCCACCAAGGCCTTGCATCATGCTTACATATTTCAGGCAATAGATGTACAAGGGGGATGAATGGAAATACCCGACTGTCAGGGAATAATCAGGAATATTAGAAAATATCAGATTCTGTTATTAGGACCATGAGGTGGCACCGATCATGTGGAATGAGAGAATGGAATGTCTACAAAAATAGTAGCTAGAGAGAGAAGTAGGTATCCAGAAATTGTGTTAGTTGCTAAATTGGGATAGATCTTGGCCTTTCGAAAGGCTGGAATTATCTTGTATTTCCTTGTTATTTCAATCTATCTCTCTTTTTCTTTCTGGTTTCCATTATTCTTCTTACGGTAACTTACTTTCTTCAATTGTTAAATGAGTGAGCTGCTTGAGGCCCAATTCATTACAAATTGCTATTAGAGCAGAAGATCCATGGCACCTACGACAATTGTTCAAAACGCTCAACGCATGGATAAACCCCAAAAGGAGGTTGCTGCCCTCCTGGCTGTTGGTATAGGAAGGGCAGCATTGGTGATGCAAGTGACAAAGCGCACGCGCAAGACGTAAGAAGGGTTAGTCAAGAAAATTTGATCGAATCATGCACATTTCAACTTCGAGGTTAGATCTTCCTTTGCCCATTTAAGAACCTTCAAGTTCCTCCGGTTAGTGGAAAAGACAGGTTTCGAAGGAGAAGGATTCGTGAATGAGGGCGTTCGAGGAAAGGAGAAGAGATGAGGAATTTAACTTCATCGGAGAACAAGAGCTAAGGTGTTTATAGTGGACCCAAGAGGAGGATCAAATGGGCGACCTGATGATTTTCGTGGTGGCATTTGTGGCATGGTTTGAAAATACGGTTTTGGTAACGGTCGCAGAAACGGTAATAGATTCGCTAGAACGCAATGGATACATTTATCGAGGACCGTGTCAGTTGTTGTCATTTGTCGAATTTGGTTGTCTAGTCTTTTTAGGTGTTTTTCAAATAATTTTTTTGGGTGAAATAGAGGTGCAAGTGGATTGCGAAAGTCGAGTCCCAATCCAGGTCCGGTCTAAATATGTCGGACGATTTGGGTGAAAAATGTTCGGAGTGGATATGGACTCAAATTTCCGAGTCCAAATATTTTTTGGACTGGATTTGGACTCACCCCTTTGGAGTCCAATAAGTCCAATCCAGTCCAAAAAATATTTTAGCATATCTACTTACACCCCTATATATATACTTCCTTCGTTTTTCAATAATTGCAACATGTAGGGGTTGCACATTTTCTAAGGAGATGAGAGAGATAGAGAGAGATGAAAAAAGAGACCTATATGATAAGGAGAGAGATAGAGAGAAAACATAGTCAAATTTAGTAATGTTGCAATTATATGAAACTTCGAAATAAGGGAAATGTTGCAATAATAAAAAGAACGGAAGAAGTATATATTGAAATATGTCTTTGTGTTATATTGTATTGTGGATGTCCATAATACCCGTAGGGTGTATATATATATTTCTAACTATTGGAAAAGAGAACAGACAAAACTTACAGTGCCACTCTACATTTTCTCTTCCCTTGTTCCCTTCTCTCTCTATTTTCACAATACGTTATCAACCACCATTGCAAATTGTTTTGACAAAAGATAACATCGACAATAACGGAATAGCAAAGGGAATCATCAAGACTAATGTAAGTTTAATCGGATTTGAGATAATTAGCACTTGACATATTTGCATCAAAGTAATTGATTTGCCTGAAATTGTTCGAAAATTCTTCCATGTTTTCTCACTTCGGTAATATTGGTTTCTCCGTTACACACTTTCGTTAGATTGGGTTGTAAAAATGTCTGACACAATTTCGTTCTATACTTTCGTTTTCCGTTCCATACTTTCGTTCTTATATGTACACTTAGGTTCTTCTATGCTTTTCATGATAGGGAAGAAATAAAAAATTAAGTCAAATTGTCTTGTTGCCGAATCATGTGATTGTATTGTCGTGTTGTTGAATCATTTTGTAACAGTAATCCTCCACTTAGTAGGTTTGGTCATGGCCAAAACATGTTTGGTAATTACCTAAAAGCATATGATATGGGGTTAATTTGGGTTGTTTAGTACAAGGATAGACAATGGGGGCCCTAAACTGAAGTCAATGGGGTTTGGTGAGGTATTGGGCCTAATGGACCCAGTGGCATGATTGTCCAATCCCTATAGGATTGCATTGATGAGTAATGGGAATGGATTGTGATTGGGAGAACATCCTCCACTTAATAGGTTTGGTCATGGCCAAAACATGTTTGGTAATTACCTAAAAGCATATGATATGAGGTTAATATGAGCTTTTTAGTACAAGGAGGGACAATGGGGGCCCAAAAATAAAGTCAATGGGGATTGGTGAGGTATTGGGCCTAATGGACCAGTGGCATGATTGTCCAACCCCCATAGGATTGCTTGGATGATTAATGGGAAGGGATTGTTATCGGGAGAACATCCTCCACTTAGTAGGTTTGGTCATGGCCAAAACATGTTTGGTAATTACCTAAAAGCATATGATGTGGGGTTAATTTGGGCTTCTTAGTACAAGGAGGGACAATATGGGCCCAAAACTGAAGTTATTGGGGTTTGGTGAGGTATTGGGTAATGGACCCAGTGGCATGATTGTCTAATCCCCATAGGATTGCTTTCATGTGTAATGGGAAAGGAATGTGATTGGGAGAACATCCTCCACTTAGTAGGTTTGGTCATGGCCAAAACTTGTTTGGTAATTACCTAAAAGCATATGATATGAGGTTAATTTGGGCTTTGTTGTACAAGGAGGGACAATAGGGGCCCAAAACTGAAGTTAATTGGATTTGGTGAGGTATTGGGCCTAATGGACCCAGTGACATGATTGTCCAATCGCCATAGGATTGCTTTGATGAGTAATGGGAATGGATTATGATTGGGAGAACATCCTCCACTTAGTAGGTTTGGTCATGGACAAAACATGTTCGGTAATTACCTAAAAGCATATGAAATGGGGTTAATTTGGGCTTTTTAGTACAAGGAGGGACAATGGAGGCCCAAAACTGAAGTCAATGGGGTTTGGTGGGGTATTGGCCTAATGGACCCAGTGACATGATTGTCCAATCCCCATAGGATTGCTTTGATGAGTAATGGGAATGGATTGTTATCGTGAGAACATCCTCCACTTAGTAGGTTTGGTCATGGCCAAAACATGTTTGGTAATTACCTAAAAGCATATGATATGGAGTTAATTTGGGCTTTTTAGTACAAGGAAGGACAATGGGGGCCCAAAACTTAAGTCAATGGTGTTTGGTGAGGTATTGGGCCTAATGGACCCAGTGGCATGATAGTCCAATCCCAATACGATTACTTTGATGACTAATGGGAATGGATTGTGATTGGGAGAACATCCTACACTTAGTAGGTTTGGTCATGGCCAAAATATGTTTGGTAATTACCTAAAACCATATGATATAGGGTTAATTTGAGCTTTTTAGTACAAGGAGGGACAATGGGGGCCCAAAAATTGAAGTTAATGGGGTTTGGTGAGGTATTGGGCCTAATGGATCCAGTGACATGATTGTTCAATCCCCATTGGATTGCATTGATGAGTAATGGGAATGGATTGTGATTGGGAGAACATCCTCCACTTAATAGGTTTGGTCATGGCCAAAACATGTTTGGTAATTACCTAAAAGCATATGATATGAGGTTAATATGGGCTTTTTAGTACAAGGAGGGACAAATGGGGGCCCAAAACTAAAGTCAATGGGGATTGGTGAGGTATTGGGCCTAATGGACCAGTGGCATCATTGTCCAACCCCCATAGGATTGCTTGGATGATTAATCGGAAGGGATTGTTATCGGGAGAACATCCTCCACTTAGTAGGTTTGGTCATGGCCAAAACATGTTTGGTAATTACCTAAAAGCATATGATATGGGGTTTATTTGGGCTTTTTAGTACAAGGAGGGACAATGGGGGCCCTAAACTGAAGTCAATGGGGGTAGGGTGAGGTATTGGGCCTAATGGACCCAGTGGCATGATTGTCCAATCCCTATACGATTGCTTTGATGACTAATGGGAATAGATTGTGATTGGGAGAACATCCTCCACTTAGTTGGTTTGGTCATGGCCAAAATATGTTTGGTAATTACCAAAAAACATATGATATGAGGTTAATTTGAGCTTTTTAGTACAAGGAAGGACAATGGGGGCCCAAAAATTCAAGTTAATGGGGTTTGGTGAGGTATTGGGCCTAATGGACCCAGTGGCATGATTGTCCAATCCCTATAGGATTGCTTTGATGACTAATGGGAATGGATTGTGATTGGGAGAACATCCTCCACTTAGTAGGTTTGGTCAGGGCCAAAACATGTTTGGTAATTACCTAAAAGCATATGATATGGGGTTAATTTGGGCTTTTTAGTTCAAGGAGGGACAATGGCGGCCCAAAACTGAAGTCAATGTGGTTTTGTGAGGTATTGGGCCTAATGGACCCAGTGGCATGATTGTCCAATCCCTATAGGATTGCTTTGATGACTAATGGGAATGGATTGTGATTGGAAGAACATCCTCCACTTAGTAGGTTTGGTCATGGCCAAAACATGTTTGGTAATTACCTAAAAGCATATGATATGGGGTTAATTTTGGCATCTTTGTACAATGAGGGACAATAGGGGCCCAAAACTGAAGTTAATGGGGTTTGGTGAGGTATTGGGGCTAATGGACCCAGTGACATGATTGTCCAATCCCCATAGGATTGCTTTCATGTGTAATGGGAAAAGATTGTGATTGGGAGAACATCCTCCACTTAGTAGGTTTGGTCATGGCCAAAACTTGTTTGGTAATTACCTAAAACCATATGATATGAGGTTAATTTGGGCTTTTTAGTACAAGGAGGGACAATGGGGGCCCAAAACTGAAGTTAATTGGGTTTGGTGCGGTATTGGGCCTAACGGACCCAGTGCATGATTGTCCAATCCCCATTGGAATTCTTTCATGAGTAATGCGAATGGATTATGATTGAGCGAACATCCTCCACTTAATAGGTTTGGTAATGGCCAAAACATGTTTGTAAATTACCTAAAAGCATATGATATGGGGTTAATTTGGGTTGTTTAGTACAAGGAGGGACAATGGGGGCCCAAAACTGAAGTCAATGGGGGTTTGGGGAAGTATTGGGCCTAATGGACCCAGTGGCATGATTGTCCAATCCGCATAGGATTGCTTTGATGAGTAATGGGAATGGATTGTTATCGGGAGAACATCCTCCACTTAGTAGGTTTGGTCATGGCCAAAACATGATTGGTAATTACCTAAAAGCATATGATATGGGGTTAATTTGGGCTTTTTAGTACAAGGAGGGACAATGGGGGCCCTAAACTGAAGTCAATGGGGTTTGGTGAGGTATTGGGCCTAATGGACCCAGTGACATGATTGTCCAATCCCTATACGATGGCTTTGATGACTAATGGGAATAGATTGTGTTTGGGAGAACATCCTCCACTTAGTAGGTTTGTTCATGGCCAAAATATGTTTGGTAATTACCAAAAAACATATGATATGAGGTTAATTTGCGCTTTTTAGTACAAGGAAGGACAAGGGGGGACCCAAAAATTCAAGTCAATGGGGTTTGGTGAGGTATTGGGCCTAATGGACCCAGTGGCATGATTGTCCAATCCCTATAGGATTGCTTTGATGACAAATGGGAATGGATTGTGATTGGGAGAACATCCTCCACTTAGTAGGTTTGGTCAGGGCCAAAACATGTGTTGGTAATTACCTAAAAGCATATTATATGGGGTTAATTTGGGCTTTTTAGTACATGGAGGGACAATGGCGGCCCAAAACTGAAGTCAATGTGGTTTTGTGAGGTATTGGGCCTAATGGACCCAGTGGCATGATTGTACAATCCCTATAAGATTGCTTTGATGACTAATGGGAATGGATTGTGATTGGAAGAACATCCTCCACTTAGTAGGTTTGGTCATGGCCAAAACATGTTTGGTAATTACCTAAAAGCATATGATATGGGGTTAATTTTGGCATCTTTGTACAATGAGGGACAATAGGGGCCCAAAACTGAAGTTAATGGGGTTTGGTGAGGTAATGGGCCTAATGGACCCAGTGGCATGATTGTCCAATCCCCATAGGATTGCTTTCATGTGTAATGGGAAAGGATTGTGATTGGGAGAACATCCTCCACTTAGTAGGTTTGGTCATGGCCAAAACTTGTTTGGTAATTACCTAAAAGCATATGATATGGGGTTAATTTGGGCTTTTTAGTACAAGGAGGGACAATGGGGCCCTAAACTGAAGTCAATGGGGTAGGGTGAGGTATTGGGCCTAATGGACCTAGTGGCATGATTGTCCAATCCCTATACGATTGCTTTGATGACTAATGGGAATAGATTGTGATTGGGAGAACATCCTCCACTTAGTAGGTTTGGTCATGGCCAAAATATGTTTGGTAATTACCAAAAAACATATGATATGAGGTTAATTTGAGCTTTTTAGTACAAGGAATGATGTGGACGTGATTCTACTCTTTAGTGAAGTTTTCAAAATCCCAAGAATCTTGAAAGAAAGATTGGTTCTTGATGGTTTCTTGGTTGAATCTTTGATGAACAAACCCACAAATTACTAGAACAAAAGGGATAGGCTATTTGATCGAACACTCCTGGACTATCAAATAGGTTTTTGATTCGATTAAGTCACTCCTGGCCTAATCAATCAAGCACTAACTTCAAAACACTCCTGAATTGATGTTAATGGTTTGTAAGCACTTAAACTCACATGTAAGTAATTAACTCACAAATTAAAATTTTCTCTATTCTGTATTGATAATGATCGAAACCCAGCCTTATATAGGCATTACAAATATCAAATCCTACTAGGACTAGGAAACCAACTCCTATTATGCTTAGGACAATTCCCTAAGTCATACTACCAACGAAACTCTAAAAGATAGAAAAGAAACTCCATAAGACTCCTAATATGACCCAAACACAAAGCATTTAAAGATATGAAGAGTTCTTGTAGAACTAGAACTCAACTAGGCATGTTTCTACACGCCAACTAGAGTTATAAAGCCGTTAAAACACATAGTTTCCTAATAGAACTAGGGAACTACATGGAGAGTCCTAATAGAACTAGGACTACTTGGCACGCTTCTTTTCTAAGAGAGACTAACCACTTCGAATCCACATCAAGGAAGGACAATGGGGGCCCAAAAATTCAAGTCAATGGGGTTTGGTGAGGTATTGGGCCTAATGGACCCAGTGGTATGATTGTCTAATCCCTACAGGATTGCTTTGATGACTAATGGGAATGGATTGTGATTGGGAGAACATCCTCCACTTAGTAGGTTTGGTCAGGGCCAAAACAAGTTTGGTAATTACCTAAAAGCATATGATATGGGGTTAATTTGGGCATTTTAGTACAAGGAGGGACAATTGCGGCCCAAAACTGAAGTCAATGTGGTTTTGTGAGGTATTGGGCCTAATGTACCCAGTGGCATGATTGTCCAATCCCTATAGGATTGCTTTGATGACTAATGGGAATGGATTGTGATTGGAAGAACATCCTCCACTTAGTAGGTTTGGTCATGGCCAAAACATGTTTGGTAATTACTTAAAAGCATATGATATGGGGTTAATTTTGGCATCTTTGTACAATGAGGGACAATAGGGGCCCAAAACTGAAGTTAATGGGGTTTGGAGAGGTATTGGGCCCAATGGACCTAGTGGCATGATTGTCCAATCCCCATAGGATTGCTTTCATGTGTAATGGGAAAGGATTGTGATTGGGAGAACATCCTCCACTTAGTAGGTTTGGTCATGGCCAAAACTTGTTTGGTAATTACCTAAAACCATATGATATGAGGTTAATTTGGGCTTTTTAGTACAAGGAGGGACAATGGGGGCCCAAAACTGAAGTTAATTGGGTTTGGTGAGGTATTGGGCCCAATGGACCCAGCGCATGATTGTCCAATCCCCATTGGAATTCTTTCATGAGTAATGCGAATGGATTATGATTGAGAGAACATCCTCCACTTAGTAGGTTTGGTCATGGCCAAAACATGTTTGGTAATTACCTAAAAGCATATGATATGGGGTTAATTTGGGTTGTTTAGTACAAGGAGGGACAATGGGGGCCCAAAACTGAAGTCAATGGGGGTTTGGTGAAATATTGGGCCTAATGGACCCAGTGGCATGATTGTCCAATCCCCATAGGATTGCTTTGATGAGTAATGGGAATGGATTGTTATCGGGAGAACATCCTCCACTTAGTAGGTTTGGACATGGCCAAAACATGATTGGAAATTACCTAAAAGCATATGATATGGGGTTAATTTGGGCTTTTTAGTACAAGGAGGGACAATGGGGGCCCTAAACTGAAGTCAATGGGGTTTGGTGAGGTATTGGGCCTAATGGACCCAGTGGCATGATTGTCCAATCCCTATAGGATTGCTTTGATGAGTAATGGGAATGGATTGTAATTGGGAGAACATCCTCCACTTAGTAGGTTTTGTCATGGCCAAAAAAAGTTTGGTAATTATCTAAAAGCATATGATATGGGGTTAATTTGGGCTTCTTAGTTCAAGGAAGGACAATAGGGGCCCAAAACTGAAGTTAATGTGGCTTGGTGAGGTATTGGGCCTAATGGACCTAGTGGCATGATTGTCCAATCCCCATAGGATTGCTTTGATGAGTAATTGGAATGGATTGTGATTGGGAGAACATCCTCCACTTAGTAGGTTTGGTCATGGCCAAAACATGTTTGGTAATTACCTAAAAACATATGATATGAGGTTAATTTGGACTTTTTAGTACAAGGAGGGACAATGGGGGCCCAAAACTGAAGTCAATGGGATTTGGTGAGGTATTGGGCCTAATGGACCCAGTGTCATGATTGTTCAATCCCCATAGGATTGCTTTGATGAGTAATGGGAATGGATTAGGATCGGGAGAACATCCTCCACTTAGTAGGTTTGGTCATGGCCAAAACATGGTTGGTAATTACCTTAAAGCATATGATATGGGGTTTATTTGGGCTTTTTAGTACAAGGAGGGAGAATGGGGGGCCCAAAACTGAAGTCAATGGGGTTTGGTTAGGTATTGGGCCTAATGGACCTAGTGGCATGATTGTACAATCCCCATAGGATTGCATTGATGAGTAATGGGAATGGATTGTGATTCGGAGAACATCCCTTACTTAGTAGGTTTGGTCATGGCCAAAACATGTTTGGTAATTACCTAAAAGCATATGATATGAGGTTAATTTTGGCTTTTTTTTACAAAGAGGGACAATGGGGGCCTAAAACTGAAGTCAAAGGGGTTTGGTGAGGTATTGGGCCTAATGGACCCAGTGGCATGATTGTCCAATCCCTATAGGATTGCTTTGATGAGTAATGGGAATGGATTGTGATTGAGAGGACATCCTCCACTTAGTAAGTTTGGTCATGGCCAAAACATGTTTGGTAATTATCTAAAAGCATATGATATGGGGTTAATTTGGGCTTCATAGTACAAGGAGGGACAATAGGGGCCCAAAACTGAAGTTATTGGGGTTTGGTGAGGTATTGGGTAATGGACCCAGTGGCATGACTGTCTAATCCCCATAGGATTGCTTTCTTGTGTAATGGGAATGGATTGTTATCGTGAGAACATCCTCCACTTAGTAGGTTTGGTCATGGCCAAAACATGCTTGGTAATTACCTAAAAGCATATGATATAAGGTTAATTTTGGCTTTTTTGATACATATTGACTTAGATAACAAGAGCATTCGAACTTACAAAGAACAAAGGATAGAATAATTGTATCAAACCGGTTCGAATAACGAACAACCACCACTTCCCCAATCCAATATACCACCAATCAAGACTAAAACTATAACAATGAGCTTCTAGTTTAAGTCTACTTTGAGTCTTAATCACTAATTCAACGTTTAGATGATCAAAATTACAAAGATTTAAGAATTGGTCGAAACCGACCAAGAGTTACACTAGGCGCACAGCTTAGTAAACTTAGCATAAAAGCTTCAATATCCACTGGAATGATCTAATTCCAAAAACATTACAAACTAAACATATATGACTACAACATGTCCAAAAATCAGCCTTTTTGGACGTCATTTGCTGACCTAACCAAAGCAGTAAAGTAAGAGCGACGAGAAAAGGAAACTGTTTCCGCACCACTCCTAATCATTAGCTAATCTACCCTATAGGACATTGGAGAACTGAAAAATAGCCTATAGGAAATTAAAATACATATCTTAAACAAAATATCTTCACAATTTCGAAGCATTTGCAGAAGGAAAAGGCCCCGCCTTAATCGAAGAAAAGAGGCAGTGGGGACGTGTCTTCTTTGCGGTTTCAGCATGTTTCACCATGAAGCTCTCCTCTCTCATTTGTTGCTGCTTCCAAGCCCATGTGAAGATCATGTGGCCTTACTAGACATACTTGAGTTCACCTTCAAGCATGAGGTGGCCTTGAATTTTGGAATTAAGCTTCCTTAAGCCCTTACAAAAACCTAGGATGACTTAGGAACAAAAATCAGCTTTGCTCTAAACAAGGTTAGTTTAACTAATTACCCTAATTAAGCTAATTAATCACCAACTAAACTTGATTAACAATACTTAATGATGATTAAGAATATCATTAGCATTAATTAACCTTGTTTAAGGAAGATTAAGAAAAGATTAGCCTAATCAAGGTGCTTAAGAAGTGTTTTAGGGAAAACCGGTGCTTGTTAAGCTTATGAACCGAACTTCTTTCACCATATGCCCTTGATTATCTTGTTGAACTAGAAGACCTTGGTTCATAGTAGATGCTCCTGCATCATTCTCTCCCGGTTCGAAAAGGTCTTCTTGTCTTTCGAGAATCATCTCGTAATATAGGGAGCTAGATCACCAACATTGAATGTTGCGAGATATGTTTCCCATTTCATCCGGCGGTTTGATCTTGTAGGCATTGTTGTTGATCTTCTCGAGTATTTTGAAAGGACCGTCACTTCTAGGCATTAGTTTGTTCTTTCTTCTGGTTGGAAAACGTTCCTTCCTCAAGTGTAGCCATACTAAATCACCGAGGCTTATACAAAATTTCTTTTCGGTGCTTGTTTGCTCGGACCTTGTATGCTTCATTCACCTTTTCAATTCCGGTTCGAATTTGTTGATGAAGTTTCTTCATTTCCTTGGCCTTTTCTTCAGCTTCTTTGCTAATATGCACGTCAATAGGAAATGGAAGTAATTCAATAGGACTTAAAGGATTAATCCCATAGTTTACCTCGAATGGTGAGTGTTTTGTAGCATAAGTTGGAGATCTATTGTAAGCAAACTCAGCATGAGCTAACTTTAGATCCCAATCTCTTTGAGACTTGTTCACCAATGTTCTTAACAAGGTTGTTAAGGTCCTATTTGTCACCTCGGTCTGGCCATCGGTTTGTGGAGGAGCTTAGTACCTAGCATCTTCCACAAGGTCTTCCAAAAATAGCTTAAGAACTTTACGTCCTTATCCGAAACAATGGACCTAGGAACACCATGAAGACGTATAACATCTTTAAAGTACAAATCAGCAACATGAATAGCATCATCAGTTTTATTACAAGGAATAAAATGAGCCATTTTTGAGAATCTATCCACGACCACCATGATTGCATCCTTGCTTCTTTGAGTTCTAGGCAAAGCCACAATGAAATCCATGCTAACATCTTCCCATGGTTGAGTTGGGGCCTGGTAGGGGCGTATAGAGACCTTGATGAAAGGTACTCTTAGCCTTTTGACACGTAGAACAACGAGCTAAAATTGAATGAACATCTCCTGCAAGTTTCGGCCAATAGAAATGTTCCTGCAAAACATCAACAGTTTTGTTAATGCCAAAATGTCCTGCTAGTCCTCCTCCATGAACCTCCTTGATAAGCAAATCCCTTAATGGACACCGAGGGATGCATAGCTTGTTGTTTCGAAAAAGAAAGCCATCTTGAACTGTATAAGCTCCATGAGATCCATCTTTACATGCTTCTAATAATAGAGAGAAATCTGGATCTTCATAATATAACTCTTTAAGATGGCTAAAGCCAAGAACACGAGCCTCCATTAAAGAAAGCATAGAATGCCTCCTTGATAAAGCATCTGCAACAATGTTAGAAACTCCAGTTTTATATTTTGAAACAAAATAAAAGGACTGAAGGAATTCCACCCATTTTGCATGTCTAGGACTGAGCTTGTGTTGACCATTGATGTACTTTAGGGCTTGATGATCCGAGTGAAGCACGAACTGAGCTGGTCTGAGATAATGAGTCCAATGAGTCAAGGCACGAATAATAGCATAGAACTCCTTGTCATAAGTGCTTGTAGTTGAGTCCGGACTCGATTAAGTTTCTCACCGAAATAGGCTATGGGACGCCCACCTTGTTGCAAAAATGACTCCAATGCCCACGCCACTAGCATCACATTCAACCTCGAACACTTTCTTGAAATCGGGTAAGGCTAGAACGGGAGCCTTACTAAGCATACTCTTCAATTGCTCAAACGCTTCTTGTCTGCTTTGAGTCCAAATAAAAGACCCCTTCTTGATGCATTCAATCAATGGCGCCAAGATAGTACGAAGTTCTTGATAAATCTCCTGTAAAAAGAAGCTAAACCATGGAAACTTCGAACCTCTGTAATAGTTTTAGGAACTGGCCAAGACTTGATTGCCTCCACCTTGGATTCATCCATAGAAATGCCATTGGATGATACTATGAATCCAAGAAAGGTCACGCTAGAAGTGAAGAATTCACACTTCTCCATCTTTGCATACAACTTCTTTTCCCTTAGCTTAAGGAAAACCTTCTTTAGATGAACAAGATGTTCCCTGCTCACTTTGACTATATACAAGAATGTCATCAAAATAAACAACAACAAAGATACCAATGAAGGATCTAAGTACCTCGTGCATAAGTCTCATGAAGGTACTAGGAGCATTTGTCAAACCAAATGGCATCACACGCCATTCATACAAACCACTCTTAGTTTTAAAAAGTGTTTTCCATTCATCACCTTCCTTAATTCGAATCGATGGTAGCCACTTCTTAAATAATCTATCTTCGAAAATATAGTGGAACCATGTAATTCATCCAAAGAAATCATCAAGCCTAGGTATAGGATACCTATACTGGATCGTAATATTGTTGATGGCCCTGCAATCTACACACATACGCATAGAACCATCCTTCTTTGGAACCAAAATAACAGGCACAGCACATGGACTAAGACTTTCTTGTACGAATCCGTTAGCTATTAATTCACTAACTTGGCGTTGCAATTCTTTAGCTTCATCAGGATTACATCTATAAGCTGGCTTGTTAGGTAATGGTGTTCCAGGAATCAAGTCAATTTGATGTTCAATACCTCTACTAGGGGGTAAACCAAATGGAAGGTCTTCGGGGAAAAATATCACCAAACTCCCTCACTAATGGCTTAACCATTTCGTGTATTTCAAAAGAATTGACATCATTCTCATCTAACAACAGCAACAAATACATAACCTTCCCCTTTTCCACAGCTTTATCTAATTGGCATTTCGAAAGGATTAAGGTTTTTTTTGTTTTGTGTTTTAGGTTGTGTTGTTTTTGGTTTAGGTGTATTCGAACATGGTTTACTAGGACTAAGCACAATTTTCTTTCGATTATGCATAAAAGTGTAAGTATTAGCCCTACCATTATGTACAGTTTCTTTATCAGATTGCCATGGTCTCCCTAACAATATATGACATGCATCCATAGGCAAAACATCACAAAGAACTTCATCCTTATACGAATCACCAAAAGAAAAACTAACTAAAGCTTGTTTTGTTACCTCCACACAATTGCCATCATTAAGCCAATGAAGCTTATACGGTTTAGGATGTTTGAAGGTAGGATGATTGAGCTTGCTCACCATGGTTGATGATGCCACATTAGTGCGGCTCCCACCATCAATAATCATTGAGCAAATCTTCCCTCCCACTAAGCACTTTGTTTGGAAAATCGATCCCTTTGAGATGGAACCAATTCGGCTTCCTTAGTATGAAGAATTCTCCTTAGAACAAGGCTTAAATGACACCTTGAGTTACTTCTCCCACTTCAACTTCTCCTTCAATTTCGGCCTCCTTCTCGGATTCATCTTCAAGTTGTTCTTGAGATTCAAGTGCTTCATCAATGTTTTTAATGTCAATTAGAGTCATTACCCTTTTGTTTGGGCATTGAGCTTGATAATGACCATAACCATGACACTTAAAACACTTCACATCGGATTTCTTAGAGGACTCTTCAACCACTTTCTTCCCTTTATCTATGGCCTTCGAAGTATCCCCTTTTGGAGTGTAAGGAGATGCATAAGATGGCTTCACATTCGAACTTCCCTTGGTGTAAGAAGTTCCTTTGAAAAATGTTTTCTTCTTCTTCTCCTTTTGATGTTTTTCCACCTTCAAAGCTAGCTTGAAAAGTTCATCCAAAGTAGAATATGGTTGCGGCTCAATTTCCTTTGAATGTCTTTCTCCAAACCACCTAAGAATCGAGCCATAGTTTGCTCTTCTCTTTCTTGAACATCTAATTTCATCATCAATTTCTCAAATTCATGAATGTAACTTTCGACACCTTTGTGATCCCGAGACAATTCGGATAGTTTGTTATATAAATCAAGAGTATAAGTAGAAGGTAGAAACTTCTCTTTCATTTTCTTCTTGAGTTTCTCCCAACTCTTGATTTTCGGCTTTCTCTTCCTTGTCCTTGCTAGAACAACATTCTCCCACCAAAGGGATGCATACCCCTTTAGCTTAGTAATTGCAACTTTAAAAGCCTTAGCATCATCATACTCCTTGAGTTCAAAAATTCGATCACACCTTGCTACCCACTCCAAGTAAACATCTGGATTAAGGTTTCCATCAAACTCAGGAATATCTAACTTAATATCTCGAAAATCATCTGTTTTTCGTGGCCTTCTTCTTGTCCTGGAAGCTTCAGAATTGGCTTCCTCACTAGTATCATATGCCACATGTTCATCCTCCTCATTTCCCCTTCTTACTTGTCCTCTTAATCCCACATCTCTCAGTATAGTCATCATGTTAGCCATTTGTTCGGATAAGGTGGCCATCGATTTTCGACTCCAACCAACCTTGCTTCATTCATGTTCATGCCTCTCCTAAACTGATTTTCGTCACCTCCACTCATGGTTAATACAACCACAATGAATTATGGTTTAAAAGAAAGAAAAGAAGTGTGTTTAGGCTTAGAATAGGTTCGGTTTTAGGGGGTGTTGTGTTTGGGTTTAAGGAAAGTATTTAGGATGTTTATAGAATGATTTGAATGCTCTTAAACAACCTCAAGCTCTGATACCAAATGATACATATTGACTTAGATAACAAGAGCATTCGAAATTACAAAGAACAAAGGATAGAATAATTGTATCAAACCGGTTCGAATAACGAACAACCACCACTTCCCCAATCCAATATACCACCAATCAAGACTAAAACTATAACAATGAGCTTCTAGTTTAAGTCTACTTTGAGTCTTAATCACTAATTCAACGTTTAGATGATCAAAATTACAAAGATTTAAGAATTGGTCGAAACTGACCAAGAGTTACACTAGGCGCACAGCTTAGTAAACTTAGCATAAAAGCTTCAATATCCACTGGAATGATCTAATTCCAAAAACATTACAAACTAAACATATATGACTACAACATGTCCAAAAATCAGCCTTTTTGGACGTCATTTGCTGACCTAACCAAAGCAGTAAAGTAAGAGCAGCAGAAAATGAAACTGCTTCTGCACCACTCCTAATCATTAGCTAATCTACCCTATAGGACATTGGAGAACTGAAAAATAGCCTATAGGAAATTAAAATACATATCTTAAACAAAATATCTTCACAATTTCGAAGCATTTGCAGAAGGAAAAGGCCCCGCCCGGGCGAAGAAAAGAGGCAAATTGGGGACGTGTCTTTAGCTGCGGTTTCAGCATGCTTCACCATGAAGCTCTCCTCTCTCATTTGTTGCTGCTTCCAAGCCCATGTGAAGATCATGTGGCCTTACTAGACATACTTGAGTTCACCTTCAAGCATGAGGTGGCCTTGAATTTTCAGAATTAAGCTTCCTTAAGCCCTTACAAAAACCGGATGACTTAGGAACAAAAATCAGCTTTGCTCTAAACAAGGTTAGTTTAACTAATTACCCTAATTAAGCTAATTAATCACCAACTAAACTTGATTAACAATACTTAATGATGATTAAGAATATCATTAGCATTAATTAACCTTGTTTAAGGAAGATTAAGAAAAGATTAGCCTAATCAAGGTGCTTAAGAAGTGTTTTAGGAAAAACCGTGCTTGTTAAGCTTATGAACTGAACTTCTTTCACCATATGCCCTTGATTATCTTGTTGAACTAGAAGACCTTGGTTCATAGTAGATGCTCCTGCATCATTTTTAGTACAAGGAAGGACAATAGGGGCCCAAAACTGAAGTCAATGGGGTTTGGTGAGGTATTGGGCCTAATGGACCAAGTGGCATGATAGTCCAATCCCAATAGGATTGCTTTGATGACTAATGGGAATGGATTGTGATTGGGAGAACATCCTCCACTTAGTAGGTTTGGTCATGGCCAAAATATGTTTGGTAATTACCTAAAACCATATGATATAGGGTTAATTTGGGCTTTTTAGTACAAGGAGGGACAATAGGGGCCCAGAAATTGAAGTCAATGGGGTTTGGTGAGGTTTTGGCCTAATGGACCCAGTGGCATGATTGTCCAATCCCCATAGGATTGCTTTGATGACTAATGGGAATGGATTGTGATTGGGAGAACATCCTCCACTTAGTAGGTTTGGTCAGGGCAAAAACATGTTTGGTAATTACCTAAAAGCATATGATATGGGGTTAATTTGGGCTTTTTAGTACAAGGAGGGACAATGGCGGCCCAAAACTGAAGTCAATGTGGTTTTGTGAGGTATTGGGCCTAATGGACCCAGTGGCATGATTGTACAATCCCTATAGGATTGCTTTGATGACTAATGGGAATGGATTGTGATTGGAAGAACATCCTCCACTTAGTAGGTTTGGTCATGGCCAAAACATGTTTGGTAATTACCTAAAAGCATATGATATGGGGTTAATTTTGGCATCTTTGTACAATGAGGGACAATAGGGGCCCAAAACTGAAGTTAATGGGGTTTGGTGAGGTATTGGGCCTAATGGACCCAGTGGCATGATTGTCCAATCCCCATAGGATTGCTTTCATGTGTAATGGGAAAGGATTGTGATTGGGAGAACATCCTCCACTTAGTAGGTTTGGTCATGGCCAAAACTTGTTTGGTAATTACCTAAAAGCATATGATATGGGGTTAATTTGGGCTTTTTAGTACAAGGAGGGACAATGGGGGCCATAAACTGAAGTCAATGGGGTAGGGTGAGGTATTGGGCCTAATGGACCCAGTGGCATGATTGTCCAATCCCTATACGATTGCTTTGATGACTAATGGGAATAGATTGTGATTGGGAGAACATCCTCCACTTAGTAGGTTTGGTCATGGCCAAAATATGTTTGGTAATTACCAAAAAACATATGATATGAGGTTAATTTGAGCTTTTTAGTACAAGGAAGGACAATGGGGGCCCAAAAATTCAAGTCAATGGGGTTTGGTGAGGTATTGGGCCTAATGGACCCAGTGGTATGATTGTCTAATCCCTATAGGATTGCTTTGATGACTAATGGGAATGGATTGTGATTGGGAGAACATCCTCCACTTAGTAGGTTTGGTCAGGGCCAAAACATGTTTGGTAATTACCTAAAAGCATATGATATGGGGTTAATTTGGGCTTTTTAGTACAAGGAGGGACAATGGCGGCCCAAAACTGAAGTCAATGTGGTTTTGTGAGGTATTGGGCCTAATGGACCCAGTGGCATGATTTTCCAATCCCTATAGGATTGCTTTGATGACTAATGGGAATGGATTGTGATTGGAAGAACATCCTCCACTTAGTAGGTTTGGTCATGGCCAAAACATGTTTGGTAATTACCTAAAAGCATATGATATGGGGTTAATTTTGGCATCTTTGTACAATGAGGGACAATAGGGGCCCAAAACTGAAGTTAATGGGGTTTGGTGAGGTATTGGGCCTAATGGACCCAGTGGCATGATTGTCCAATCCCCATAGGATTGCTTTCATGTGTAATGGGAAAGGATTGTGATTGGGAGAACATCCTCCACTTAGTAGGTTTGGTCATGGCCAAAACTTGTTTGGTAATTACCTAAAACCATATGATATGAGGTTAATTTGGGCTTTTTAGTACAAGGAGGGACAATGGGGGCCCAAAACTGAAGTTAATTGGGTTTGGTGACGTATTGGGCCCAATGGACCCAGCGCATGATTGTCCAATCCCCATTGGAATTCTTTCATGAGTAATGCGAATGGATTATGATTGAGAGAACATCCTCCACTTAGTAGGTTTGGTCATGGCCAAAACATGTTTGGTAATTACCTAAAAGCATATGATATGGGGTTAATTTGGGTTGTTTAGTACAAGGAGGGACAATGGGGGCCCAAAACTGAAGTCAATGGGGGTTTGGTGAAGTATTGGGCCTAATGGACCCAGTGGCATGATTGTCCAATCCCCATAGGATTGCTTTGATGAGTAATGGGAATGGATTGTAATCGGGAGAACATCCTCCACTTAGTAGGTTTGGACATGGCCAAAACATGATTGGTAATTACCTAAAAGCATATGATATGGGGTTAATTTGGGCTTTTTAGTACAAGGAGGGACAATGGGGGCCCTAAACTGAAGTCAATGGGGTTTGGTGAGGTATTGGGCCTAATGGACCCAGTGGCATGATTGTCCAATCCCTATAGGATTACTTTGATGAGTAATGGGAATGGATTGTAATTGGGAGAACATCCTCCACTTAGTAGGTTTTGTCATGGCCAAAACATGTTTGGTAATTATCTAAAAGCATATGATATGGGGTTAATTTGGGCTTCTTAGTTCAAGGAAGGACAATAGGGGCCCAAAACTGAAGTTAATGGGGTTTGGTGAGGTATTGGGCCTAATGGACCTAGTGGCATGATTGTCCAATCCCCATAGGATTGCTTTGATGAGTAATTGGAATGGATTGTGATTGGGAGAACATCCTCCACTTAGTAGGTTTGATCATGGCCAAAACATGTTTGGTAATTACCTAAAAACATATGATATGAGGTTAATTTGGGCTTTTTAGTACAAGGAGGGACAATGGGGGCCCAAAACTGAAGTCAATGGGATTTGGTGAGGTATTGGGCCTAATGGTACCAGTGGCATGATTGTCCAATCCCTATAGGATTGCTTTGATGAGTAATGGGAATGGATTGTGATTGAGAGAACATCCTCCACTTAGTAAGTTTGGTCATGGCCAAAACTTGTTTGGTAATTATCTAAAAGCATATGATATGGGGTTAACTTGGGTTTCATAGTACAAGGAGGGACAATAGGGGCCCAAAACTGAAGTTATTGGGGTTTGGTGAGGTATTGGGTAATGGACCCAGTGGCATGACTGTCTAATCCCCATAGGATTGCTTTCATGTGTAATGGGAATGGATTGTTATCGTGAGAACATCCTCCACTTAGTAGGTTTGGTCATGGCCAAAACATGGTTGGTAATTACCTAAAAGCATATGATATGGGGTTAATTTGGGCTTTTTAGTACAAGGAAGGACAATAGGGGCCCAAAACCGAAGTCAATGGGGTTTGGTGAGGTATTGGGCCTAATGGATCCAGTGGCATGATCGTCCAATCCCAATAGGATTGCTTTGATGACTAATGGGAATGGATTGTGATTGGGAGAACATCCTCCACTTAGTAGGTTTGGTCATGGCCAAAATATGTTTGGTAATTACCTAAAACCATATGATATAGGGTTAATTTGGGCTTTTTAGTACAAGTAGGGACAATAGGGGCCCAAAAATTGAAGTCAATGGGGTTTGGTGAGGTATTGGCCTAATGGACCCAGTGGCATGATTGTCCAATCCCCATAGGATTGCTTTGATGAGTAATGGGAATGGATTGTTAAGTTGAGAACATCCTCCACTTAGTAGCTTTGGTCATGGCCAAAACATGTTTGGTGATTACCTAAAAGTATATGATATGGGGTTAATTTGGGCTTTTTAGTACAAGGAGGGACAATGGAGGCCCAAAACTGAAGTCAATGGGGTTTGGTGAGGTATTGGCCTAATGGACCCAGTGGCATGATTGTCCAATCCCCATAGGATTGCTTTGATGAGTAATGGGAATGGATTGTTATCGTGAGAACATCCTCCACTTAGTAGGTTTGGTCATGGCCAAAACATGTTTGGTAATTACCTAAAAGCATATGATATGGGGTTAATTTGGGCTTTTTAGTACAAGGAAGGACAATAGGGGCCCAAAACTGAAGTCAATGGGGTTTGGTGAGGTATTGGGCCTAATGGACCCAGTGGCATGATAGTCCAATCCCAATAGGATTGCTTTGATGACTAATGGGAATGGATTGTGATTGGGAGAACATCCTCCACTTAGTAGGTTTGGTCATGGCCAAAATATGTTTGGTAATTACATAAAACCATATGATATAGGGTTAATTTAGGCTTTTTAGTACAAGGAGGGACAATAGGGGCCCAAAAATTGAAGTCAATGGGGTTTGGTGAGGTATTGGGCCTAATGGATCCAGTGGCATGATTGTTCAATCCCCATAGGATTCCATTGATGAGTAATGGGAATGGATTGTGATTGGGAGAACATCCTCCACTTAGTAGGTTTGGTCATGGCCAAAACATGTTTGGTAATTACCTAAAAGCATATGATATGGGGTTAATTTGGGCTTTTTAGTACAAGGAGGGACAATGGGGGCCCAAAACTGAAGTCAATGGGGTTTGGTGAGGTATTGGGCCTAATGGACCAAGTGGCATGATAGTCCAATCCCCATAGGATTGCTTTGATGACTAATGGGAATGGATTGTGATTGGGAGAACATCCTCCACTTAGTAGGTTTGGTCATGGCCAAAATATGTTTGGTAATTACCTAAAACCATATGATATAGGGTTAATTTGGGCTTTTTAGTACAAGGAGGGACAATAGGGGCCCAGAAATTGAAGTCAATGGGGTTTGGTGAGGTTTTGGCCTAATGGACCCAGTGGCATGATTGTCCAATCCCCATAGGATTGCTTTGATGACTAATGGGAATGGATTGTGATTGGGAGAACATCCTCCACTTAGTAGGTTTGGTCAGGGCAAAAACATGTTTGGTAATTACCTAAAAGCATATGATATGGGGTTAATTTGGGCTTTTTAGTACAAGGAGGGACAATGGCGGCCCAAAACTGAAGTCAATGTGGTTTTGTGAGGTATTGGGCCTAATGGACCCAGTGGCATGATTGTACAATCCCTATAGGATTGCTTTGATGACTAATGGGAATGGATTGTGATTGGAAGAACATCCTCCACTTAGTAGGTTTGGTCATGGCCAAAACATGTTTGGTAATTACCTAAAAGCATATGATATGGGGTTAATTTTGGCATCTTTGTACAATGAGGGACAATAGGGGCCCAAAACTGAAGTTAATGGGGTTTGGTGAGGTATTGGGCCTAATGGACCCAGTGGCATGATTGTCCAATCCCCATAGGATTGCTTTCATGTGTAATGGGAAAGGATTGTGATTGGGAGAACATCCTCCACTTAGTAGGTTTGGTCATGGCCAAAACTTGTTTGGTAATTACCTAAAAGTATATGATATGGGGTTAATTTGGGCTTTTTAGTACAAGGAGGGACAATGGGGGCCCAAAACTGAAGTCAATGGGGTAGGGTGAGGTATTGGGCCTAATGGACCCAGTGGCATGATTGTCCAATCCCTATACGATTGCTTTGATGACTAATGGGAATAGATTGTGATTGGGAGAACATCCTCCACTTAGTAGGTTTGGTCATGGCCAAAATATGTTTGGTAATTACCAAAAAACATATGATATGAGGTTAATTTGAGCTTTTTAGTACAAGGAAGGACAATGGGGGCCCAAAAATTCAAGTCAATGGGGTTTGGTGAGGTATTGGGCCTAATGGACCCAGTGGTATGATTGTCTAATCCCTATAGGATTGCTTTGATGACTAATGGGAATGGATTGTGATTGGGAGAACATCGTCCACTTAGTAGGTTTGGTCAGGGCCAAAACATGTTTGGTAATTACCTAGAAGCATATGATAAGGGGTTAATTTGGGCTTTTTAGTACAAGGAGGGACAATGGCGGCCAAAACTGAAGTCAATGTGGTTTTGTGAGGTATTGGGCCTAATGGACCCAGTGGCATGATTTTCCAATCCCTATAGGATTGCTTTGATGACTAATGGGAATGGATTGTGATTGGAAGAACATCCTCCACTTAGTAGGTTTGGTCATGGCCAAAACATGTTTGGTAATTACCTAAAAGCATATGATATGGGGTTAATTTTGGCATCTTTGTACAATGAGGGACAATAGGGGCCCAAAACTGAAGTTAATGGGGTTTGGTGAGGTATTGGGCCTAATGGACCCAAAGGGCATGATTGTCATCTGTGATTGCTTTCATGTGTAATGGGAAAGGATTGTGATTGGGAGAACATCCTCCACTTAGTAGGTTTGGTCATGGCCAAAACTTGTTTGGTAATTACCTAAAACCATATGATATGAGGTTAATTTGGGCTTTTTAGTACAAGGAGGGACAATGGGGGCCCAAAACTGAAGTTAATTGGGTTTGGTGACGTATTGGGCCCAATGGACCCAGCGCATGATTGTCCAATCCCCATTGGAATTCTTTCATGAGTAATGCGAATGGATTATGATTGAGAGAACATCCTCCACTTAGTAGGTTTGGTCATGGCCAAAACATGTTTGGTAATTACCTAAAAGCATATGATATGGGGTTAATTTGGGTTGTTTAGTACAAGGAGGGACAATGGGGGCCCAAAACTGAAGTCAATGGGGGTTTGGTGAAATATTGGGCCTAATGGACCCAGTGGCATGATTGTCCAATCCCCATAGGATTGCTTTGATGAGTAATGGGAATGGATTGTTATCGGGAGAACATCCTCCACTTAGTAGGTTTGGACATGGCCAAAACATGATTGGTAATTACCTAAAAGCATATGATATGGGGTTAATTTGGGCTTTTTAGTACAAGGAGGGACAATGGGGGCCCTAAACTGAAGTCAATGGGGTTTGGTGAGGTATTGGGCCTAATGGACCCAGTGGCATGATTGTCCAATCCCCATAGGATTGCTTTGATGAGTAATGGGAATGGATTGTAATTGGGAGAACATCCTCCACTTAGTAGGTTTTGTCATGGCCAAAACATGTTTGGTAATTATCTAAAAGCATATGATATGGGGTTAATTTGGGCTTCTTAGTTCAAGGAAGGACAATAGGGGCCCAAAACTGAAGTTAATGGGGTTTGGTGAGGTATTGGGCCTAATGGACCCAGTGGCATGATTGTCCAATCCCCATAGGATTGCTTTGATGAGTAATTGGAATGGATTGTGATTGGGAGAACATCCCCCACTTAGTAGGTTTGGTCATGGCCAAAACATGTTTGGTAATTACCTAAAAACATATGATATGAGGTTAATTTGGGCTTTTTAGTACAAGGAGGGACAATGGGGGCCCAAAACTGAAGTCAATGGGGTTTGGTGAGGTATTGGGCCTAATGGACCCAGTGGCATGATTGTCCAATCCCTATAGGATTGCTTTGATGAGTAATGGGAATGGATTGTGATTGAGAGAACATCCTCCACTTAGTAAGTTTGGTCATGGCCAAAACATGTTTGGTAATTACCTAAAAGCATATGATATGGGGTTAATTTGGGCTTTTTAGTACAAGGAGGGACAATAGGGGGCCCAAAACTGAAGTTAATGGGGTTTGGTGAGGTATTGGGCCTAATGGACCCAGTGGCATGATTGTCCTAATCCCCATAGGATTGCTTTCATGTGTAATGGGAATGGATTGTGATCGTGAGAACATCCTCCACTTAGTAGGTTTGGTCATGGCCAAAACATGTTTGGTAATTACCTAAAAGCATATGATATGGGGTTAATTTGGGCTTTTTAGTACAAGGAGGGACAATAGGGGCCCAAAACTGAAGTCAATGGGGTTTGGTGAGGTATTGGGCCTAATGGACCCAGTGGCATGATTGTCCAATCCCTATAGGATTGCTTTGATGACTAATGGGAATGGATTGTGATTGGGAGAACATCCTCCACTTAGTAGGTTTGGTCATGGCCAAAATATGTTTGGTAATTACCTAAAACCATATGATATAGGGTTAATTTGGGCTTTTTAGTACAAGGAGGGACAATAGGGGCCCAAAAATTGAAGTCAATGGGGTTTGGTGAGGTATTAGGCCTAATGGACCCGGTGGCATGATTGTCCAATCCCCATAGGATTGCTTTGATGAGTAATGGGAATGGATTGTTAATTGGGAGAACATCCTCCACTTAGTAGGTTTGGTCATGGCCAAAACATGTTTGGTAATTACCTAAAAGCATATGATATGGGGTTAATTTGGGCTTTTTAGTACAAGGAGGGACAATGGAGGCCCAAAATCGAAGTCAATGGGGTTTGGTGAGGTATTGGGCCTAATGGACCCGATGGCATGATTGTCCAATCCCCATAGGATTGCTTTGATGACTAATGGGAATGGATTGTTATCGGGAGAACATCCTCCACTTAGTAGGTTTGGTCATGGCCAAAACATGTTTGGTAATTACCTAAAAGCATATGATATGGGGTTAATTTGGGCTTTTTAGTACAAGGAAGGACAATAGGGGCCCAAAACTGAAGTCAATGGGGTTTGGTGAGGTATTGGGCCTAATGGACCCAAGTGGCATGATAGTCCAATCCCAATAGGATTGCTTTGATGACTAATGGGAATGGATTGTGATTGGGAGAACATCCTCCACTTAGTAGGTTTGGTCATGGCCAAAATATGTTTGGTAATTACCTAAAACCATATGATATAGGGTTAATTTGGGCTTTTTAGTACAAGGAGGGACAATAGGGGCCCAAAAATTGAAGTCAATGGGGTTTGGTGAGGTATTGGGCCTAATGGATCCAGTGGCATGATTGTTCAATCCCCATAGGATTCCTTTGATGACTAATGGGAATGGATTGTGATTGGGGAGAACATCCTCCACTTAGTAGGTTTGGTCATGGCCAAAACATGTTTGGTAATTACCTAAAAGCATATGATATGAGGTTAATTTGGGCTTTTTAGTACAAGGAGGGACAATGGGGGCCCAAAACTAAAGTCAATGGGGTTTGGTGAGGTATTGGGCCTAATGGACCCGGTGGCATGATTGTCCAACCCCCATAGGATTGCTTTGATGACTAATGGGAATGGATTGTGATTGGGAAGAACATCCTCCACTTAGTAGGTTTGGTCATGGCCAAAACATGTTTGGTAATTACCTAAAAGCATATGATATGAGGTTAATTTGAGCTTTTTAGTACAAGGAAGGACAATGGGGGCCCAAAAATTCAAGTCAATGGGGTTTGGTGAGGTATTGGGCCTAATGGACCCAGTGGCATGATTGTCCAATCCCCATAAGATTGCTTTCATGTGTAATGGGAAAGGATTGTGATTGGGAGAACATCCTCCACTTAGTAGGTTTGGTCATGGCCAAAACTTGTTTGGTAATTACCTAAAACCATATGATATGGGGTTAATTTGGGCTTTTTAGTACAAGGAGGGACAATGGGGGCCCAAAGCGAAGTCAATGGGGTTTGGTGAGGTATTGGGCCTAATGGACCAAAGTGGCATGATTGTCCAATCCCTATAGGATTGCTTTGATGAGTAATGGGAATGGATTGTGATTGGGAGAACATCCTCCACTTAGTAGGTTTGGTCATGGCCAAAACATGTTTGGTAATTACCTAAAAGCATATGATATGGGGTTAATTTGGGCTTTTTAGTACAAGGAAGGACAATAGGGGCCCAAAACTGAAGTCATTGGGGTTTGGTGAGGTATTGGGCCTAATGGACCCAGTGGCATGATAGTCCAATCCCAATAGGATTGCTTTGATGACTAATGGGAATGGATTGTGATTGGGAGAACATCCTCCACTTAGTAGGTTTGGTCATGGCCAAAACATGTTTGGTAATTACCTAAAACCATATGATATGGGGTTAATTTGGGCTTTTTAGTACAAGGAGGGACAATAGGGGCCCCAAAACTGAAGTCAATGGGGTTTGGTGAGGTATTAGGCCTAATGGACCCAGTGGCATGATTTTTCAATCCCCATAGGATTGCTTTGATGAGTAATGGGAATGGATTGTGATTGGGAGAACATCCTCCACTTCAGTAGGTTTGGTCATGGCCAAAACATGTTTGGTAATTACCTAAAAGCATATGATATGGGGTTAATTTGGGCTTTTTAGTACAAGGAGGGACAATGGGGGCCCAAAACTAAAGTCAATGGGGTTTGGTGAGGTATTGGGCCTAATGGACCCAGTGGCATGATTGTCCAATCCCCATAGGATTGCTTTGATGACTAATGGGAATGGATTGTGATTGGGAGAACATCCTCCACTTAGTAGGTTTGGTCAGGGCCAAAACATGTTTGGTAATTACCAAAAAGCATATGATATGGGGTTAATTTGGGCTTTTTTAGTACAAGGTAGGACAATGGGGGCCCAAAAATTCGAAGTCAATGGGGTTTGGTGAGATATTGGGCCTAATGGACCCAGTGGCATGATTGTCCAATCCCCATAGGATTGCTTTGATGAGTAATGGCAATGGATTGTGATTGGGAGAACATCCTCCACTTAGTAGGTTTGGTCATGGCCAAAACATGTTTGGCAATTACCTAAAAACATTTGATATGAGGTTAATTTGGGCTTTTTAGTACAAGGCGGGACAATGGGGGCCCAAAACGAAGTTAATGGGGTTTAGTGAGGTATTGGGCCTAATGGACCCAGTGGCATGATTGTCCAATCCCCATAGGATTGCTTTGATGAGTAATGGGAATGGATTATGATTGGGAGAACATCCTCCACTTAGTAGGTTTGGTCATGGCCAAAACATGTTTGGTAATTACCTAAAAGCATATGATATGGGGTTAATTTGGGCTTTTTAGTACAAGGAGGGACAATGGGGGCCCAAAACGAAGTCAATGGGGTTTGGTGAGGTATTGGGCCTAATGGACCCAAGTGGCATGATTGTCCAATCCCCATAGGATTGCATTGATGAGTAATGGGAATGGATTATGTTTGGGAGAACATCCTCCACTTAGTAGGTTTGGTCATGGCCAAAATATGTTGGGTAATTACCTAAAAACATATGATATGAGGTTAATTTGGGCTTTTTAGTACAAGGAGAGGACAATAGGGGGCCCAAAACTGAAGTCAATGGGGTTTGGTGAGGTATTGGGCCTAATGGACCCGGTGGCATGATTTTTCAATCCCCATAGGATTGCTTTGATGAGTAATGGGAATGGATTATGGTTGGGAGAACATCCTCCACTTAGTAGGTTTGGTCATGGCCAAAACATGTTTGGTAATTACCTAAAAGCATATGATATGGGGTTAATTTGGGGCTTTTTAGTACAAGGAGGGACAATGGAGGCCTAAAACCGAAGTCAATGGGGGTTTGGTGAGGTATTAGGCCGAATGGACCCAGTGGCATGATTGTCCAATCCTCATAGGATTGCTTTGATAAGTAATGGGAATGGATTGTGATCGGGAGAACATCCTCCACTTAGTAGGTTTGGTTATGGCCAAAACATGTTTGGTAATTACCTAAAAGCATATGATATGGGTTTAATAAGGGCTTTTTAGTACAAGGAAGGACAATGGGGGCCCAAAACTAAAGTCAATGGGGTTTGGTGAGGTATTGGGCATAATGGACCCAGTGGCATGATAGTCCAATCCCAATAGGATTACTTTGATGACTAATGGGAATGGATTGTGATTGAGAGAACATCCTCCACTTAGTAGGTTTGGTCATGGCCAAAATATGTTTGGTAATTACCTAAAACCATATGATATAGGGTTAATTTAGGCTTTTTAGTACAATGAGGGACAATGGGGGCCCAAAAATTGAAGTCAATGGGGTTTGGTGAGGTATTGGGCCTAATAGATCCAGTGGCATGATTGTTCAATCCCCATAGGATTGCATTTATGAGTAATGGGAATGGATTGTGTTTGGAAGAACATCCTCCACTTAATAGGTTTGGTCATGGCCAAAACATGTTTGGTAATTACCTAAAAGCGTATGATATGAGGTTAATATGGGCTTTTTAGTACAAGGAGGGACAATGGGGATTGGTGAGGTATTGGGCCTAATGGACCAGTGGCATGATTGTCCAACCTCGATAGGATTGCATTGATGATTAATGGGAATGGATTTTTATCGGGAGAACATCCTCCACTTAGTAGGTTTGGTCATGGCCAAAAATGTTTGGTAATTACCTAAAAGCATATGATATGGGGTTAATTTGGGCTTGTTAGTACAAGGAGGGACAATGGGGGCCCTAAACTGAAGTCAATGGGGTTTGGTGAGGTATTGAGCCTAATGGACCCAGTGGCATGATTGTCCAATCCCAATACGATTGCTTTGATGACTAATGGGAATAGATTGTGATTGGGAGAACATCCTCCACTTAGTAGGTTTGGTCATGGCCAAAATATGTTTGGTAATTACCTAAAAACATATGATATGAGGTTAATTTGAGCTTTTTAGTGCAACGAAGGACAATGGGGGCCCAAAAATTCAAGTCAATGGGGTTTGGTGAGGTATTGGGCCTAATGGACCCAGTGGCATGATTGTTCAATCCCCATAGGATTGCATTGATGAGTAATGGGAATGGATTGTGATTGGGAGAACATCCTCCACTTAGTAGGTTTGGTCATGGCCAAAACATATTTGGTAATTACCTAAAAATATTTGATATGGGGTTAATTTGGGCTTTTTAGTACAAGGATGGGACAATGGGGGCCCAAAACTGAAGTAAATGGGGTTTGGTGAGGTATTGGGCCTAATGGACCCAGTGGCATGATTGTCCAATCCCCATAGGATTGCATTGATGAGTAATGGGAATGGATTATGATTGGGAGAACATCTTCCACTTAGTAGGTTTGGTCATGGCCAAAACATGTTTGGTAATTACCAAAAAGCATTTGATATGAGGTTAATTTGGGCTTTTTAGTACAAGGAGGGACAATAGGGGGCCCAAAACTGAAGTCAATGGGGTTTGGTGAGGTATTGGGCCTAATGGACCCAGTGGCATGATTTTTCAATCCCCATAGGATTACATTGATGAGTAATGGGAATGGATTATGGTTGGGAGAACATCCTCCACTTAGTTGGTTTGGTCATGGCCAAAACATGTTTGGTAATTACCTAAAAGCATATGATATGGGGTTAATTTGGTTTTTAGTACAAGGAGGGACAATGGAGGCCTAAAACTGAAGTCAATGGGGGTTTGGTGAGGTATTGGGCCGAATGGACCCGGTGGCATGATTGTCCAATCCTCATAGGATTGCTTTGATGAGTAATGGGAATGGATTGTGATCGGGAGAACATCCTCCACTTAGTAGTTTTGGTCATGGCCAAAACATGTTTGGTAATTACCTAAAAGCATATGATATGGGGTTAATTTGGGCTTTTTAGTACAAGGAGGGACAATGGGGGCCCAAAACTGAAGTCAATGGGGTTTGGTGAGGTATTGGGCCAAATGGACCCAGTGACATGATTGTCCAATCCCTATATGATTGCTTTGATGACTAATGGGAATAGATTGTGATTGGGAGAACATCCTCCACTTAGTAGGTTTGGTCATGGCCAAAATATGTTTGGTAATTACCTAAAAACATATGATATAAGGTTAATTTAAGCTTTTTAGTACAACGAAGGACAATGGGGGACCAAAAATTCAAGTCAATGGGGTTTGGTGAGGTATTGGGCCTAATGGACCCAGTGGCATGATTGTTCAATCCCCATAGGATTGCATTGATGAGTAATGGGAATGGATTGTGATTGGGAGAACATCCTCCACTTAGTAGGTTTGGTCATGGCCAAAACATGTTTGGTAATTACCTAAAAACATTTGATATGAGGTTAATTTGGGCTTTTTAGTACAAGGTGGGACAATGGGGACCTAAAACTGGAGTTAATAGGGTTTATTGAGGTATTGGGCCTAATGGACCCAGTGGCATGATTGTCCAATCCCCATAGGATTGCATTGATGAGTAATGGGAATGGATTATGATTGGGAGAACATATTCCACTTAATAGGTTTGGTCATGGCCAAAACATGTTTGGTAATTACCAAAAAGCATTTGATATGAGGTTAATTTGGGCTTTTTAGTACAAGGAGAGACAATGGGGGCCCAAAACTGAAGTCAATGGGGTTTGGTGAGGTATTTGGCCGAATGGACCCAGTGGCATGATTGTCCAATCCTCATAGGATTGCTTTGATAAGTAATGGGAATGGATTGTGATCGGGAGAACATCCTCCACTTAGTAGTTTTGGTTATGGCCAAAACATGTTTGGTAATTACCTAAAAGCATATGATATGGGGTTAATTTGGGCTTTTTAGTACAAGGAGGAATAATGGGGGCCCAAAACTGAAGTCAATGGGGTTTGGTGAGGTATTGGGCCTAATGGATCCAGTGGCATGATTGTCCAATCCCCATAGGATTGCTTTGATGAGTAATGGGAATGGATTGTGATTGGAAGAACATCGTCCACTTAGTAGGTTGAGTCATAGCCAAAACATGTTTAATAATTATCTAAAAGCATTTGATATGGGGTTAATTTTTGATTTTTAGTACAAAGAGGGACAATGGGGGCCCAAAAATTAAAGTTAATAGCCTTTGGTGAGGTATTGGGCCTAATGGTCCCAGTGGCATGATTGTCCAATCCCCATAGGATTGCTTTGATGACTAATGGTAATGGATTATTGTTATCGGAAGAACATCCTCCACTTAGTAGGTTTGGTCATGGCCAAAACATGTTGGGTAATTATCTAAAAGCATTTGATATGAGGTTAATTTGGGATTTTTAGAACAAGGAAGGACAGTGGGGGTCCAACAGTAATGTTAATAGGGTTTGGTGAGGTATTGGGCCTAATGGACCCAGTGGCATGATTGTCCAATCCCCATAGGATTGCTTTGATGAGTAATGGGAATGGATTAGGATCGGGAGAACATCCTCCATTTAGTAGGTTTGGTCATGGCCAAAACATGTTTGGTAATTACCAAAAAGCATTTGATATGAGGTTAATTTGGGCTTTTTAGTACAAGGAGAGATAATAGGGGCCCAAAACTGAAGTCAATGGGGTTTGGTGAGGTATTTGGCCTAATGGACCCAGTGGCATGATTTTTCAATCCCCATAGGATTACATTGATGAGTAATGGGAATGGATTATGGTTGGGAGAACATCCTCCACTTAGTTGGTTTGGTCATGGCCAAAACATGTTTGGTAATTACCTAAAAGCATATGATATGGGGTTAATTTGGGGTTTTTAGTACAAGGAGGGACAATGGAGGCCTAAAATTGAAGTCAATGGGGGGTTTGGTGAGGTATTAGGCCGAA
This sequence comes from Beta corolliflora, assembly GCA_947648045.1. Classification (NCBI taxonomy): domain Eukaryota; kingdom Viridiplantae; phylum Streptophyta; class Magnoliopsida; order Caryophyllales; family Amaranthaceae; genus Beta; species Beta corolliflora. The sequence goes on from CANSZD010002072.1 coordinate 285,756, forward strand.
TGAACCCAGTGGCATGATTGTCCAATCCGCATAGGATTGCTTTGATAAGTAATGGGAATGGATTGTGATCGGGAGAACATCCTCCACTTAGTAGTTTTGGTTATGGCCAAAACATGTTTGGTAATTACCTAAAAGCATATGATATGGGGTTAATTTGGGATTTTTAGTACAAGGAGGGACAATGGGGGCCCAAAACTGAAGTCAATGGGGTTTGGTGAGGTATTGGGCCTAATGGATCCAAGTGGCATGATTGTCCAATCCCCATAGGATTGCTTTGATGAGTAATGGGAATGGATTGTGATTGGAAGAACATCCTCCACTTAGTAGGTTTGGTCATGGCCAAAACATGTTTGGTAATTACCTAAAAGCATATGATATGGGGTTAATTTGGGATTTTTAGTACAAAGAGGGACAATGGGGGCCCAAAAATTAAAGTTAATAGGCTTTGGTGAGGTATTGGGCCTAATGGTCCCAGTGGCATGATTGTCCAATCCCCATAGGATTGCTTTGATGAGTAATGGGAATGGATTAGGATCGGGAGAACATCCTCCACTTAGTAGGTTTGGTCATGGCCAAAACATGTTTGCTAATTACCTAAAAGCATATGATATGGGGTTAATTTGGGAATTTTTGTACAAGGAGGGACAATGGAGGCCTAAAACTTAAGTCAATGGGGGTTTGGTGAGGTATTAGGCCGAATGGAACTAGTGGCATGATTGTCCAATCCTCATAGGATTGCTTTGATAAGTAATGGGAATGGATTGTGATCGGAAGAACATCCTCCACTTAGTAGGTTTGGTCATGGCCAAAACATCTTTGGTAATTACTTAAAAGCATATGATATGGGGTTAATTTGGACTTTTTAGTACAAGGAGGGACAATGGGGGCCCAAAACTGATGTTAATGGGGTTTGGTGTGGTATTGGGCCTAATGGATCCAGTGGCATGATTGTCCAATCCCCATTGGATTGCTTTGATGAGTAATGGGAATGGATTGTGATTGGAAGAACATCGTCCACTTAGTAGGTTTAGTCATGGCCAAAACATGTTTAGTAATTATCTAAAAGCATATGATATGGGGATAATTATGGCTTTTTAGTACAAAGAGGGACAATGGAGGCCCAAAAATTGAAGTCAATGGCCTTTGGTGAGGTATTGGGCCTAATGGACTTAGTGGCATGATTGTCCAATCTCCATAGGATTGCTTTGATGAGTAATGGGAATGGATTGTTATCGGGAGAACATCCTCCACTTAGTAGGTTTGGCCATGGCCAAAACATGTTTAGTAATTATCTAAAAGCATATGATATGAGGTTAATTTGTGCTTTTTAGTACAAGGAAGGACAATGGGGGCCCAAAACTAAAGTTAATAGGGTTTGGTGAGGTATTGGGCCTAATGGACCCAGTGGCATGATTGTTCAATCCCCATAGGATTGCTTTGATGAGTAATGGGAATGGATTAGGATCGGGAGAACATCCTCCACTTAGTAGGTTTGGTCATGGCCAAAACATGTTTGCTAATTACCTAAAAGCATATGATATGGGGTTAATTTGGGAATTTTTGTACAAGGAGGGACAATGGAGGCCTAAAACTTAAGTCAATGGGGGTTTGGTGAGGTATTAGGCCGAATGGAACTAGTGGCATGATTGTCCAATCCTCATAGGATTGCTTTGATAAGTAATGGGAATGGATTGTGATCGGAAGAACATCCTTTACTTAGTAGGTTTGGTCATGGCCAAAACAACTTTAGTAATTACTTAAAAGCATATGATATGGGGTTAATTTGGGCTTTTTAGTACAAGGAGGGACAATGGGTGATGTGTTTGCGGAAGCTTTAAAACAAGAACAATACTTTAAGCGCTTTAATCTCACGTTTTAGTAATTAAAGGTTCGAACTTTGTGAATTAATAGAAGAGAAACGAGACAAGTAACCGAGGATAGTACTACATATGTTCCCTCGAGAACTAGAGGATCTCTCACTAACCGCATGACTAGGAGATGCACACGAACCTCGATTTATGCGTTTGGTTCAAACAAAACCTTTCAATGCTCATGCACTCGAAAATCATAAACTCAAAATCAGCTCCTCTTTATTGATGGCCGAAATAGCCTATTTATAATGAACAAATTATCCTAAACCTAGTAGAACTATTAAAACATAATAACCTAAACCTATTAGAACTAGTAAAGCATAAAAGATAAAAAAAAACACTAACAATAACACGCCTATCTAATCACACGGCTATGTGATTAGACTCCTACTAGGACTAGGATATCCTAATCCTACTAGTACTAGGATTTCAAGTTTCCTATTCATACTAGAATTAGGAAACTACGAGGAAACTACGAAGACTCCTAAAGACTCTATGACAAAGGTAATTAGACTCCTAAGCATAATAGGATCCCTTTATCACTCAAACACCTACTTTAAAAGAGTTATAAAGCAAATAAAACACTTAGTTTCCTAACAGAACTAGGAAACTTCATAAGAATCCTAACAGAACTAGGATCGTAGGAAACTTCATAAGAATCCTAACAGAACTAGGATCGTCATGATTTTGATGCTCACATCCGCATCATACTCTCCCCCTTAGAATCCAACTTGTCCTCAAGTTGTGTCAAAACATGGCACTAAGTCACTTGACTGCATAGTGGCGCAAATTCCATGTCCCAATAACACTTTGTACGTATCATACCCTAACTTCTTCACCACTTTGAATGGACCTTCGTCCATAGGCTCGTCGTTTTTGTGGTTGACGTGGAGTTTTTGTGCAGCCAAAGAGAGCCAAACAAAATCACCAACATCCAAACTAGGGACATGGCGTGTATGCAGCAAATTGGCACGCCTTTCCTTCTTGGTTGTAGGGACTTCTAGGATTTCATCTCGACAAGAACTCAAACACGTGTGAGAGGCCATAGCAGCAGCACCTAAGTCCGTAGCATGCTCATCCTCAACAGCAGCCTTAGGTGGTGTTGGAGTACACTTTGGCGGTAAAGGCTTTAACCCAATGCGTTCACCATTCACAAGCACCGAACAAATATTATCTCTCCCATGATGAATCACCTTTGCGATCCCATTGCCATGGACGCCGAAGGAGTAAAGAGCAAGCGGTCATGGGCACCACATCACACCAAATCGGCCCATGTAACCACCCAATCCGAAAAGAGACTAGGGATTGCTTATTCACCCAAACACTACTAGCAACATCGAGCCGGCTTAACTTGTAGGGCCTAGGGTGAGGTTGAGTAGGCAATTTTACCTCGTTGACCATAGCAAGAGCACACACATTAGCACATGATCCACTATCAACAATAACGGAGAAGGTCTTACCATTAACAAGGCAGCGTGTTTGAAAGAGATTCTCGCGTTGTTCTTGCTCGTGTGAAGGTTGTGGCGTAGTAATTAATGTTTTGCACAAAATCAGATTTTGACGCTCGGGTTCCGGGCCATATATGGGTGTTGAATCCCACAACAAAGTCTCGGCCAATGGATCCAAAACAGCGGTGTAGGAATCACGGTCAACCGAAGCCGGAAGAGCTTGGTGGTCCTCGTGTGAAATCGGCCAACTTGTTGGGGCATTCCCGTTGAAGATGTCCAAATCCCCGACATTTAAAGCACATCTTCTCCTTAAGACCTTGTTGTCCGGTGTCAAAGATGGCGCCTTTAGCTTAGAACTAGCCCGGAAGTACTTGAAGATGAAGGGCGATCAATCGTGCGTGTCTCAAGTTCAACGAAACCTTGTTGTCCTCGTTGGGGGCTGTGTACCCTCCACTAAAACTCCGAAATTTGGAGTCTTGTTGGCGCTCCACTTTCTTAGCCAGCATGCATACTTCATCAAAAGAGTCATAAGGATGTAGTTCAACCAAGTTGGCAATCTTCCGCTTCAAGCCAAGAAGGAACTTAGCGGATTTTTTGTTCATCATCGTCCTTGCAATCACACGCAAGCCAAAGTCTTTCGAACTCCTTGATGTAGCTTTCAACACTTAAACCCTCTTGATGAAAAGAATTCAACTTTAAAAACAATTCCCGCCTATAGGTTTTAGGCACAAAACGTTTTTTCATCTTTGTACGCAAATCGGTCCAAGTACTAATTTCGTCCTTCCCCTCCCGTCTACGTCGGTTTTGGTATGAATCAAGCCAATCGAAGCATAATCGTCCAAACGTAATATAGCAAGATCATGCCTTTTGCGATCATGCATCCCTTTGTACGTAAATAGGCGATCCATCCTCCTCTCCCAAGTCAAGAAAACATCGGGGCCCTTCAACCCATTGAATTCCGGGAGGTCATGCAGTTTCATGTCATCCTCTTTGCGTGGAGGTGTGGGAGATCGACGAGCCACATCATTATTAACATCGTCAACCTTGTCGGCCAAAACAGCCATTTGTTCGAGTAAGGCTTGGTGGCGCAATTCATGTGCTTCGTGCTTTTTCTCATTGGCGGTTTTTGCATCGAAAGATTAGTTAGGGCGGCGAGGATCTTGGTGACTTGTTCGTCCGAAGCCATGATGCGGAACGTAGTTAAAAACACCTCGAAAATTTATGAAATTTTTTACCCGGGTATCCCTATGTGTTTAAAACACTCGACCAAAATTTCATCAAAAAATAACAAGCCAATCGAATGCGGTTTTTATTTTATTAGCAGTATGTAATCTGCCCGGAAGAGCAATCTGCTTCAAATGTTTGCGTTCACTTGTGGCTTTGTTACTGATCCGAATGAGCTGAAATTTTGACACAAGATAGATCTACTTGTTAGCTTTCCAACGCACAAACAAATCCAAATTCCAACTTCAAACGCACCCTCACGCTCCGTTTTACCGGAGTAGCTCTGATACCACTTGATGTGTTTGCGGAAGCTTTAAAACAAGAACAATACTTTAAGCGCTTTAATCTAACGTTTTAGTAATTAAAGGTTCGAACTTTGTGAATTAATAGAAGAGAAACGAGACAAGTAACCAGGATAGTAATCTATATGTTCCCTCGAGAACTAGACGATCTCTCACTAACCGCAACTAGGAGATGCACACAAACCTCGATTTATGCGTTTGGTTCAAACAAAACCTTTCAATGCTCATGCACTCGAAAATCATAAACTCAAAATCAGCTCCTCTTTATTGATGGCCGAAATAGCCTATTTATAATGAACAAATTATCCTAAACCTAGTAGAACTATTAAAACATAATAACCTAAACCTATTAGAACTAGTAAAGCATAAAAGATAAAAAAAAACACTAACAATAACACGCCTATCTAATCACACGGATATGTGATTAGACTCCTACTAGGACTAGGATATCCTAATCCTACTAGTACTAGGATTTCAAGTTTCCTATTCATACTAGAATTAGGAAACTACGAGGAAACTACGAAGACTCCTAAAGACTCTATGACAAAGGTAATTAGACTCCTAAGCATAATAGGATCCCTTTATCACTCAAACACCTACTTTAAAAGAGTTATAAAGCAAATAAAACACTTAGTTTCCTAACAGAACTAGGAAACTTCATAAGAATCCTAACAGAACTAGGATCGTAGGAAACTTCATAAGAATCCTAACAGAACTAGGATCGTCATGATTTTGATGCTCACATTCGCATCAATGGGGGCCCAAAACTGATGTTAATGGGGTTTGGTGTGGTATTGGGCCTAATGGATCCAGTGGCATGATTGTCCAATCCCCATTGGATTGCTTTGATGAGTAACGGGAATGGATTGTGATTGGAAGAACATCGTCCACTTAGTAGGTTTAGTCATGGCCAAAACATGTTTAGTAATTATTTAAAAGCATATGATATGGGGATAATTTTGGCTTTTTAGTACAAAGAGGGACAATGGGGGCCCAAAAATTGAAGTCAATAGGCTTTGGTGAGGTATTGGGCCTAATGGACTTAGTGGCATGATTGTCCAATCTCCATAGGATTGCTTTGATGAGTAATGGGAATGGATTGTTATCGGGAGAACATCCTCCACTTAGTAGGTTTGGTCATGGCCAAAACATGTTTAGTAATTATCTAAAAGCATATGATATGAGGTTAATTTGGGCTTTTTAGTACAAGGAAGGACAATGGGGGCCCAAAACTAAAGTTAATTGGGTTTGGTGAGGTATTGGTCCTAATGGACCCAGTGGCATGATTGTTCAATCCCCATAGGATTGCTTTGATGAGTAATGGGAATGGATTAGGATCGGGAGAACATCCTCCACTTAGTAGGTTTGGTCATGGCCAAAATATGGTTGGTAATTACCTAAAAGCATATGATATGGGGTTTATTTGGGCTTTTTAGTACAAGGAGGGAGAATGGGGGGACCCAAAACTGAAGTCAATGGGGTTTGGTGAGGTATTGGGCCTAATGGACCCAGTGGCATGATTGTCCAATCCCCATAGGATTGCATTGATGAGTAATGGGAATGGATTGTGATTGGGAGAACATCCCTCACTTAGTAGGTTTGGTCATGGCCAAAACATGTTTGGTAATTATCTAAAAGCATATGATATGAGGTTAATTTTGGCTTAATAGTACAAAGAGGGACAATGATGCAAGATACGTGCATGGATTGCTTCACCAACTATCTTTATTTGCTTTATTAGAATTGTTACATGGTTTTACTTTACTCTTAAAGTAGAGGTTTTACATGTGACGAAAAAATATGTTTTTATTGTTATTATTAGTTAAGTTAGTTAGTTAAAGTAGCTAAATTAATAAAGTTTCGAAAATCAGCTTGTAATTCATTTACTTAGGCTCCAAGTAGATGAGTTGTCATGAGTTGTAATAAGGAAAGGGGAGTGGCGTGTGGAATTGTAAGGTTTATGGAAAGTTTTTGCAAAGCTTTCCTAAATCACTAGTTTCCTTATTTTTGTGCTAGATTTTAGGCTTAAGTTTAGGAGAGAGTTTCCTTAAATTCTTCTATGTTGGGCGTGTGATTGATGTACTTGGGGAGCAAGGTTTTCTTGCTTCTTCTTCTATAAATACATGCCTAGTCCTATGAGGCTAAGTAAGAATTGATTATTGAAATTTCGGACTTGTTAGTCTTTGAAGGATTGGACGTATTTTCCAAGACTTGATTGTTTTTAGGGAGTGAACCTAAACACAAGACCCTTAGTATTAGGCGAGTGAAACCTAAAATTAAGCGTGATTTGAGTGAGTTAGTGAGTGAAGCTAGCAAACTTAGTCTCAAACACATCCTAACTTAAACCTTTGGTGAGTGAAGCCATTGAATTAGAGTTAGAACCCTTAGGGAATCATAAGTGAGTGAAGCTTGTGAGGAACTAAGCTAGATTCCGTTCACGAAATCATATCAGACAATGGGGGCCTAAAACTGAAGTTAAAGGGGTTTGGTGAGGTATTGGGCCTAATGTACCCAGTGGCATGATTGTCCAATCCCTATAGGATTGCTTTGATGAGTAATGGGAATGGATTGTTATCGGAAGAACATCCTCCAGTTAGTAGGTTTGGTCATGACCAAAACATGTTTGGTAATTATCTAAAAGCATTTGATATGAGGTTAATTTGGGCTTTTTAGTACAAGGAAGGACAATGGGGGCCCAACACTAAAGTTAATAGGGTTTGGTGAGGTATTGGGCCTAATGGCCCCAGTGGCATGATTGTCCAATCCCCATAGGATTGCTTTGATGAGTAATGGGAATGGATTAGGATCGGGAGAACATCCTCCATTTAGTAGGTTTGGTCATGGCCAAAACATGTTTCGTAATTACCTAAAAGCATATGATATGGGGTTAATTTGGGATTTTTTGTACAAGGAGGGACAATGGAGGCCTAAAACTAAAGTCAATGGGTGTTTGGTGAGTTATTAGGCCTAATGGACCCAGTGGCAATATTATTCAATCCCCATAGGATTGCTTTGATGAGTAATGGGAATGGATTAGGATCGGGAGAACATCCTCCACTTAGTAGGTTTGGTCATGGCCAAAATATGGTTGGTAATTACCTAAAAGCATATGATATGGGGTTTATTTGGGCTTTTTTGTACAAGGAGGGAGAATGGGGGGGCGTAAAACTGAAGTCAATGGGGTTTGGTGAGGTATTGGGCCTAATGGACCCTGTGGCATGATTGTCCAATCCCCATAGGATTGCATTGATGAGTAATGGGAATGGATTGTGATTGGGAGAACATCCCTTACTTAGTAGGTTTGGTCATGGCCAAAACATGTTTGGTAATTATCTAAAAGCATATGATATGAGGTTAATTTTGGCTTTATAGTACAAAGAGGGACAATGGGGGCCTAAAACTGAAGTTAAAGGGGTTTGGTGAGTTATTGGGCCTAATGGACCCAGTGGCATGATTGTCCAATCCCTATAGGATTGCTTTGATGAGTAATGGGAATGGATTGTGATTGGGAGAACTGATATGGATCCAATGAGAAGATTGAAGATAAATAAATTAGTGGATCTTATGAATTATTGGGCTTGGATCATCTTATAATTGAAGGTTGTGAACAGTGTTTTGATGTTAATTTTATTTGTTAATGATCCATATGAGAGATGGTCATTTCCTACAAATTCTAGTTATGTTAGGATTTGTGTTGTTTTCCTAGTTCTGTTAGGAATGAGAATGGCGTGTGATAGCATGCTTAGTTGAGTTCTATTAGGACTCTTCATATCATTATTGCTTTATGTTTTCTAGTTCGAGTTGTATTAGGAGTCATGGTTTTGCCTACGTTCTAAAAACGATGGATTTTACATGATTCAATCTTATTTAGAGTTTGATTAGGAGTATGACTTAGGGACTTGTTCTAAGCATAGTAGGAGTTAGTTTATTTTGCTTATATATAGCTTAGGGTGTACGTTATTTTAAGGGACAGATTTATGAGATTAGAGTTTTAATTTTCTTTGTGAAAATTTCCGGACTTCTTTGTGATTTCCAAACCTTAAATCAATTACTTTGTGTTTGAGATTTAAGATTGATTGCTTAATTACTTTGTGTTTGAGAGTGAATCAAGACCCAATTCGTGAATTACTTTGTGTTTGATCGAATTGTTCTATCCTTAATACTTAAAGAAAACCCTAAAGATCCAGTCTTTCTTTCAAGATTCTTGGATTTCCGTAAAACTCAACTAAAGCACATCGGCATCCACATCAAGAACATCCTCCACTTAGTAGGTTTGGTCATGGACAAAACATGTTTGGTAATTACCTAAAAGCATATGATATGGAGTTAATTTGGGCTTTTTAGTACAAGGAAGGACAATGGGGCCCAAAACTGAAGTCAATGGGGTTTGGTGAGGTATTGGGCCTAATGGACCCTGTGGCATGATAGTCCAATCCCAATAGGATTGCTTTGATGACTAATGGGAATGGATTGTGATTGGGAGAACATCCTCCACTTAGTAGGTTTGGTCATGGCCATAATATGTTTGGTAATTACCTAAAACCATGTGATATAGGGATAATTTGGGCTTTTTAGTACAAGGAGGGACAATGGGGGCCCAAAAATTGAAGTCAATGGGGTTTGGTGAGGTATTGGGACTAATGGATCCAGTGGCATGATTGTTCAATCCCCATAGGATTGCATTGATGAGTAATGGGAATGGATTGTGATTGGGAGAACATTCTCCACTTAATAGGTTAGGTCATGGCCAAAACCTGTTTGGTAGTTACCTAAAAGCATATATGATATAAGGTTAATTTGGGCATTTTAGTACAAGGAGGGACAATGGAGGCCCAAAACTGAAGTCAATGGAGTTTGGTGAGGTATTGGGCTTAATGGACCCAGTGGCATGATTGTCCAATCCCCATAGGATTGCTTTGATGAGTAATGGGAATGGATTGTGATTGGGAGAACATCCTCCATTTAGTAGGTTTGGTGATGGCCAAAACATGTTTGGTAATTATCTAAAAGCATATGATATAGGGTTAATTTGGGCTTTTTAGTACAAGGAGGGACAATAGGGGCCCAAAACAGAAGTTAGTGGGGTTTGGTGAGGTATTGGGCCTAATGGACCCAGTGGCATGATTGTCCAATCCCCATAGGATTGCTTTCATGAGTAATGGGAATGGATTGTGATTGGGAAACGTCCTCCACTTAGTAGGTTTGGTCATAGCCAAAACTTGTTTGGTAATTACCTAAAAGCATATAATATGAGGTTAATTTGGGCTTTTTAGAAAAAGGAGGGACAATGGGGGCACAAAACGGAAGTTATGTGGGTTTCACTTAGTAACAGATTCGGTTTTTAATAATCTGATCCGGCTTAGAGGACCGGATCAGATTTTCCGATTTTTTTTCTACCACAAAAACTATAGACACATAATCGTGTCTCCCCATTTAAGGATCCGATGATGAACCATACCGTGGTCCTAATTGGTCCGACCTAAGGGCAGAGCGGTCTGAAAAGCCATTCAAAACCATTTCGAAAAGTGTTAAAGTCCTATTTTAAAGGCCAATTAATTATTCATTATAATTAATTATATTTTGAGCCCAATTCTTTGAAAAGCCCAATTAATTGTTTGATAATAATTAATTGTTTTTATTTTAATAAATAAATATTTTCAGAGATAATTTTTATTGTTAAAATCAGATTTTATCCCGTAAAATCTGAATCCGGAATTAAAGGATAAAATAAAATCTTTTAAAATGCGTTTTAAAAAAGGCTGGCAAAGGCGTGTTAGCCGCAGCTTTTCCTGACACGTGGCACGCACTGTGCCACACGCTGTGCCGTGCGCCTGGCGCACAGCTCTGCGCGAAGCGCATGTTTCTTTCTTATCTTTTGCAAAACGTGTACCACATGTACGCTTTTTACTGGTCATGTCGCGTCATCCGCTTGCCACGTCAGCTGCGCCTGGCGCAGCCAGCGCGTGAGGCGCTGTGCTGTTTTCCCTATAAATTGGCCTGATTTCCGAACAGATTTCAGAACGGATTTTTCACATTAACACACTTCGAACTCGACGAATACTTTATGAACCTCTCTGCGAACTACGAAACTTCTTTACAAAACTCATACCTTTCAATCACAAATACATTCAACCTACATACTTTCATACTTTCAGATTTTTAGGCTTCACGATTGCTCGTCCCGAAGGTTGTCAATCTCGCAGACCCAAGCCACGGTATAATCCTAAGGGTCCTTAAATAAATTATTTTTATATTGAAGTTACTAACAATTTTCTTTCCTGATGTAGATCTTTAATGTAAAATCGCTATACTGTATATTCTAACCTCTTTTCTGTACTTTATTTTATATTTCATATTATTATTATTCATGCCTTTGTATATTATATGCTTGCCTGATCACTCTGTTCATATTATATGATTGTCCAGTTTTAATGTTTTATCACCCACATGTTATTTTTGCTAATCAAAGACCTAAATAAATGTTCTAATATTAATCAGATTAATTTAGACAACCTGTTAGGTTCCCTGTAATATTGATTGCCTAATAACATGTCACTAAAAATTAGTCTTTTTATGTGTTTCCTGAACCAATTTAGACTAATTATTTTTAGGGTGCTTAAAACATTATTTGATTATTGTTTGGCATAAATTATGCAATGAATCGATATTTAGTAGAGGCCAACTTTAGGCGAATGTGGTTCATTATGAGCATATTTGAACCCTCACCCCCAAACTCAATCTTTGGTTCATTTTGACCATCTATGGAGTCATGATTATGCGTTGTTCCTAAAATCGCGTCTAACAAACAAGAAAAAATTCGTCAATCGACCAATTCGTCGCCTAAATGCCCAAAAAACGTGTCGGGGAATAGTGCGCCAAGCGCATTGAGTTGCGCCTGGCGCACCATTCCCGCGCCAGACGCACGGTTGTGCGCCCTGCGCGGCACGTAGTCTGTGCTTCGCACGCTTTTCGTCAATTTAGCCGTCGTAATTGTCGATCCTACGTTCAGTCCTATGTGCGTCTGTCTGTCTGCATTCGCGTAATTTGGTAATTTCGGCTTTTCACCTAATCAAACATAATAAAATAAATCAGTCTTTTCATGCAAGGTCAAGTCTGTCCTAAAAAAAATGCATCTAAAGGGTCATTGTAGAGTTAGAGTGGTCATACATGTTGACCTCTTCCCATTTCCTCCCTACTGTTCAACAAATCTATCCCTGTCAATCTTACCTTACCATATTCAACAATTTCAAATTTTCATTTTCCAAAATCAATCCTACACCTTCGTCTATTCTACCTTTTTCGAAAATATTTACTAATCATCATCATACCACGACATTTCAATAAAAAAATATTGTTCAAAGTTAATCCATCATCTTTTTCTAAATAAAAAGATAAAAACAAGGGGTTCCTTTCAAAAACGAATTTCGAAAATTCTAAGCCCAGTCTAAACACCTTCAATCCAATCCAATCCAATCAACCAAATCCAATTCACTTGCATTAATTTAAGGCCCATATGCATCTCTAAGTCCATATCAAACCTATATGTTAATCTAGTCCAAATTTAAGTCCATTTAGGCCCAATTCATATCCTAAGTCTAGTTTGCATCTCCATGTAGGCCCTAGTCAAGTCCTATTCCTTCAGAAGTTCATAATAGCCCAAATTCCTCTAAAGTCCAGCCTGCTTGCTCCCCCGTAAGTTCAAGGCCTAAGCATTCCTTAAGTCTATAGGCATTGTTGTGTCTAGCCTGCATGCTCACCCGTAAGTTCAAGGTCTAGCATTCCCTAAGTCCATAGGCAATTTTTGTGTCCAGCCTGCTTGCTCACCCGTAAGTTCAAGGTCTAGCATTCCTTAAGTCCATAGGCAATCTTTGAGTCTAGCTTCGCTTAGTTTAATGTAAGTTTAGAAGTCTAGTTGTCTAGCACCTTTGCTCACCCGTAAGTTCAAAATCAAGTTACCTAGCCTCGCTTGCCTTAAGTTAAGGGTTTGGTCTCCGTTATTGTCCGGCCTTCCTTAGTGTCTAGCACCTTGCTCACCCGTAAGTTCAAGGTTTAGCATTCCATAAGTCTACATAGGTAATTTTTGAGTCTAACCTGCTTCGTTTAATATAAGTTTCGAAGTCTAGTTGTCTAGCTTGCTTGCTCACCCGTAAGTTCAAAGTCTAGGTGCCTAGCCTGCTTGCCTTAAGTTAAGACTCTAGTCTCCCTTTTTGTCCAGTCCTCCTTAAAGTCTAGCCTGCTTGCTCACCCGTAAGTTCAAAGTCTAGTCTCTTCTATCATCACCCAAAACCCAGTCATGGAGTTCAGTCTGCTTGCATAGTCCAGTCCAGTCAATGTCTGCATCTGCATATAGTTAGGCCCATGTTTCCATCATGGTCAAGCCCATACTAAGTCCATAACCATACCCATTCCTTATCATTTCTCATTCCCATTTCCATTTCCATTTCCATTTCAAAATCATTTTCCATTTTCATTTCCCATTTTCATTCCCCACTTCCATTTCCATTTCTCATCTCCTATGTCCATTCTTCATTTCCATTTCTCATTTCGAAAGCATCATTTATAAAAATTTACGAGGTCCATTCGATTTCTGTTCAGGACGGATCGTGAGATTATAACTTGGGAACGCCCGACGGAGAGGATACAAGGTCAACCTACTCCTAGACTCCTTAGACGTATTCTCACATTTTCAGACGAATCCTCGGACTCTTCTGAAGCATCATCTGAAATGGGGGACACTAAAGAACAGCTCAGTGCCATTATGGCTCAACTCACACTGATGAAGTCTCGTCTTGAGGAACAAGACAAAGAGATTAAGGCACTAAGGGAGAAGTTCACTGAAGAGGACGAGCAAGGCGACACTCTACCACCATTCAAAACCAACACAGATTGCGGTTTGAAAAACTCGAGCAATTGGTCCAGTCAATTCCTGCGCTTGAGGGTCAGGCTAATGGCCATGACATCATTGATCCTGAACTGAGGGACAAACTCCCTAAAAAGGTAACATTGGGTGACCTCCAAAAATTCAAGGGGGTCGAAGACCTAGAGGACCACTTGAGAGCTTTCTCCATCTCTATGGCTCTCAAGGGTATGAGCAAGGACCTGTTTGCTTATGTCTTTCCTTTGACCTTGGATGCACATCCATCCAAGTGGTTCAGATCACTGAATAAGGCCAAGCTGAATGACTGGGACTACATCAGAGAAGAGTTCCACAAACAATATGTATACAACACTCAGCTTCCCATTGGCCTTCGTGAGTTGGAGTTAAATAAACAGAACTCCAACGAAGACTTCGTCACCTTCCTTAACAGATGGAGGGATAAAGCTGCACAAATGATTAACAGGCCATCTCGGGAGGATCAAGTCCGCCTGGTGATCCGTAACACCTAAGTATGGGGATCATATAAAATTCCAACCCATAGAGTCTTTCACGAAGCTCCCATAAGGTAGGCTTACCGATTGAGGAAGAGGTACAAGCCAACAAGAATAAGGCTTCCAACAACAACAACAACTCCTTCAAGAAGAGTAACAATAGCCCTTCTAGCTCCAAAACCAATGAGGTCAATGCCATAGCTACTGAAAAGAGAGGTTATCAAAAACCTCAAAAGACATTCACACCATTAGGCATGCCCTTAGAAGAAGCATTCACTAGACTTCATGCGAAAGGGACACTTGGCCTATTGGCCCCACTCCGAGATCCCGCTCCCGAAAATAGGTCCAAGAGGTGGGATCCAAATGCCTACTGCAAGTATCACCAAGGGAATGGACACCCAACATCGCGTGTTGGACCTTAAAGAATCACCTGCAGGATATGGTTGAAGACGGTAGATTGCCAATTTCGCTTGCGGTAAAAGTCAGCAATAAAAACAACCCCTTGGGCAGCACCTAAATAACGTCGGGGCTTAGTCATTTAACGCCAGTTTTCTAGGTTGAGTCGGAGAGTCCCTCCCCTAGCTCCTTCATTTCCTTTCTTGTCGAGTCTATGGCATTTAGGTTTTATTTCTAATAAGCCTTGTTCTATTTATTTCTAATTAATAAAAGAATTTCATTTTCATTTTCATTGGCTTTCCATCATTTTATTTATGCTTCTAATTCAATGATGAAACTTAAATCACCAAATGAACTTGACTAATAATAACAAAAAGAGATCTGAAATAAAAAAAAAGAATAAAAATGAAAAGAGGACATCCTTTGGATCAGGAGTTATTCCCCTCTCTCTTCCATTACCTTTCATAAGCCATCCTCATACAACCAAGGAAAAACAAAAATCCTTTAAACCGTCATCTCCATGATACTTAGCCAAATAATCCCTCCATTAACCAAAGCTCCACAAATATCCTTCAAACCTTCCACTACCTTAAACCAATAACTTATGTGCAAGCCTTACTACATCAAAATATATCAATACCAGGCAAAAACAAAGAGTGAAAAAAATCCAAAGTGCAAAAAAATGAATAAAGCAAAAGAAAACGCACAAGAAAAAAAAAATGGCAAAAAAAGAAAAAGCCAAAGGCAAAATAAAAATTCAAGCTAGGGGGCTTGCACACAAGTCCCATCCCTCATTCAAATCCCTTCGATCCATCAGACCTTAACCCATATAATCTAAATCCATAATCCTTACCTTCTCATGACCAATTCAACCTTCATCAAACCTAAAGCCTTTTACCTTTCAACCTTTCATCAATCCTAACTCCTTCTCCAAGGTATGTCCAAGCCCGCTAGGTCGAAAACCCGAAAGGGCGGCCTAGGCAAAAGTTAGGGCACAAAAAAAAAGAATTCGGATCTAGAAGTACGAATGGTCGATTCAGAGGATACGTAGGAATCCTCATCTCGAGGTCCAACCGCTTCAATAAAATAAAAATTAGTCATGGTCTAATGATTTGACTTTCTAGAATTTAGGAGCATACTCATTCTAGATCCCGACATGGACTCGAGTCTGCACCTAGCCTCGTTAAAGCCTTTTCCCACCTACATTTATCTAAGTCACAAATTCAATCTTTTTATTTTTCAATCCAAGCTCTCCTTGTCCCCGAAGGACTCTCCGACAATTCCATGGTCTCTGGCGATACTTGACTTTGCCTATGTCAACTTCCCAAAGAAGAACCCCCAGTGTAATCCCCAGTGAAAACTTCCAGTGTTCAAGACATAGCAACTACATTTCAATATCAGATCAATTACATTTCAATCAAGGCTCATAATGCCTAATTCAAGGCAAGCTCACCCAAAGTGGGGGCTTCCTATGTGTGATGGTTCCTCGATTCCAAATCAAACTCCCGAAAAGTTTTAATCCGCAGACCTCATTTACGGACCCCAATTATTTACTAAAAATGATTTTCGAAAATCATTCAATCTATTTCTATTCAATCCTGCTCATTCTACACATCTTCTAGCCGTGCAAAATCCTGACCTTGCATTGCAGCTTTGCAAAACCCTGACCTTGCATTACATTTCATACATTCTAGCCTTGCATAACCCTGACCTTGCATGATGTGTCATCCCCTAGCTTTGCATAACCTTAATCCTTGCATTGCGTCTCATGCAGCCTTAGAGAGTATAAGTTTGCATTATTGCATCATTATGTGCTTTATGTGAGTTATTTGCACCTATCTGCTAACATCTTTTTTTGCAGGTAATCTGATTGCTTGTAGTTATTATCCTCGCATACTAACTTTGTTTTGCGGAGGCCTAGGCGGTTATAGATCGATTCTAAAGCTGAGCGTTTAGAATCGTTCTCGTCCCGACACCGTATACTTTGACTATCGGTTTCCTGAACCTCAGTCAAAGTGGGGGCTTCTGTAGACACATAATCGTGTCTCCCCATTTATGGATCCGATGATGAAACATACCGTGGTCTTAATTGGTCCGACCCAAGGGCAGAGCAGTCTGAAAAGCCATTCAAAACCATTTCGAAAAGTGTTAAAGTCCTATTTTAAAGGCCAATTAATTATTCATGATAATTAATTATATTTTGAGCCCAATTCTTTGAAAAGCCCAATGAATTGTTTGATAATAATGAATTGTTTTAATTTTAATTAATAAATATTTTCAAAAGATAATTTTTATAGTTAAAATCAGATTTTATCCCGTAAAATCAGATTCCAGAATTAAAGGATAAAATAAAATCTTTTAAAACGCGTTTTAAAAAAAGGCTGGCAAAGGCGTGTCAAAAGCCAGGCTGGTGTACCTGGCGCACCACCGTGCGCTTGGAGCACAACCTTGCTGCGTCAGCCGCAGCTTTTCCTGACACGTGGCACTGTGCCACACACTTCGAACTCGACGAATACTTTACGGACCTCTCTACGAACTACGAAACTTCTTTACAAAACTCGTACCTGTCAAACACAAATACATTCAACCTACATACTTTCATACATTCAGATTTTTAGGCTTCACGATTGCTCGTCCCGAAGGTTGTCAATCTCGCAGACCCAAGCCACGGTATAATCCAGGGTCCTTAAATAAATTATTTTTATATTGAGATTCTTATCAGTTTTCTTTCTACGATGTAGATCTTTAATGTAAAATCGCTATCTTGTATATTCTAACCCTTTTTCTATATTTTCTTTTATTTTATTATTATTTATTTGCTCGATCATTCTATGCCTATTATATGATTGTCCTATTTCAATGCTTTTATCACCCCACATGTTATTTAATGTTAATAAAGACCTAAAGAATTGTTCAAACATTAATCAGATTAATTTGGACAACCTGCTAGGTTCCCTGTAATATTGATTGCCTAATAACATGTCACTAAAAAATTAGTCTTTTTATGTGTTTCCTGAACCTACTTAGACTAAATATTTTTAGGGTGTTTAAAACATTATTTGATTATTCTTTGGCATAAACTGTTATGAATCGATATTTAGTAGAGGCCAACTCTGGGCGAATTTGGTTCATTATGACTATATTCGTACCCTCACCCCCGAACTAAATCTTTGGTTCACTTTGACCATCTATGGAGTCAAGATGGCGAAATCTACATTGGATAATTTGTCCCTATGTTTTTTCGATATCCAATTAGGTTTATGATTCTTCCTAAAAAGAATTATTGGCGACTTCTTTTAAAACAATTTTCAATAAAACCTTAACAGTGGGGTAATCAAATCTAATACGCGCTCACACCGCATAGGCGAAATAAAAACACGCCTACAAAAACCCGTGTTTTTACCCTCCTTAATTCACCCAATTTCAGTTCCCTCCTTCACCCATTTTCAATTCCCTCCTCGGCGAGTTGAAGTCTCCACACCTCACCGCCACCACCTTGGGTTCGACCACGCACTACCACACCTCACCGCCACCACACGATTAAGTCGCCACCCGAAGCTTCCACCACTAGTTGGGCGCCCTTGGTTGCGCACGACTACTGCTGCAAGTCTCTGCCCTAGCTTGCGCACCACCACTCGACTCCTCTGCTAGCTTGCCGCACCTCCACCTTTCTCCTCCTAAACAACTACATTCCTCCTCCACCCCTCCCTAAACAACTACTTTCCTCCTCCACTTCTTCCTAGGTAACTAAAAGTTCATAACTTTTATTGTAATCTCATATTTGAAACTTCAAGTTTATAATTCATTGTAGTTTTATGAATAATTGTTAGTGAAATTAGGTTGTATAATAGTTAAAGGGTTTAAAGTTGATTGATTTGAGTTAATTTGATTTTAGTTTAAGTAGTTAGTTTGATTTTTAGGTTAAATAAACTAGGGCTTTGGTGGGGTTGTTGTTGTTGTGGTTGTTGTAGTCGTGGTTGTTATTTATGTGGTTGTTGTGTTGTTGTTGTTGTTGTTGTTGTTGTTGTTGTTGTTGTTTTTGTTTTTGTTGTTGTTATTGTTGTTGTGCTCATCGTCATGGCCAAAATATGTTTGGTAATTACCTAAAACCATATGATATGGGGTTAATTTGGGCTTTTTAGTACAAGGAGGGACAATGGGGGCCCAAAAACTCAAGTCAATGGTGTTTGGTGAGGTATTGGGCCTAATGGACCCGAGTGGCATGATTGTCCAATCCCCATAGAATTGCTTTGATAAGTAATGGGAATGGATTGTGATCGGGAGAACATCCTCCACTTAGTAGGTTTGATCATGGCCAAAACATGTTTGGTAATTACCTAAAAGCATATGATATGGGGTTAATTTGGGCTTTTTGTACAAGGAGGGACAATGGGGCCCAAAACTAAAGTCAATGAGGTTTGGTGAGGTATTGGCCCTAATGGACCCAGTGGCATGATTGTCCAATCCCCATCGGATTGCTTTTATCAGTAATGGGAATGGATTGTGATCGGGAGAACATCCCTCACTTAGTAGGTTTGGTCATGGCCAAAACATGTTTGGTAATTACCTAAAAGCATATGATATGGGGTTAATTTTGGCTTTTTAGTACAAAGAGGGACAATGGGGGCCAAAAACTGAAGTCAATGGGGTTTGGTGAGGTATTGGGCCTAATGGACCTAGTGGCATGATTGTCCAATCCCCATAGGATTGCTTTGATGAGTAATGGGAATGGATTGTGATTGGGAGAACATCCTCCACTTAGTAGGTTTGGTCATGGCCAAAACATGTTTGGTAATTACCTAAAAGCATATGATATGGGGTTAATTTGGGCTTTTTAGTACAAGGAGGGACAATGGGGGCCTAAAACTAAAGTAAATGGTGTTTGGTGAGGTATTTGGCCTAATGAACCCAGTGGCATGATTATCCAATCCTCATAGGATTGCTTTGATAAGTAATGGGAATGGATTGTGATCGGGAGAACATCCTCCACTTAGTAGGTTTGATCATGGCCAAAACATGTTTGGTAATTACCTAAAAGCATATGATATGGGGTTAATTTGGGCTTTTTAGTACAAGGAGGGACAATGGGTGCCCAAAACTAAAGTCAATGGGGTTTGGTGAGGTATTGGGCCTAATGGACCTCAATGGCATGATTGTCCAATCCCCATAGGATTGCTTTGATGAGTAATGGGAATGGATTGTGATCGGGAGAACATCCCTCACTTAGTAGGTTTGGTCATGGCCAAAACATATTTGGTAATTACCTAAAAGCATATGATATGGGGTTAATTTTGGCTTTTTAGTACAAAGAGGGACAATTGGGGCCCAAAGCGAAGTTAATGGGGTTTGGTGAGGTATTGGGCCTAATGGAACCCAGTGGCATGATTGTCCAATCCCCATAGGATTGCTTTGATGAGTAATGGGAATGGATTGTGATCGGGAGAACATCCTCCACTTAGTAGGTTTGGTCATGGCCAAAACATGTTTGGTAATTACCTAAAAGCATATGATATGGGGTTAATTTAGGCTTTTTAGTACAAGGAGGGACAATGGGGGCCTAAAACTGAAGTCATTTTTGTTTGGTGAGGTATTGGGCCTAATGGACCCAATGGCATGATTGTCCAATACTCATAGGATTGCTTTGATAAGTAATGGGAATGGATTGTGATCGGGAGAACGTCCTCCACTTAATAGGTTTGATCATGGCCAAAACATGTTTGGTAATTACCTAAAAGCATATGATATGGGGTTAATTTGGGCTATTTAGAACAAGGAGGGACAATGGGGGCCCAAAACTAAAGTCAATGGGGTTTGGTGAGGTATTGGGCCTAATAGATCCTGTGGCATGATTGTCCAATCCCCATAGGATTGCTTTGATGAGTAATGGGAATGGATTGTGATCGGGAGAACATCCCTCACTTAGTAGGTTTGGTCATGGCCAAAACATGTTTGGTAATTACCTAAAAGCATATGATATGGGGTTAATTTGGCTTTTTAGTACAAGGAGGGACAATGGGGGCCCAAAAATGAATTGATGGGGTTTGGTGAGGTATTGGGCCTAATGGACCCGGTGGCATGATTGTCCAATCCCCTATAGAATTTGCTTTGATGAGTAATGGGAATGGATTGTGATCGGGAGAACATCCTCCACTTAGTAGGTTTGGTCATGGCAAAAACATGTTTGGTAATTACCTAAAAGCATATGATATGGGGTTAATTTGGGCTTTTTAGTACAAGGAGGGACAATAGATGACAAAAACTGAAGTCAATGGGGTTTGGTGAGGTATTGGGCCTAATGGACCCAGTGACATGATTGTCCAATCCTCATAGGATTGCTTTGATATGTAATGGGAATGGATTGTGATCGGGAGAACATCCTCCACTTAGTAGGTTTGATCATGGCCAAAACATGTTTGGTAATTACCTAAAAGCATATGATATGGGGTTAATTTGGGCTTTTTAGTACAAGGAAGGAAAATGGGGGGCTAAAACTGAAGTCAATGGGGTTTGGTGACGTATTGGGCCTAATGGATGTGATTGTCCCCGTTATAGTAATGGATGATAATTGGGGAATAACCCCATTAGGATTGCTTTGATGAGTAATGGGAATGGATTGTGATCGGGAGAACATCCTCCACTTAGTAGGTTTGATCATGGCCAAAACATGTTTGGTAATTACCTAAAAGCATATGATATGGGGTTAATTTGGGCTTTTTAGTACAAAGAGGGACAATGGGGGCCCAAAACTTAAGTCAATTTGTTTGGTGAGGTATTGGGCCTAATAGACCCAGTGGCATGATTGTCTAATCCCCATAGGATTGCTTTGATGAGTAATGGGAATGGATTGTGATCGGGAGAACATCCTCCACTTAGTAGGTTTGGTCATGGCCAAAACATGTTTGGTAATTACCTAAAAGCATATGATATGGGGTTAATTTTGGCTTTTTAGTACAAAGAGGGACAATTGGGGCCCAAAACTGAAGTTAATGGGGTTTGGTGAGGTATTGGGCCTAATGGACCCAGTGGCATGATTGTCCAATCCCCATAGGATTGCTTTGATGAGTAATGGGAATGGATTGTGATCGGGAGAACATCCTCCACTTAGTAGGTTTGGTCATGGCAAAAACATGTTTGGTAATTACCTAAAAGCATATGATATGGGGTTAATTTAGGCTTTTTAGTACAAGGAGGGACAATGGGGCCCTAAAACTGAAGTCAATGGGGTTTGGTGAGTTATTGGGCCTAATGGACCCAGTGGCATGATTGTCCAATCCCCATAGGATTGCTTTGATGAGTAATGGGAATGGATTGTGATCGGGAGAACATCCTCCACTTAGTAGGTTTGGTCATGGCAAAAACATGTTTGGTAATTACCTAAAAGCATATGATATGGGGTTAATTTGGGCTTTTTAGTACAAGGAGGGACAATGGGGGCCTAAAACTGAAGTCAATGGGGTTTGGTGAGGTATTGGGCCTAATGGACCCAGTGGCATGATTGTCCAATCCCCATAGGATTGCTTTGATAAGTAATGGGAATGGATTGTGATCGGGAGAACATCCTCCACTTAATAGGTTTGATCATGGCCAAAACATGTTTGGTAATTACCTAAAAGCATATGATATGGGGTTAATTTGGGCTTTTTAGTACAAGGAGGGACAATGGGGGCCAAAAGCGAAGTCAATGGGGTTTGGTGAGGTATTGGGCCTAATGGACCCAGTGGCATGATTGTCCAATCCCGAGGATTGCTTTGATGAGTAATGGGAATGGATTGTGATTGGGAGAACATCCTCCACTTAGTAGGTTTGGTCATGGCCAAAACATGTTTGGTAATTACCTAAAAGCATATGATATGGGGTTAATTTGGGCTTTTTAGTACAAGGAGGGACAATGGGGCCTAAAACTAAAGTCAATGGGGTTTGGTGAAATATTGGGCCTAATGGACCCAGTGGCATGATTGTCCAATCCTCATAGGATTGCTTTGATGAGTAATGGGAATGGATTGTGATCGGGAGAACATCCTCCACTTAGTAGGTTTGGTCATGGCCAAAACATGTTTGGTAATTACCTAAAAGCATATGATATGGGGTTAATTTGGGCTTTTTAGTACAAGGAGGGACAATGGGGGCCAAAACTAAAGTCAATGGGGTTTGGTGAGGTATTGGGCCTAATGGACCTAGTGGCATGATTGTCCAATCCCCATGGGATTGCTGTGATGAGTAATGGGAATGGATTGTGATTGGGAGAACAACCTCCACTTAGTAGGTTTGGTCATGGCCAAAACATGTTTGGTAATTACCTAAAAGCATATGATATGGGGTTAATTTGGGCTTTTTAGTACAAGGAGGGACAATGGGGCCCAAAACTAAAGTCAATGGGGTTTGGTGAGGTATTGGGCCTAATGGACCCAGTGGCATGATTGTCCAATCCTCATAGGATTGCTTTGATGAGTAATGGGAATGGATTGTGATCGGGAGAACATCCTCCACTTAGTAGGTTTGGTCATGGCCAAAACATGTTTGGTAATTACCTAAAAGCATATGATATGGGGTTAATTTGGGCTTTTTAGTACAAAGAGGGACAATGGGGGCCCAAATAAGGGGTTTGGTGAGGTATTGGGCCTTAATGGACCTAGTGATTGTCCAATCCCCATAGGATTGCTTTGATGAGTAATGGGAATGGATTGTGATCGGGAGAACATCCTCCACTTAGTAGGTTTGGTCATGGCAAAAACATGTTTGGTAATTCCCTAAATGCATATGATATGGGGTTAATTTGGCTTTTTTAGTACAAGGAGGGACAATGGCGCCCTAAAACTGAAGTCAATTGGGTTTGGTGAGGTATTGGGCCTAATGACCCAAGTGGCATGATTGTCCAATCCTCATAGGATTGCTTTGATAAGTAATGGGAATGGATTGTGATCGGGAGAACATCCTCCACTTAGTAGGTTTGGTCATGGCCAAAACATGTTTGGTAATTACCTAAAAGCATATGATATGGGGTTAATTTGGGCTTTTTAGTACAAGGAGGGACAATGGGGGCCCAAAACTGAAGTCAATGGGGTTTGGTGAGGTATTGGGCCTAATGGACCTAGTGGCATGATTGTCCAATCCCCATAGGATTGCTTTGATGAGTAATGGGAATGGATTATGATCGGGAGAACATCCTCCACTTAGTAGGTTTGGTCATGGCCAAAACATGTTTGGTAATTACCTAAAAGCATATGATATGGGGTTAATTTTGGCTTTTTAGTACAAAGAGGGACAATGGGGGCCCAAAACTGAAGTCAATGGGGTTTGGTGAGGTATTGGGCCTAATGGACCTAGTGGCATGATTGTCCAATCCTCATAGGATTGCTTTGATGAGTAATGGGAATGGATTGTGATCGGGAGAACATCCTCCACTTAGTAGGTTTGGTCATGGCCAAAACATGTTTGGTAATTACCTAAAAGCATATGATATGGGGTTAATTTTGGCTTTTTTGTACAAAGAGGGACAATGGGGTCCCAAAACTGAAGTCAATGGGGTTTGGTGAGGTATTGGGCCTAATAGATCCAGTGGCATGATTGTCCAATCCCCATAGGATTGCTTTGATGAGTAATGGGAATGGATTGTGATCGGGAGAACATCCCTCACTTAGTAGGTTTGGTCATGGCCAAAACAAGTTTGGTAATTACCTAAAAGCATATGATATGGGGTTAGACTTTTTAGTACAAAAAAGGACAATGGGGGCCCAAAACTGAACTCAGTGGGGTTTGGTGAGGTATTGGGCCTAATGGACCGAGTGGCATGATTGTCCAATCCCCATATAATTTTGCTTTGATGAGTAATGGGAATGGATTGTGATCGGGAGAACATCCTCCACTTAGTAGGTTTGGTCATGGCAAAAACATGTTTGGTAATTACCTAAAAGCATATGATATGGGGTTAATTTGGGCTTTTTAGTAGAAGGAGGGACAATAGGGGACTAAAACTGAAGTCAATGGGGTTTGGTGAGGTATTGGGCCTAATGGACCCAGTGGCATGATTGTCCAATCCTCATAGGATTGCTTTGATAAGTAATGGGAATGGATTGTGATCGGGAGAACATCCTCCACTTAGTAGGTTTGGTCATGGCAAAAACATGTTTGGTAATTACCTAAAAGCATATGAAATGGGGTTAATTTGGGCTTTTTTGTTCAAGGAGGGACAATGGGGGCCTAAAACTGAAGTCATTTTTGTTTGGTGAGGTATTGGGCCTAATGGACCCAGTGGCATGATTGTCTAATACTCATAGGATTGCTTTGATAAGTAATGGGAATGGATTGTGATCGGGAGAACGTCCTCCACTTAATAGGTTTGATCATGGCCAAAACATGTTTGGCAATTACCTAAAAGCATATGATATGGGGTTAATTTGGGCTTTTTAGTACAAGGAGGGACAATGGGGGGCTAAAACTGAAGTCAATGGGGTTTGGTGAGGTATTGGGCCTAATGGACCCATTGGCATGATTGTCCAATCCCCAGGGATTGCATTAATGAGTAATGGGAATGGATTGAAATTGGGAGAATATCCTCCACTTAGTTGGTTTGGTCATGGCCAAAACATGTTTGGTAATTACCTAAAATTATATGATATGTGGTTAATTTGGGCTTTTTAGTACAAGGAGGGACAATGGGGACTAAAACTAAAGTCAATTGGGTTTGGTGAAATATTGGGCCTAATGGACCCAGTGGCATGATTGTCCAATCCTCATAGGATTGCTTTGATGAGTATTGGGAATGGATTGTGATTGGGAGAACATCTTCCACTTAGTAGGTTTGATCATGGCCAAAACATGTTTGGTAATTACCTAAAAGCATATGATATGGGGTTAATTTGGGCTTTTTAGTACAAAGAGGGACAATGGGGGCCCAAAATTTAAGTCAATGGGTTTGGTGAGGTATTGGGCCTAATAGACCCAGTGGCATGATTGTCTATTCCCCATAGGATTGCTTTGATGAGTAATGGGAATGGATTGTGATCGGGAGAACATCCTCCACTTAGTAGGTTTGGTCATGGCCAAAACATATTTGGTAATTACCTAAAAGCATATGATATGGGGTTAATTTTGGCTTTTTAGTACAAAGAGGGACAATGGGGGCCCAAAACTTAAGTCAATGGGGTTTGGTGAGGTATTGGGCCTAATAGACCCAGTGGCATGATTGTCCAATTCCCCATAGGATTGCTTTGATGAGTAATGGGAATGGATTGTGATCGGGAGAACATCCCTCACTTAGTAGGTTTGGTCATGGCCAAAACATATTTGGTAATTACCTAAAAGCATATGATATGGGGTTAATTTTGGCTTTTTAGTACAAAGAGGGACAATTGGGGCCCAAAACTAAAGTTAATGGGGTTTGGTGAGGTATTGGGCCTAATGGACCCAGTGGCATGAGTGTCCAATCCCCATAGGATTGCTTTGATGAGTAATGGGAATGGATTGTGATCGGGAGAACATCCTCCACTTAGTAGGTTTGGTCATGGCAAAAACATGTTTGGTAATTACCTAAAAGCATATGATATGGGGTTAATTTAGGCTTTTTAGTACAAGGAGGGACAATGGGGGCCTAAAACTGAAGTCAATGGGGTTTGGTGAGGTATTGGGCCTAATGGACCCAGTGGCATGATTGTCCAATCCCCATAGGATTGCTTTGATGAGTAATGGGAATGGATTGTGATCGGGAGAACATCCTCCACTTAGTAGGTTTGGTCATGGCAAAAACATGTTTGGTAATTACCTAAAAGCATATGAAATGGGGTTAATTTGGGCTTTTTTGTACAAGGAGGGACAATGGGGGCCTAAAACTGAAGTCAATGGGGTTTGGTGAGGTATTGGGCCTAATGGACCCAGTGGCATGATTGTCCAATCCTCATAGGATTGCTTTGATAAGTAATGGGAATGGATTGTGATCGGGAGAACATCCTCCACTTAATAGGTTTGATCATGGCCAAAACATGTTTGGTAATTACCTAAAAGCATATGATATGGGGTTAATTTGGGCTTTTTAGTAGCAAGGAGGGACAATGGGGCCCAAAACTGAAGTCAATGGGGTTTGGTGAGGTATTGGGCCTAATGGACCCAGTGGCATGATTGTCCAATCCCCATAGGATTGCTTTGATGAGTAATGGGAATGGATTGTGATCGGGAGAACATCCTCCACTTAGTAGGTTTGGTCATGGCAAAAACATGTTTGGTAATTACCTAAAAGCATATGATATGGGGTTAATTTGGGCTTTTTAGTACAAGGAGGGACAATGGGGGCCCAAAACTGAAGTCAATGGGGTTTGGTGAGGTATTGGGCCTAATGGACCCAGTGGCATGATTGTCCAATCCTCATAGGATTGCTTTGATGAGTAATGGGAATGGATTGTGATCGGGAGAACATCCTCCACTTAGTAGGTTTGGTCATGGCCAAAACATGTTTGGTAATTACCTAAAAGCATATGATATGGGGTTAATTTGGGCTTTTTAGTACAAGGAGGGACAATGGGGGCCTAAAACTGAAGTCAATGGGGTTTGGTGAGGTATTGGGCCTAATGGACCCAGTGGCATGATTGTCCAATCCCCAGGGATTGCATTAATGAGTAATGGGAATGGATTGAAATTGGGAGAATATCCTCCACTTAGTTGGTTTGGTCATGGCCAAAACATGTTTGGTAATTACCTAAAAGTATATGATATGGGGTTAATTTGGGCTTTTTAGTACAAGGAGGGACAATGGGGACTAAAACTAAAGTCAATTGGGTTTGGTGAAATATTGGGCCTAATGGACCTAGTGGCATGATTGTCCAATCCTCATAGGATTGCTTTGATGAGTAATGGGAATGGATTGTGATCGGGAGAACATCCTCCACTTAGTAGGTTTGATCATGGCCAAAACATGTTTGGTAATTACCTAAAAGCATATGATATGGGGTTAATTTGGGCTTTTTAGTACAAAGAGGGACAATGGGGGCCCAAAACTTAAGTCAATGGGTTGGTGAGGTATTAGGCCTAATAGACCCAGTGGCATGATTGTCCAATCCCATAGGATTGCTTTGATGAGTAATGGGAATGGATTGTGATCGGGAGAACATCCTCCACTTAGTAGGTTTGGTCATGGCCAAAACATGTTTGGTAATTACCTAAAAGCATATGATATGGGGTTAATTTGGGCTTTTTAGTACAAGGAGGGACAATTGGGGCCCAAAACTAAAGTCAATGGGGTTTGGTGAGGTATTGGGCCTAATGGACCCAGTGGCATGATTGTCTAATCCCCATAGGATTGCTTTGATGAGTAATGGGAATGGATTGTGATCGGGAGAACATCCTCCACTTAGTAGGTTTGGTCATGGCCAAAACATGTTTGGTAATTACCTAAAAGCATATGATATGGGGTTAATTTTGGCTTTTTAGTACAAAGAGGGACAATGGGGGCCCAAAACTAAAGTCAATGGGGTTTGGTGAGGTATTGGGCCTAATGGACCCAGTGGCATGATTGTCCAATCCCCATAGGATTGCTTTGATGAGTAATGGGAATGGATTGTGATCGGGAGAACATCCTCCACTTAGTAGGTTTGGTCATGGCAAAAACATGTTTGGTAATTACCTAAAAGCATATGATATGGGGTTAATTTGGGCTTTTTAGTACAAGGAGGGACAATGGGGGCCCAAAACTGAAGTCAATGGGGTTTGGTGAGGTATTGGGCCTAATGGACCTAGTGGCATGATTGTCCAATCCCCATAGGATTGCTTTGATGAGTAATGGGAATGGATTGTGATCGGGAGAACATCCTCCACTTAGTAGGTTTGGTCATGGCAAAAACATGTTTGGTAATTACCTAAAAGCATATGATATGGGGTTAATTTGGGCTTTTTAGTACAAGGAGGGACAATGGGGGCCTAAAACTGAAGTCATTGGGTTTGGTGAGGTATTGGGCCTAATGGACCCAGTGGCATGATTGTCCAATCCCCATAGGATTGCTTTGATGAGTAATGGGAATGGATTGTGATCGGGAGAACATCCTCCACTTAGTAGGTTTGGTCATGGCCAAAACATGTTTGGTAATTACCTAAAAGCATATGATATGGGGTTAATTTGGGCTTTTTAGTACAAGGAGGGACAATGGGGGCCCAAAACTGAAGTCAATGGGGTTTGGTGAGGTATTGGGCCTAATGGGCCTAGTGGCATGATTGTCCAATCCCCATAGGATTGCTTTGATGAGTAATGGGAATGGATTGTGATCGGGAGAACATCCCCCACTTAGTAGGTTTGGTCATGGCCAAAACATGTTTGGTAATTACCTAAAAGCATATGATATGGGGTTAATTTGGGCTTTTTAGTACAAGGAGGGACAATGGGGGCTCAAAACTGAAGTCAATGGGGTTTGGTGAGGTATTGGGCCTAATTGGAGTGGCATGATTGTCGATCCCCATATGATTGCTTTGATGAGTAATGGGAATGGATTGTGATTGGAGAACATCCTCCACTTAGTTTTTTTATTATGAGTAATGGGAATGGATTATGATCGGGAGAACATCCGCCACTTTGTAGGTTTGGTCATGGCAAAAACATGTTTGGTAATTACCTAAAAGCATATGATATGGGGTTAATTTGGGCTTTTTAGTACAAGGAGGGACAATAGGGGCCTAAAACTGAAGTCAATGGGGTTTGGTGAGGTATTGGGCCTAATGGACCCAGTGGCATGATTGTCCAATCCCCATAGGATTGCTTTGATGAGTAATGGGAATGGATTGTGATCGGGAGAACATCCTCCACTTAGTAGGTTTGGTCATGGCAAAAACATGTTTGGTAATTACCTAAAAGCATATGATATGGGGTTAATTTGGGCTTTTTAATACAATGATGGACAATGGGGGCTAAAAATGAAGTCAATTAGGTTTGGTGATGTATTGGGCCTAATGGACCCAGTGGCATGATTGTCCAATCCTCATAGGATTGCATTGATAAGTAATGGGAATGGATTGTGATCGGGAGAACATCCTCCACTTAGTAGGTTTGATCATGGCCAAAACATGTTTGGTAATTACCTAAAAGCATATGATATGGGGTTAATTTAGGCTTTTTAGTACAAGGAGGGACAATGGGGGCCTAAAAATTAAAGTCAATGGGGTTTGGTTAAATATTAGGCCTAATGGACCCAGTGGCATGATTGTCCTATCCCCATAGGATTGCATTGATGAGTAATGGGAATGGATTGTGATTGGGAGAATATCCTCCACTTAGTAGGTTTGGTCATGGCCAAAACATGTTTGGTAATTACCTAAAAGCATATGATATGGGGTTAATTTGGGCTTTTTAGTTCATGGAGGGACAATGGGGGCCTAAAACTGAAGTTAATGTTGTTTGGTGAGGTATTGGGCCTAATAGACCCAGTGGCATGATTGTCCAATACTCATAGGATTGCTTTGATAAGTAATGGGAATGGATTGTGATCGGGAGAACGTCCTCCACTTAATAGGTTTGATCATGGCCAAAACATATTTGCTAATTACCTAAAAGCATATGATATAGGGTTAATTTGGGCTATTTAGAACAAGGAGGGACAATGGGGGCCCAAAACTAAAGTCAATGGGGTTTGGTGAGGTATTGGGCCTAATGGATCCAGTGGCATGATTGTCGAATCCCCATAGGATTGCTTTGATGAGTAATGGGAATGGATTGTGCTCGAGAGAACATCCCTCACTTAGTTGGTTTGGTCATGGCCAAAACATGTTTGGTAAGTAACTAAAAGCATATGATATGGGGTTGATTTTGGCTTTTTAGTACAAAAAGGGACAATGGGGTTTGGTGAGGGATTGGGTCTAATGGACCTAGTGGCATGATTGTCCAATCCCCAATGGATTACTATGATGAGTAATGGAAATGGATTATGATCGGGAGAACATCCTCCATTTAGTAGGTTTGGTCATGGCCAAAACATGTTTGGTAATTACCTAAAAGCATATGATATGGGGTTAATTTTGGCTTTTTAGTACAAAGAGGGACAATGGGGCCCACAGAAATCAAATGGGGTTTGGTGAGGTATTGGACTTAATGGACCCAGTGGCGTGATTGTCCAGTCCCCATAAAATTTTGCTTTGATGAGTAATGGGAATGGATTGTGATCGGGAGAACATCCTCCACTTAGTAGGTTTGGTCATGGCCAAAACATGTTTGGTAATTACCTAAATGCATATGATATGGGGTTAATTTGGGCTTTTTAGTACAAGGAGGGACAATGGCGGCCTAAAACTGAAGTCAATTGGGTTTGGTGAGGTATTGGGCTAATGTACCCAGTGGCATGATTGTCCAATCCTCATAGGATTGCTTTGATAAGTAATGGGAATGGATTGTGATCGGGAGAACATCCTCCACTTAGTAGGTTTGATCATGGCCAAAACATGTTTGGTAATTATCTAAAAGCATATGATATGGGGTTAATTAGGGCTTTTTAGTACATGGAGGGACAATGGGGGCCAAAACTGAAGTCAATGGGGTTTGGTGAGGGATTGGGCCTAATGGACCTAGTGGCATGATTGTCCAATCCCCATTGGATTACTATGATGAGTAATGGAAATGGATTATGATCGGGAGAACATCCTCCATTTAGTAGGTTTGGTCATGGCCAAAACATGTTTGGTAATTACCTAAAAGCATATGATATGGGGTTAATTTTGGCTTTTTAGTACAAAGAGGGACAATGGGGGCCCAAAACTGAAGTCAATGGGGTTTGGTGAGGGATTGGGCCTAATGGACCTAGTGGCATGATTGTCCAATCCTCATTGGATTGCTTTGATGAGTAATGGGAATGGATTATGATCGGGAGAACATCCTCCACTTAGTAGGTTTGGTCATGGCCAAAACATGTTTGGTAATTACCTAAAAGCATATGATATGGGGTTAATTTTGGCTTTTTTGTACAAAGAGGGACAATGGGGTCCCAAAACTGAAGTCAATGGGGTTTGGTGAGGTATTGGGCTTAATGGACCCAGTGGCGTGATTGTCCAGTCCCCATAAAATTTTGCTTTGATGAGTAATGGGAATGGATTGTGATCGGGAGAACATCCTCCACTTAGTAGGTTTGATCATGGCCAAAACATGTTTGGTAATTACCTAAAAGCATATGA
The DNA here is from genome assembly GCA_947648045.1 of Beta corolliflora. NCBI lineage: Eukaryota > Viridiplantae > Streptophyta > Magnoliopsida > Caryophyllales > Amaranthaceae > Beta > Beta corolliflora. The sequence goes on from CANSZD010002072.1 coordinate 317,496, forward strand.
TATGGGTTTAATTTGGGCTTTTTAATACAAGGAGGGACAATGGGGGCCGAAATTGAAGTCAATGGGGTTTGGTGAGGTATTGGGCCTAATCGACCCAGTGGCATGATTGTCCAATTCCCATAGGATTGCTTTGATGAGTAATGGAAATGGATTGTGATCGGGAGAACATCCCTCACTTAGTATGTTAGGTCATGGCCAAAACATGTTTGGTAATTACCTAAAAGCTTATGATATGGGGTTAATTTTGGCTTTTTAGATCAAAGAGGGACAATGGGGGGCCAAAACTAAAGTCAATGGGGTTTGGTGAGGTATTGGGCCTAATGGGCCTAGTGGCATGATTGTCCAATCCCCATAGGATTGCTTTGATGAGTAATGGGAATGGATTGTGATCGGGAGAACATCCTTCACTTAGTAGGTTTATTCATGGCAAAAACATGTTTGGTAATTACCTAAAATCATATGATATGAGTTTAATTTGTGCTTTTTAGTACAAGGAGGGACAATGGGGGCCCAAAACTGAAGTCAATGGGGTTTGGTGAGGGATTGGGCCTAATGGACCTAGTGGCATGATTGTCCAATCCCCATTGGATTACTATGATGAGTAATGGAAATGGATTATGATCGGGAGAACATCCTCCATTTAGTAGGTTTGGTCATGGCCAAAACATGTTTGGTAATTACCTAAAAGCATTTGATATGGGGTTAATTTGGGCTTTTTAGTACAAGGAGGGACAATGGGGCACTGGCGAAGTCAATGGGGTTTGGTGAGGGATTGGGCCTAATGGACCTAGTGGCATGATTGTCCAATCCCCATAGGATTGCTTTGATGAGTAATGGGAATGGATTATGATCGGGAGAACATCCTCCACTTAGTAGGTTTGGTCATGGCCAAAACATGTTTGGTAATTACCTAAAAGCATATGATATGGGGTTAATTTGGGCTTTTTAGTACAAGGAGGGACAATGGGGGCCCAAAACTGAAGTCAATGGGGTTTGGTGAGGTATTGGGCCTAATGGACCCAGTGGCATGATTGTCCAATCCCCATAGGATTGCTTTGATGAGTAATGGGAATGGATTGTGATCGGGAGAACATCCTCCACTTAGTAGGTTTGGTCATGGCCAAAACATGTTTGGTAATTACCTAAAAGCATATGATATGGGGTTAATTTGGGCTTTTTAGTACAAGGAGGGACAATGGGGGCCAAAACTGAAGTCAATGGGGTTTGGTGAGGTATTGGGCCTAATGGACCTAGTGGCATGATTGTCCAATCCCCATAGGATTGCTTTGATGAGTAATGGGAATGGATTGTGATCGGGAGAACATCCTCCACTTAGTAGGTTTGGTCATGGCCAAAACATGTTTGGTAATTACCTAAAAGCATATGATATGGGGTTAATTTGGGCTTTTTAGTACAAAGAGGGACAATGGGGGTCGAAAAATTAAAGTCAATGGGGTTTGGTGAGGTATTGGGCCTAATGGACCCAGTGGCATGATTGTCCAATCCCCATAGGATTGCTTTGATGAGTAATGGGAATGGATTGTGATCGGGAGAACATCCTCCACTTAGTAGGTTTGGTCATGGCCAAAACATGTTTGGTAATTACCTAAAAGCATATGATATGAGGTTAATTTTGGCTTTTTAGTACAAGAGAGAGGACAATGGGGCCCAAAACTGAAGTCAATGGGGTTTGGTGAGGTATTGGGCCTAATGGACCTAGTGGCATGATTGTCCAATCCCCATAGGATTGCTTTGATGAGTAATGGGAATGGATTATGATCGGGAGAACATCCTCCACTTAGTAGGTTTGGTCATGGCCAAAACATGTTTGGTAATTACCTAAAAGCATATGATATGGGGTTAATTTGGGCTTTTTTAGTACAAAGGAGGGACAATGGGGGCCCAAAACTGAAGTCAATGGGGTTTGGTGAGGTATTGGGCCTAATGGACCTAGTGGCATGATTGTCCAATCCCCATTGGATTGCTTTGATGAGTAATGGGAATGGATTATGATCGGGAGAACATCCTCCACTTAGTAGGTTTGGTCATGGCCAAAACATGTTTGGTAATTACCTAAAAGCATATGATATGGGGTTAATTTTGGCTTTTTAGTACAAGGAGGGACAATGGGGGCCCAAAACTGAAGTCAATGGGGTTTGGTGAGGTATTGGGCCTAATGGACCCAGTGGCATGATTGTCCAATCCCCATAGGATTGCTTTGATGAGTAATGGGAATGGATTGTGATCGGGAGAACATCCTCCACTTAGTAGGTTTGGTCATGGCCAAAACATGTTTGGTAATTACCTAAAAGCATATGATATGGGGTTAATTTGGGCTTTTTAGTACAAGGAGGGACAATGGGGCCCCAAAAAAGTCAATGGGGTTTGGTGAGGTATTGGGCCTAATGGACCCAGTGGCATGATTGTCCAATCCCCATAGGATTGCTTTGATGAGTAATGGGAATGGATTTTGATCGGGAGAACATCCTCCACTTAGTAGGTTTGGTCATGGCCAAAACATGTTTGGTAATTACCTAAAAGCATATGATATGGGGTTAATTTGGGCTTTTTAGTACAAGGAGGGACAATGGGGCCTAAAACTGAAGTCAATGGTGTTTGGTGAGGTATTGAGCCTAATGAACCAAGTGGCATGATTGTCCAATACTCATAGGATTGCTTTGATAAGTAATGGGAATGGATTGTGATCGGGAGAACATCCTCCACTTAGTAGGTTTGGTCATGGCCAAAACATGTTTGGTAATTACCTAAAAGCATATGATATGGGGTTAATTTTGGCTTTTTAGTACAAGGAGGGACAATGGGGGCCCAAAACTGAAGTCAATGGGGTTTGGTGAGGTATTGGGCCTAATGGACCCAGTGGCATGATTGTCCAATCCCCATAGGATTGCTTTGATAAGTAATGAGAATGGATTGTGATCGGGAGAACATCCTCCACTTAGTAGGTTTGGTCATGGCCAAAACATGTTTGGTAATTACCTAAAAGCATATGATATGGGGTTAATTTGGGCTTTTTAGTACAAGGAGGGACAATGGGGGCCCAAAACTGAAGTCAATGGGGTTTGGTGAGGTATTGGGCCTAATGGACCCAGTGGCATGATTGTCCAATCCCCATTGGATTGCTTTGATGAGTAATGGGAATGGATTATGATCGGGAGAACATCCTCCACTTAGTAGGTTTGGTCATGGCCAAAACATGTTTGGTAATTATCTAAAAGCATATGATATGTGGTTAATTTGGGCTTTTTTAGTACAAAAGGAGGGACAATGGGGGCCAAAACCGAAGTCAATGGGGTTTGGTGTGGTATTGGGCCTAATGGACCCAGTGGCATGATTGTCCAATCCCCATAGGATTGCTTTGATGAGTAATGGGAATGGATTGTGATCGGGAGAACATCCTCCACTTAGTAGGTTTGGTCATGGCCAAAACATGTTTGGTAATTACCTAAAAGCATATGATATGGGGTTAATTTGGGCTTTTTAGTACAAGGAGGGACAATGGGGGCCCAAAACTGAAGTCAATGGGGTTTGGTGAGGTATTGGGCCTAATGGACCCAGTGGCATGATTGTCCAATCCCCATAGGATTGCTTTGATGAGTAATGGGAATGGATTGTGATCGGGAGAACATCCTCCACTTAGTAGGTTTGGTCATGGCCAAAACATGTTTGGTAATTACCTAAAAGCATATGATATGGGGTTAATTTGGGCTTTTTAGTACAAGGAGGGACAATGGGGGCCCAAAACTGAAGTCAATGGGGTTTGGTGAGGTATTGGGCCTAATGGACCTAGTGGCATGATTGTCCAATCCCCATAGGATTGCTTTGATGAGTAATGGGAATGGATTGTGATTGGGAGAACATCCTCCACTTAGTAGGTTTGGTCATGGCCAAAACATGTTTGGTAATTACCTAAAAGCATATGATATGGGGTTAATTTAGGCTTTTTAGTACAAGGAGGGACAATGGGGGCCCAAAACTGAAGTCAATGGGGTTTGGTGAGGTATTGGGCCTAATGGACCCAGTGGCATGATTGTCCAATCCCCATAGGATTGCTTTGATGAGTAATGGGAATGGATTGTGATCGGGAGAACATCCTCCACTTAGTAGGTTTGGTCATGGCCAAAACATGTTTGGTAATTACCTAAAAGCATATGATATGGGGTTAATTTGGGCTTTTTAGTACAAAGGAGGGACAATGGGGGCCCAAACTAAGTCAATGGGGGTTTGGTGAGGTATTGGGCCTAATGGACCCAGTGGCATGATTGTCCAATCCCCATAGGATTGCTTTGATGAGTAATGGGAATGGATTATGATCGGGAGAACATCCTCCACTTAGTAGGTTTGGTCATGGCCAAAACATGTTTGGTAATTACCTAAAAGCATATGATATGGGGTTAATTTGGGCTTTTTAGTACAAAGAGGGACAATGGGGGCCCAAAATGGAAGTTAATTGGGTTTGGTGAGGTATTGGGCCTAATGGACCCAGTGGCATGATTGTCCAATCCCCATAGGATTGCTTTGATGAGTAATGGGAATGGATTGTGATCGGGAGAACATCCTCCACTTAGTAGGTTTGATCATGGCCAAAACATGTTTGGTAATTACCTAAAAGCATATGATATGGGGTTAATTTAGGCTTTTTAGTACAAGGAGGGACAATGGGGGCCCAAAACTGAAGTCAATGGGGTTTGGTGAGGTATTGGGCCTAATGGACCCAGTGGCATGATTGTCCAATCCCCATAGGATTGCTTTGATGAGTAATGGGAATGGATTATGATCGGGAGAACATCCTCCACTTAGTAGGTTTGGTCATGGCCAAAACATGTTTGGTAATTACCTAAAAGCATATGATATGGGTTTAATTTGGGCTTTTTAGTACAAGGAGGGACAATGGGGGCCCAAAATTGAAGTCAATGGGGTTTGGTGAGGTATTGGGCCTAATGGACCTAGATGGCATGATTGTCCAATCCCCATATGATTGCTTTGATCAGTAATGGGAATGGATTGTGATCGGGAGAACATCCTCCACTTAGTAGGTTTGGTCATGGCCAAAATATGTTTGGTAATTACCTAAAAGCATATGATATGGGGTTAATTTGGGCTTTTTAGTACAAAGAGGGACAATGGGGGCCCAACGAAGTCAATGGGGTTTGGTGAGGTATTGGGCCTAATGGACCCAGTGGCATGATTGTCCAATCCCCATAGGATTGCTTTGATGAGTAATGGGAATGGATTGTGATCGGGAGAACATCCTCCACTTAGTAGGTTTGGTCATGGCCAAAACATGTTTGGTAATTACCTAAAAGCATATGATATGGGGTTAATTTGGGCTTTTTAGTACAAGGAGGGACAATGGGGGCCCAAAACTGAAGTCAATGGGGTTTGGTGAGGTATTGGGCCTAATGGACCCAATGGCATGATTGTCCAATCCCCATAGGATTGTTTTGATGAGTAATGGGAATGGATTATGATCGGGAGAACATCCTCCACTTAGTAGGTTTGGTCATGGCCAAAACATGTTTGGTAATTACCTAAAAGCATATGATATGGGGTTAATTTGGGCTTTTTAGTACAAGGAGGGACAATGGGGGCCCAAAACTAAAGTCAATGGGGTTTGGTGAGGTATTGGGCCTAATGGACCCAGTGGCATGATTGTCCAATCCCCATAGGATTGCTTTGATGAGTAATGGGAATGGATTGTGATCGGGAGAACATCCTCCACTTAGTAGGTTTGGTCATGGCCAAAACATGTTTGGTAATTAACTAAAAGCATATGATATGGGGTTAATTTGGGCTTTTTAGTACAAGGAGGGACAATGGGGGCCCAAAACGGAAGTCAATGGGGTTTGGTGAGGTATTGGGCCTAATGGACCCAGTGGCATGATTGTCCAATCCCCATAGGATTGCTTTGATGAGTAATGGGAATGGATTGTGATCGGGAGAACATCCTCCACTTAGTAGGTTTGGTCATGGCCAAAACATGTTTGGTAATTACCTAAAAGCATATGATATGGGGTTAATTTGGGCTTTTTAGTACAAGGAGGGACAATGGGGGCCCAAAACTGAAGTCAATGGGGTTTGGTGAGGTATTGGGCCTAATGGACCCAGTGGCATGATTGTCCAATCCCCATAGGATTGCTTTGATGAGTAATGGGAATGGATTGTGATTGGGAGAACATCCTCCACTTAGTAGGTTTGGTCATGGCCAAAACATGTTTGGTAATTACCTAAAAGCATATGATATGGGGTTAATTTGGGCTTTTTAGTACAAGGAGGGACAATGGGGGCCCAAAATTGAAGTCAATGGGGTTTGGTGAGGTATTGGGCCTAATGGACCTAGTGGCATGATTGTCCAATCCCCATAGGATTGCTTTGATGAGTAATGGGAATGGATTGTGATCGGGAGAACATCCTCCACTTAGTAGGTTTGGTCATGGCCAAAACATGTTTGGTAATTACCTAAAAGCATATGATATGGGGTTAATTTGGGCTTTTTAGTACAAGGAGGGACAATGGGGGCCCAAAACTAAAGTCAATGGGGGTTTGGTGAGGTATTGGGCCTAATGGACCCAGTGGCATGATTGTCCAATCCCCATAGGATTGCTTTGATGAGTAATGGGAATGGATTGTGATCGGGAGAACATCCTCCACTTAGTAGGTTTGGTCATGGCCAAAACATGTTTGGTAATTACCTAAAAGCATATGATATGGGGTTAATTTGGGCTTTTTAGTACAAGGAGGGACAATGGGGGCCCAAAACTGAAGTCAATGGGGTTTGGTGAGGTATTGGGCCTAATGGACCCAGTGGCATGATTGTCCAATCCCCATAGGATTGCTTTGATGAGTAATGGGAATGGATTATGATCGGGAGAACATCCTCCACTTAGTAGGTTTGGTCATGGCCAAAACATGTTTGGTAATTACCTAAAAGCATATGATATGGGGTTAATTTGGGCTTTTTAGTACAAAGAGAGGACAATGGGGGCCCAAAACTGAAGTCAATGGGGTTTGGTGAGGTATTGGGCCTAATGGACCTAGTGGCATGATTGTCCAATCCCCATAGGATTGCTTTGATGAGTAATGGGAATGGATTGTGATCGGGAGAACATCCTCCACTTAGTAGGTTTGGTCATGGCCAAAACATGTTTGGTAATTACCTAAAAGCATATGATATGGGGTTAATTTGGGCTTTTTAGTACAAGGAGGGACAATGGGGGCCCAAAACTGAAGTCAATGGGGTTTGGTGAGGTATTGGGCCTAATGGACCCAAGTGGCATGATTGTCCAATCCCCATAGGATTTGCTTTGATGAGTAATGGGAATGGATTGTGATCGGGAGAACATCCTCCACTTAGTAGGTTTGGTCATGGCCAAAACATGTTTGGTAATTACCTAAAAGCATATGATATGGGTTTAATTTGGGCTTTTTAGTACAAGGAGGGACAATGGGGGCCCAAAATTGAAGTCAATGGGGTTTGGTGAGGTATTGGGCCTAATGGACCCAGTGGCATGATTGTCCAATCCCCATAGGATTACTTTGATGAGTAATGGGAATGGATTGTGATCGGGAGAACATCCTCCACTTAGTAGGTTTGGTCATGGCCAAAACATGTTTGGTAATTACCTAAAAGCATATGATATGGGGTTAATTTTGGCTTTTTAGTACAAAGAGGGACAATGGAGGGCCAAAACTGAAGTCAATGGGGTTTGGTGAGGTATTGGGCCTAATGGACCCAAGTGGCATGATTGTCCAATCCCCATAGGATTGCTTTGATGAGTAATGGGAATGGATTGTGATCGGGGAGAACATCCTCCACTTAGTAGGTTTGGTCATGGCCAAAACATGTTTGGTAATTACCTAAAAGCATATGATATGGGTTTAATTTGGGCTTTTTAGTACAAGGAGGGACAATGGGGGCCCAAAACTAAAGTCAATGGGGTTTGGTGAGGTATTGGGCCTAATGGACCTAGTGGCATGATTGTCCAATCCCCATAGGATTACTTTGATGAGTAATGGAAATGGATTGTGATCGGGAGAACATCCTCCACTTAGTAGGTTTGGTCATGGCCAAAACATGTTTGGTAATTACCTAAAAGCATATGATATGGGGTTAATTTTGGCTTTTTAGTACAAAGAGGGACAATGGGGGCCCAAAACTGAAGTCAATGGGGTTTGGTGAGGTATTGGGCCTAATGGACCCAGTGGCATGATTGTCCAATCCTCATAGGATTGCTTTGATGAGTAATGGGAATGGATTGTGATCGGGAGAACATCCTCCACTTAGTAGGTTTGGTCATGGCCAAAACATGTTTGGTAATTACCTAAAAGCATATGATATGAGGTTAATTTTGGCTTTTTAGTACAAGGAGGGACAATGGGGGCCCAAAACTGAAGTCAATGGGGTTTGGTGAGGTATTGGGCCTAATGGACCTAGTGGCATGATTGTCCAATCCCCATAGGATTGCTTTGATGAGTAATGGGAATGGATTGTGATCGGGAGAACATCCTCCACTTAGTAGGTTTGATCATGGCCAAAACATGTTTGGTAATTACCTAAAAGCATATGATATGGGGTTAATTTGGGCTTTTTAGTACAAGGAGGGACAATGGGGGCCAAAACTGAAGTCAATGGGGTTTGGTGAGGTATTGGGCCTAATGGACCCAGTGGCATGATTGTCCAATCCCCATAGGATTGCTTTGATGAGTAATGGGAATGGATTGTGATCGGGAGAACATCCTCCACTTAGTAGGTTAGGTCATGGCCAAAACATGTTTGGTAATTACCTAAAAGCTTATGATATGGGGTTAATTTTGGCATTTTAGTACAAAGAGGGACAATGGGGGGCCAAAACTAAAGTCAATGGGGTTTGGTGAGGTATTGGGCCTAATGGGCCTAGTGGCATGATTGTCCAATCCCCATAGGATTGCTTTGATGAGTAATGGGAATGGATTGTGATCGGGAGAACATCCTCCACTTAGTAGGTTTGGTCATGGCCAAAACATGTTTGGTAATTACCTAAAAGCATATGATATGAGTTTAATTTGGGCTTTTTAGTACAAGGAGGGACAATGGGGGCCCAAAACTGAAGTCAATTGGGTTTGGTGAGGTATTGGGCCTAATGGACCCAGTGGCATGATTGTCCAATCCCCATAGGATTACTATGATGAGTAATGGAAATGGATTATGATCGGGAGAACATCCTCCACTTAGTAGGTTTGGTCATGGCCAAAACATGTTTGGTAATTACCTAAAAGCATATGATATGGGGTTAATTTTGGCTTTTTAGTACAAAGAGGGACAATGGGGGCCCAAAACTGAAGTCAATGGGGTTTGGTGAGGTATTGGGCCTAATGGACCTAGTGGCATGATTGTCCAATCCCCATAGGATTGCTTTGATGAGTAATGGGAATGGATTATGATCGGGAGAACATCCTCCACTTAGTAGGTTTGGTCATGGCCAAAACATGTTTGGTAATTACCTAAAAGCATATGATATGAGGTTAATTTTGGCTTTTTAGTACAAAGAGGGACAATGTGGGCCCAAAACTGAAGTCAATGGGGTTTGGTGAGGTATTGGGCCTAATGGACCCAGTGGCATGATTGTCCAATCCCCATAGGATTGCTTTGATGAGTAATGGGAATGGATTGTGATCGGGAGAACATCCTCCACTTAGTAGGTTTGGTCATGGCCAAAACATGTTTGGTAATTACCTAAAAGCATATGATATGGGGTTAATTTGGGCTTTTTAGTACAAGGAGGGACAATGGGGGCCAAAAACTAAAGTCAATGGGGTTTGGTGAGGTATTGGGCCTAATGGACCCAGTGGCATGATTGTCCAATCCCCATAGGATTGCTTTGATGAGTAATGGGAATGGATTGTGATCGGGAGAACATCCTCCACTTAGTAGGTTTGGTCATGGCCAAAACATGTTTGGTAATTAACTAAAAGCATATGATATGGGGTTAATTTGGGCTTTTTATTAGAAGGAGTAACAATGGGGGCCCAAAAATTAAAGTCAATGGGAGTTTGGTGAGGTATTGGGCCTAATGGACCCAATGGCATGATTGTCCAATCCCCATAGGATTGCTTTCATGAGTAATGGGAATGGATTGTGATTGGGAGAACATCCTCCACTTAGTAGGTTTGGTCATGGCCAAAACTTGTTTGGTAATTACCTAAAAGCATATGATATGAGGTTAATTTGGGCTTTTTAGTACAAGGAGGGACAATGGGGGCCCAAAACGGAAGTTAATTGGGTTTGGTGAGGTATTGGGCCTAATGGACCCAGTGGCATGATTGTCCAATCCCCATAGGATTACTATGATGAGTAATGGGAATGGATTATGATCGGGAGAACATCCTCCACTTAGTAGGTTTGGTCATGGCCAAAACATGTTTGGTAATTACCTAAAAGCATATGATATGGGGTTAATTTTGGCTTTTTAGTACAAAGAGGGACAATGGGGGCCCAAAACTAAAGTCAATGGGGTTTGGTGAGGTATTGGGCCTAATGGACCTAGTGGCATGATTGTCCAATCCCCATAGGATTGCTTTGATGAGTAATGGGAATGGATTATGATCGGGAGAACATCCTCCACTTAGTAGGTTTGGTCATGGCCAAAACATGTTTGGTAATTACCTAAAAGCATATGATATGAGGTTAATTTTGGCTTTTTTGTACAAAGAGGGACAATGGGGTCCCAAAACTGAAGTCAATGGGGTTTGGTGAGGTATTGGACCTAATGGACCTATTGGCATGATTTATCAATCCCCATAGGATTGCTTTGATGAGTAATGGGAATGGATTGTGATCGGGAGAACATCCTCCACTTAGTAGGTTTGGTCATGGCCAAAACATGTTTGGTAATTACCTAAAAGCATATGATATGGGGTTAATTTGGGCTTTTTAGTACAAGGAGGGACAATGGGGGCCCAAAACTATAGTCAATGGGGGTTTGGTGAGGTATTGGGCCTAATGGACCCAGTGGCATGATTGTCCAATCGCCATAGGATTGCTTTGATGAGTAATGGGAATGGATTGTGATCGGGAGAACATCCTCCACTTAGTAGGTTTGGTCATGGCCAAAACATGTTTGGTAATTAACTAAAAGCATATGATATGGGGTTAATTTGGACTTTTTATTAGAAGGTGTAACAATGGGGGCCCAAAAATTAAAGTCAATGGGAGTTTGGTGAGGTATTGGGCCTAATGGACCCAATGGCATGATTGTCCAATCCCCATAGGATTGCTTTCATGAGTAATGGGAATGAATTGTGATTGGGAGAACATCCTCCACTTAGTAGGTTTGGTCATGGCCAAAACTTGTTTGGTAATTACCTAAAAGCATATGATATGAGGTTAATTTGGGCTTTTTAGTACAAGGAGGGACAATGGGGGCCCAAAAAGGAAGTTAATTGGGTTTGGTGAGGTATTGGGCCTAATGGACCCAGTGGCATGATTGTCCAATCCCCATAGGATTGCTTTGATGAGTAATGGGAATGGATTGTGATCGGGAGAACATCCTCCACTTAATAGGTTTGGTCATGGCCAAAACATGTTTGGTAATTACCTAAAAGCATATGATATGGGGTTAATTTGGGCTTTTTAGTACAAGGAGGGACAATGGGGGCCCAAAACTAAAGTCAATGGGGGTTTGGTGAGGTATTGGGCCTAATGGACCCAGTGGCATGATTGTCCAATCGCCATAGGATTGCTTTGATGAGTAATGGGAATGGATTGTGATCGGGAGAACATCCTCCACTTAGTAGGTTTGGTCATGGCCAAAACATGTTTGGTAATTACCTAAAAGCATATGATATGGGGTTAATTTGGACTTTTTATTAGAAGGTGTAACAATGGGGGCCCAAAAATTAAAGTCAATGGGAGTTTGGTGAGGTATTGGGCCTAATGGACCCAATGGCATGATTGTCCAATCCTCATAGGATTGCTTTCATGAGTAATGGGAATGGATTGTGATTGGGAGAACATCCTCCACTTAGTATGTTTGGTCATGGCCGAAACTTGTTTGGTACTTACCTAAAAGCATATGATATGAGGTTAATTTGGGCTTTTTAGTACAAGGAGGGACAATGGGGGCCCAAAACGGAAGTTAATTGGGTTTGGTGAGGTATTGGGCCTAATGGACCCAGTGGCATGATTGTCCAATCCCCCATAGGATTGCTTTGATGAGTAATGGGAATGGATTGTGATCGGGAGAACATCCTCCACTTAATAGGTTTGGTCATGGCCAAAACATGTTTGGTAATTACCTAAAAGCATATGATATGGGGTTAATTTGGGGTTTTTAGTACAAGGAGGGACAATAGGGGCCCAAAACTGAAGTCAATGGGGTTTGGTGAGGTATTGGGCCTAATGGACCCAGTGACATGATTGTCCAATCGCCATAGGATTGCTTTGATGAGTGATTTAGGATCTATCGTTTGTTTGGGTTACTTTGATCATAATTTCCGCACAAGTGTTTAATCATACAAGATTAAATACATCATAAAAGCATATGATATGGGTTTAATTTGGGCTTTTTAATACAAGGAGGGACAATGGGGGCCAGAAATTGAAGTCAATGGGGTTTGGTGAGGTATTGGGCCTAATCGACCAAGTGGCATGATTGTCCAATTCCCATAGGATTGCTTTGATGAGAAATGGAAATGGATTGTGATCGGGAGAACATCCCTCACTTAGTAGGTTAGGTCATGGCCAAAACATGTTTGGTAATTGATATGATTCCGTGAACGGAATCTAGCTTAGTTCCTCACAAGCTTCACTCACTTATGATTCGCTAAGGGTTCTAACTCTAATTCAATGGCTTCACTCGCCAAAGGTTTAAGTTAGGATGTGTTTGAGACTAAGTTTGCTAGCTTCACTCACTAACTCACTCAAATCTCGCTTAGTTTTAGGTTTCACTTGCCTAATACTAAGGGTCTTGTGTTTAGGTTCACTCCCTAAAAACAATCAAGTCTTGGAAAATACGTCCAATCCTTCAAAGACTAACAAGTCCGAAAATTTCAATCAATAATTCTTACTTAGCCTCATAGGACTAGGCATGTATTTATATAAGAAGAAGCAAGAAAACCTTGCTCCCCAAGTACATCAATCACACGCCCAACATAGAAGAATTTAAGGAAACTCTCTCCTAAACTTAAGCCTAGAATCTAGCACAAAAATAAGGAAACTAGTGATTTAGGAAAGCTTTGCAAAAACTTTCCATAAACCTTACAATTCCACACGCCACTCCCCTTTCCTTATTACAACTCATGACAACTCATCTACTTGGAGGCTAAGTAAATGAATTACAAGCTGATTTTCGAAACTTTATTAATTTAGCTACTTTAACTAACTAACTTAACTAACAATAACAATAAAAACATATTTTTCGTCACATGTAAAACCTCTACTTAAAGAGTAAAGTAAAACCATGCAACAACCCTAAGAAAGCAAATTAAACCTATATTGATCTCGTATCATTCTCTCCCTCTTGGAAAAAACTTGTCCTCAAGTTCCAAAATCATGGCATGGGACCAAATCGGCGGCTAGCATTGAAGCACATACACCATTTCCAAGCATAACTTGAAAAGTGTCATAATTCTCCCTATGCACAATCTTGAATGGACCTTCTTCAATGGTTCGGTTTTCCCCTTTGAATTGTTATGGAGCTTTTGAGCACTCAAGGACGGCCCATACATAGTCACCAATCTCGAATGGAGGTTTTTGCCATGCTTGTAAAATTCGGTCCTTGTGCTTCTCTTTCCTTTGTTTTCGAGTCAATTCTCGGTTGCTCCACATCAACAAGAGAAAGTGTTTTGGTACCCTCCTTAGCTAATGAAATCACCTTGGCGGTAATGGTCTCAATCCTATTCGTCGCCCCTCATGCAAAGACCGAGACCACATTTTTCTTGGCTAGGTAGATCACATCCTTATCATATTGCCATGGACGTCCCAATAACAAAGCACATGCATCCATAGGAACTATGTCACACCAAACCTCATCCTTGAATTTTCCTATAGAAAACGAAACAAGAGCTTGTTTTGTAACAGCCACGCCACCATCATTCGTCAACCAATTTAGCTTATAGGGATTTGCGTGTTTCCTTGTTTCTAGCTTCAAGGTATCCACCATCTTCTTAGAACAAGCATTGGTGCACGAGCCATTATCCACAATTACCGAACAACTTCTTCCATCTACCAAGCAACGTGTATGAAATAAGTTCTCCCTTTGGTTCACATCTTCTAAAGGACTTGCTTGTGCATGAAGAACCTTTCTCAACACCAATGTTTCATGATCGTGTACGGCGTCAAACAAGGGTTGATCCTCTAAATTCACCATATCCATGTCATCATCACTATGATCATTGTCCTTGCCTTTCATAAGCAACGCATGATTAGTGTCTTCTTCCTCTAATGCAATAAACATGGCAGCGATCATCACTCTCCTATTAGGACACTCGGATTTGTAATGCCCCCTACCTTGACATTTAAAGCACTTGATCTCATCCTTCTCCCCCTTTTGAAATTTTTGAGACGTCTCTCCTTTCACAAATTCCGAACCAGATTTCCCTTTGTCCAAATTTTCCGTTTTTACAAAAGAAAAAGAAGTGTCAGTTTTAGGAGTGAAAGAAGATCGAAAAGTCTTACCCTTAGCTTCCTTTTGTTGACGTTCAACCTTGCTTGCTAAGGAACATAACTCGTCAAAAGAATGATAGACTTGGAGTTCCACGAGATTTGCAATAGGGGTATTGAGGCCAATCAGAAACTTGGCACTCTTTTGTTCCTCTTCATCCTTACAATCACAAGCCATCGAAAGCCTCTCAAACTCTTGTACATATTGTGCCACGGTCAATTGATTTTGTTGCAAAGAATTGAACTTTAAGAACAAATCTTGCTTATAAGTACGTGGAACAAAACGTTTCTTTAGTTTAAGTTTCAAATCAGTCCATGTAGAGATGGATTCCTTCCCTTCTCGTTCTCGTCTCACTTGCATATTCTCAAACCATAAAGAAGCGTACTTTGTAAATTTAAGAGTAGCATAAGAAAACCTCTTTGCATCACTAACCTTTTTATGATCAAAGATTCGTTGTATACGCCTCTCCCAATCCAAGTAAACATCTGGTTCCAAAGTACCATCAAATTCCGGAAGTTCACTTAGCTTGATCTCCTCCTCCTTGTATGATGATCTTTCATAGGAATTAGAAGACCGTTCATCCTTATTGTTCTTCATCTCCACTAAATCTGCTTTTAACCCCTTAATAACCTCCACCAAATGTATCATATTAGCTCCCAAAAGTTCCACATCATCCTCCAACTTCTTTGAAGATTCACCCGCCATCCTTGAGCAAAAGACAGTAACTTTGTGTCAAACGTTTTTGCTTGCTGCAACTTCGTTACTGATCGGAATATCCTGAAATTTTGACACAACGTAGCCCTGGATGTTAGCTTTCCAACGAAGCAAGCAAATCACAATTTGGGAAAGAAACGCGCCCTCACGCGCCGTTTTAGTGGCGCTGCTCTGATACCAACTGATATGATTCCGTGAACGGAATCTAGCTTAGTTCCTCACAAGCTTCACTCACTTATGATTCCCTAAGGGTTCTAACTCTAATTCAATGGCTTCACTCACCAAAGGTTTAAGTTAGGATGTGTTTGAGACTAAGTTTGCTAGCTTCACTCACTAACTCACTCAAATCTCGCTTAGTTTTAGGTTTCACTTGCCTAATACTAAGGGTCTTGTGTTTAGGTTCACTCCCTAAAAACAATCAAGTCTTGGAAAATACGTCCAATCCTTCAAAGACTAACAAGTACGAAAATTTCAATCAATAATTCTTACTTAGCCTCATAGGACTAGGCATGTATTTATAGAAGAAGAAGCAAGAAAACCTTGCTCCCCAAGTACATCAATCACACGCCCAACATAGAAGAATTTAAGGAAACTCTCTCCTAAACTTAAGCCTAGAATCTAGCACAAAAATAAGGAAACTAGTGATTTAGGAAAGCTTTGCAAAAACTTTCCATAAACCTTACAATTCCACACGCCACTCCCCTTTCCTTATTACAACTCATGACAACTCATCTACTTGGAGCCTAAGTAAATGAATTACAAGCTGATTTTCGAAACTTTATTAATTTAGCTACTTTAACTAACTAACTTAACTAACAATAACAATAAAAACATATTTTTCGTCACATGTAAAACCTCTACTTTAAGAGTAAAGTAAAACCATGCAACAACCCTAAGAAAGCAAATTAAACCTATATTGATCTCGTATCAGTAATTACCTAAAAGCTTATGATATGGGGTTAATTTTGGCATTTTAGTACAAGAGGGACAATGGGGGGCCAAAACTGAAGTCAATGGGGTTTGGTGAGGTATTGGGCCTAATGGGCCCAGTGGCATGATTGTCCAATCCCCATAGGATTGCTTTGATGAGTAATGGGAATGGATTTGTGATCGGGAGAACATCCTTCACTTAGTAGGTTTATTCATGGCAAAAACATGTTTGGTAATTACCTAAAATCATATGATATGAGTTTAATTTGTGCTTTTTAGTACAAGGAGGGACAATGGGGGACCAAAACTGAAGTCAATGGGGTTTGGTGAGGGATTGGGCCTAATGGACATAGTGGCAAGATTGTCCAATCCCCATTGGATTACTATGATGAGTAATGGAAATGGATTATGATCGGGAGAACATCCTCCATTTAGTAGGTTTGGTCATGGCCAAAACATGTTTGGTAATTACCTAAAAGCATATGATATGGGTTTAATTTGGGCTTTTTAATACAAGGAAGGACAATGGGGGCCAGAAATTGAAGTCAATGGGGTTTGGTGAGGTATTGGGCCTAATCGACCCAGTGGCATGATTGTCCAATTCCCATCGGATTGCTTTGATGAGTAATGGAAATGGATTGTGATCGGGAGAACATCCCTCACTTAGTATGTTAGGTCATGGCCAAAACATGTTTGGTAATTACCTAAAAGCTTATGATATGGGGTTAATTTTGGCATTTTAGTACAAAGAGGGACAATGGGGGGCCAAAACTGAAGTCAATGGGGTTTGGTGAGGTATTGGGCCTAATGGGCCCAGTGGCATGATTGTCCAATCCCCATAGGATTGCTTTGATGAGTAATGGGAATGGATTTGTGATCGGGAGAACATCCTTCACTTAGTAGGTTTATTCATGGCAAAAACATGTTTGGTAATTACCTAAAATCATATGATATGAGTTTAATTTGTGCTTTTTAGTACAAGGAGGGACAATGGGGGACCAAAACTGAAGTCAATGGGGTTTGGTGAGGGATTGGGCCTAATGGACATAGTGGCATGATTGTCCAATCCCCATTGGATTACTATGATGAGTAATGGAAATGGATTATGATCGGGAGAACATCCTCCATTTAGTAGGTTTGGTCATGGCCAAAACATGTTTGGTAATTACCTAAAAGCATATGATATGGGGTTAATTTTGGCTTTTTTGTACAAAGAAGGACAATGGGGGCCCAAAACTGAAGTCAATGGGGTTTGGTGAGGGATTGGGCCTAATGGACCTAGTGGCATGATTGTCCAATCCTCATTGGATTGCTTTGATGAGTAATGGGAATGGATTATGATCGGGAGAACATCCTCCACTTAGTAGGTTTGGTCATGGCCAAAACATGTTTGGTAATTACCTAAAAGCATATGATATGAGGTTAATTTTGGCTTTTTTGTACAAAGAGGGACAATGGGGTCCCAAAACTGAAGTCAATGGGGTTTGGTGAGGTATTGGGCCTAATGGACCTAGTGGCATGATTGTCCAATCCCCATAGGATTGCTTTGATGAGTAATGGGAATGGATTGTGATCGGGAGAACATCCTCCACTTAGTAGGTTTGGTCATGGCCAAAACATGTTTGGTAATTACCTAAAAGCATATGATATGGGGTTAATTTTGGCTTTTTAGTACAAGGAGGGACAATGGGGGCCCAAAACTGAAGTCAATGGGGTTTGGTGAGGTATTGGGCCTAATGGACCCAGTGGCATGATTGTCCAATCGCCATAGGATTGCTTTGATGAGTAATGGGAATGGATTGTGATCGGGAGAACATCCTCCACTTAGTAGGTTTGGTCATGGCCAAAACATGTTTGGTAATTACCTAAAAGCATATGATATGGGGTTAATTTGGGCTTTTTAGTACAAGGAGGGACAATGGGGGCCCAAAACTGAAGTCAATGGGGTTTGGTGAGGTATTGGGCCTAATGGACCTAGTGGCATGATTGTCCAATCCCCATTGGATTGCTTTGATGAGTAATGGGAATGGATTGTGATCGGGAGAACATCCTCCACTTAGTAGGTTTGGTCATGGCCAAAACATGTTTGGTAATTACCTAAAAGCATATGATATGGGGTTAATTTGGGCTTTTTAGTACAAGGAGGGACAATGGGGGCCCAAAACGGAAGTTAATGGGGTTTGGTGAGGTATTGGGCCTAATGGACCCAGTGGCATGATTGTCCAATCCCCATAGGATTGCTTTGATGAGTAATGGGAATGGATTGTGATCGGGAGAACATCCTCCACTTAGTAGGTTTGGTCATGGCCAAAACATGTTTGGTAATTACCTAAAAGCATATGATATGGGGTTAATTTGGGCTTTTTAGTACAAGGAGGGACAATGGGGGCCCAAAACGAAGTCAATGGGGTTTGGTGAGGTATTGGGCCTAATGGACCTAGTGGCATGATTGTCCAATCCCCATAGGATTGCTTTGATGAGTAATGGGAATGGATTGTGATCGGGAGAACATCCTCCACTTAGTAGGTTTGGTCATGGCCAAAACATGTTTGGTAATTACCTAAAAGCATATGATATGGGGTTAATTTGGGCTTTTTAGTACAAGGAGGGACAATGGGGGCCCAAAACCGAAGTCAATGGGGTTTGGTGAGGTATTGGGCCTAATGGACCCAAGTGGCATGATTGTCCAATCCCCATAGGATTGCTTTGATGAGTAATGGGAATGGATTGTGATCGGGAGAACATCCTCCACTTAGTAGGTTTGGTCATGGCCAAAACATGTTTGGTAATTACCTAAAAGCATATGATATGGGGTTAATTTGGGCTTTTTAGTACAAAGGAGGGACAATGGGGCCCAAAACTGAAGTCAATGGGGTTTGGTGAGGTATTGGGCCTAATGGACCCAAGTGGCATGATTGTCCAATCCCCATAGGATTGCTTTGATGAGTAATGGGAATGGATTGTGATCGGGAGAACATCCTCCACTTAGTAGGTTTGGTCATGGCCAAAACATGTTTGGTAATTACCTAAAAGCATATGATATGGGGTTAATTTGGGCTTTTTAGTACAAAGAGGGACAATGGGGGGCCAAAACTGAAGTCAATGGGGTTTGGTGAGGTATTGGGCCTAATGGACCTAGTGGCATGATTGTCCAATCCCCATAGGATTGCTTTGATGAGTAATGGGAATGGATTGTGATCGGGAGAACATCCTACATTTAGTAGGTTTGGTCATGGCCAAAACATGTTTGGTAATTACCTAAAAGCATATGATATGGGGTTAATTTGGGCTTTTTAGTACAAGGAGGGACAATGGGGGCCCAAAACGGAAGTCAATGGGGTTTGGTGAGGTATTGGGCCTAATGGAGCCAGTGGCATGATTGTCCAATCCCCCATAGGATTGCTTTGATGAGTAATGGGAATGGATTGTGATCGGGAGAACATCCTCCACTTTATAGGTTTGGTCATGACCAAAACATGTTTGGTAATTACCTAAACGCATATTATATGGGGTTAATTTGGGCTTTTTAGTACAAGGAGGGACAATGGGGGCCCAAAACGGAAGTCAATGGGGTTTGGTGAGGTATTGGGCCTAATGGACCCAAGTGGCATGATTGTCCAATCCCCATAGGATTGCTTTGATGAGTAATGGGAATGGATTGTGATCGGGAGAACATCCTCCACTTAGTAGGTTTGGTCATGGCCAAAACATGTTTGGTAATTACCTAAAAGCATATGATATGGGGTTAATTTGGGCTTTTTAGTACAAGGAGGGACAATGGGGGCCCAAAACTGAAGTCAATGGGGTTTGGTGAGGTATTGGGCCTAATGGACCCAAGTGGCATGATTGTCCAATCCCCATAGGATTGCTTTGATGAATAATGGGAATGGATTGTGATCGGGAGAACATCCTCCACTTAGTAGGTTTGATCATGGCCAAAACATGTTTGGTAATTACCTAAAAGCATATGATATGGGGTTAATTTGGGCTTTTTAGTACAAGGAGGGACAATGGGGGCCCAAAAATCGAAGTCAATGGGGTTTGGTGAGGTATTGGGCCTAATGGACCCAAGTGGCATGATTGTCCAATCCCCATAGGATTGCTTTGATGAGTAATGGGAATGGATTGTGATCGGGAGAACATCCTCCACTTAGTAGGTTTGGTCATGGCCAAAACATGTTTGGTAATTACCTAAAAGCATATGATATGGGGTTAATTTGGGCTTTTTAGTACAAGGAGGGACAATGGGGCCCAAAACGAAGTCAATGGGGTTTGGTGAGGTATTGGGCCTAATGGACCCAGTGGCATGATTGTCCAATCCCCATAGGATTGCTTTGATGAGTAATGGGAATGGATTGTGATCGGGAGAACATCCTCCACTTAGTAGGTTTGGTGATGCCCAAAGCATGTTTGGTAATTACCTAAAAGCATATGATATGAGGTTAATTTGGGCTTTTTAGTACAAGGAGGGACAATGGGGGCCCAAAACCGAAGTCAATGGGGTTTGGTGAGGTATTGAGCCTAATGGACCCAGTGGCATGATTGTCCAATCCCCATAGGATTGCTTTGATGAGTAATGGGAATGGATTGTGATCGGGAGAACATCCTCCACTTAGTAGGTTTGGTCATGGCCAAAACATGTTTGGTAATTACCTAAAAGCATATGATATGGGGTTAATTTTGGCTTTTTAGTACAAAGAGGGACAATGGGGGACCAAAACTGAAGTCAATGGGGTTTGGTGAGGTATTGGGCCTAATGGACCCAGTGGCATGATTGTCCAATCCCCATAGGATTGCTTTGATGAGTAATGGGAATGGATTGTGATCGGGAGAACATCCTCCACTTAGTAGGTTTGGTCATGGCCAAAACATGTTTGGTAATTACCTAAAAGCATATGATATGGGGTTAATTTTGGCTTTTTAGTACAAAGAGGGACAATGGGGGACCAAAACTGAAGTCAATGGGGTTTGGTGAGGTATTGGGCCTAATGGACCCAGTGGCATGATTGTCCAATCCCCATAGGATTGCTTTGATGAGTAATGGGAATGGATTGTGATCGGGAGAACATCCTCCACTTAGTAGGTTTGGTCATGGCCAAAACATGTTTGGTAATTACCTAAAAGCATATGATATGGGGTTAATTTGGGCTTTTTAGTACAAGGAGGGACAATGGGGGCCCAAAACTGAAGTCAATGGGGTTTGGTGAGGTATTGGGCCTAATGGACCCAGTGGCATGATTGTCCAATCCCCATAGGATTGCTTTGATGAGTAATGGGAATGGATTGTGATCGGGAGAACATCCTCCACTTAGTAGGTTTGGTCATGGCCAAAACATGTTTGGTAATTACCTAAAAGCATATGATATGGGGTTAATTTGGGCTTTTTAGTACAAAGAGGGACAATGGGGGCCCAAAACTGAAGTCAATGGGGTTTGGTGAGGTATTGGGCCTAATGGACCCAGTGGCATGATTGTCCAATCCCCATAGGATTGCTTTGATGAGTAATGGGAATGGATTGTGATCGGGAGAACATCCTCCACTTAGTAGGTTTGGTCATGGCCAAAACATGTTTGGTAATTACCTAAAAGCATATGATATGGGGTTAATTTGGGCTTTTTAGTACAAAGAGGGACAATGGGGCCCAAAACCGAAGTCAATGGGGTTTGGTGAGGTATTGGGCCTAATGGACCCTAGTGGCATGATTGTCCAATCCCCATAGGATTGCTTTGATGAGTAATGGGAATGGATTGTGATTGGGAGAACATCCTCCACTTAATAGGGTTGGTCATGGCCAAAACATGTTTGGTAATTACCTAAAAGCATATGATATGGGGTTAATTTGGGCTTTTTAGTACAAAGAGGGACAAAGGGGGCCCAAAACAGAAGTCAATGGGGTTTGGTGAGGTATTGGGCCTAATGGACCCAGTGGCATGATTGTCCAATCCCCATAGGATTGCTTTGATGAGTAATGGGAATGGATTGTGATCGGGAGAACATCCTCCACTTAGTAGGTTTGGTCATGGCCAAAACATGTTTGGTAATTACCTAAAAGCATATGATATGTGGTTAATTTGGGCTTTTTAGTACAAGGAGGGACAATGGGGGCCCAAAATGGAAGTTAATTGGGTTTGGTGAGGTATTGGGCCTAATGGACCCAGTGGCATGATTGTCCAATCCCCATAGGATTGCTTTGATGAGTAATGGGAATGGATTGTGATCGGGAGAACATCCTCCACTTAGTAGGTTTGGTCATGGCCAAAACATGTTTGGTAATTACCTAAAAGCATATGATATGGGGTTAATTTGGGCTTTTTAGTACAAGGAGGGACAATGGGGGCCCAAAACTGAAGTCAATGGGGTTTGGTGAGGTATTGGGCCTAATGGACCCAGTGGCATGATTGTCCAATCCCCATAGGATTGCTTTGATGAGTAATGGGAATGGATTGTGATCGGGAGAACATCCTCCACTTAGTAGGTTTGGTCATGGCCAAAACATGTTTGGTAATTACCTAAAAGCATATGATATGGGGTTAATTTGGGCTTTTTAGTACAAGGAGGGACAATGGGGGCCCAAAACTGAAGTCAATGGGGTTTGGTGAGGTATTGGGCCTAATGGACCCAGTGGCATGATTGTCCAATCCCCATAGGATTGCTTTGATGAGTAATGGGAATGGATTGTGATCGGGAGAACATCCTCCACTTAGTAGGTTTGGTCATGGCCAAAACATGTTTGGTAATTACCTAAAAGCATATGATATGGGGTTAATTTGGGTTTTTTAGTACAAAGAGGGACAATGGGGGGCCAAAACTGAAGTCAATGGGGTTTGGTGAGGTATTGGGCCTAATGGGCCCAGTGGCATGATTGTCCAATCCCCATAGGATTGCTTTGATGAGTAATGGGAATGGATTGTGATCGGGAGAACATCCTCCACTTAGTAGGTTTGGTCATGGCCAAAACATGTTTGGTAATTACCTAAAAGCATATGATATGGGGTTAATTTGGGCTTTTTAGTACAAAGGAGGGACAATGGGGGCCCAAAAACCGAAGTCAATGGGGTTTGGTGAGGTATTGGGCCTAATGGACCCAAGTGGCATGATTGTCCAATCCCCATAGGATTGCTTTGATGAGTAATGGGAATGGATTGTGATCGGGAGAACATCCTCCACTTAGTAGGTTTGGTCATGGCCAAAACATGTTTGGTAATTACCTAAAAGCATATGATATGGGGTTAATTTTGGGCTTTTTAGTACAAAGAGGGACAATGGGGGCCCAAAACTGAAGTCAATGGGGTTTGGTGAGGTATTGGGCCTAATGGACCCAGTGGCATGATTGTCCAATCCCCATAGGATTGCTTTGATGAGTAATGGGAATGGATTGTGATCGGGAGAACATCCTCCACTTAGTAGGTTTGGTCATGGCCAAAACATGTTTGGTAATTACCTAAAAGCATATGATATGGGGTTAATTTGGGCTTTTTAGTACAAGGAGGGACAATGGGGGCCCAAAACTGAAGTCAATGGGGTTTGGTGAGGTATTGGGCCTAATGGACCCAATGGCATGATTGTCCAATCCCCATAGGATTGCTTTGATGAGTAATGGGAATGGATTGTGATCGGGAGAACATCCCCCACTTAGTAGGTTTGGTCATGGCCAAAACATGTTTGGTAATTACCTAAAAGCATATGATATGGGGTTAATTTTGGTTTTTTAGTACAAAGAGGGACAATGGGGGCCAAAACTGAAGTCAATGGGGTTTGGTGAGGTATTGGGCCTAATGGGCCCAGTGGCATGATTGTCCAATCCCCATAGGATTGCTTTGATGAGTAATGGGAATGGATTGTGATCGGGAGAACATCCTCCACTTAGTAGGTTTGGTCATGGCCAAAACATGTTTGGTAATTAACTAAAAGCATATGATATGGGGTTAATTTGGGCTTTTTATTAGAAGGTGTAACAATGGGGGCCCAAAAATTAAAGTCAATGGGAGTTTGGTGAGGTATTGGGCCTAATGGACCCAATGGCATGATTGTCCAATCCCCATAGGATTGCTTTCATGAGTAATGGGAATGGATTGTGATTGGGAGAACATCCTCCACTTAGTAGGTTTGGTCATGGCCAAAACTTGTTTGGTAATTACCTAAAAGCATATGATATGAGGTTAATTTGGGCTTTTTAGTACAAGGAGGGACAATGGGGGCCCAAAACGGAAGTTAATTGGGTTTGGTGAGGTATTGGGCCTAATGGAGCCAGTGGCATGATTGTCCAATCCCCCATAGGATTGCTTTGATGAGTAATGGGAATCAAATTGTGATTGGGAGAACATCCTCCACTTAGTAGGTTTGGTCATGGCCAAAACATGTTTGGTAATTACCTAAAAGCATATGATATGGGTTTAATTTGGGCTTTTTAGTACAAGGAGGAACAATGGGGGCCCAAAACTGAAGTCAATGGGGTTTGGTGAGGTATTGGGCCTAATGGACCCAGTGGCATGATTGTCCAATCCCCATAGGATTGCTTTGATGAGTAATGGGAATGGATTGTGATCGGGAGAACATCCTCCACTTAGTAGGTTTGGTCATGGCCAAAACATGTTTGGTAATTACCTAAAAGCATATGATATGGGGTTAATTTTGGGCTTTTTAGTACAAAGGAGGGACAATGGGGGCCCAAAACTGAAGTCAATGGGGTTTGGTGAGGTATTGGGCCTAATGGACCCAGTGGCATGATTGTCCAATCCCCATAGGATTGCTTTGATGAGTAATGGGAATGGATTGTGATCGGGAGAACATCCTCCACTTAGTAGGTTTGGTCATGGCCAAAACATGTTTGGTAATTACCTAAAAGCATATGATATGGGGTTAATTTGGGCTTTTTAGTACAAGGAGGGACAATGGGGGCCCAAAACCGAAGTCAATGGGGTTTGGTGAGGTATTGGGCCTAATGGACCCAAGTGGCATGATTGTCCAATCCCCATAGGATTGCTTTGATGAGTAATGGGAATGGATTGTGATCGGGAGAACATCCTCCACTTAGTAGGTTTGGTCATGGCCAAAACATGTTTGGTAATTACCTAAAAGCATATGATATGGGGTTAATTTGGGCTTTTTAGTACAAGGTGAGGACAATGGGGGCCCAAAACCGAAGTCAATGGGGTTTGGTGAGGTATTGGGCCTAATGGACCCGGTGGCATGATTGTCCAATCCCCATAGGATTGCTTTGATGAGTAATGGGAATGGATTGTGATCGGGAGAACATCCTCCACTTAGTAGGTTTGGTCATGGCCAAAACATGTTTGGTAATTACCTAAAAGCATATGATATGGGGTTAATTTTGGGCTTTTTAGTACAAAGAGGGACAATGGGGGCCCAAAACCGAAGTCAATGGGGTTTGGTGAGGTATTGGGCCTAATGGACCCAAGTGGCATGATTGTCCAATCCCCATAGGATTGCTTTGATGAGTAATGGGAATGGATTGTGATCGGGATAAACATCCTCCACTTAGGAGGTTTGGTCATGGCCAAAACATGTTTGGTAATTACCTAAAAGCATATGATATGGGGTTAATTTGGGCTTTTTAGTACAAGGAGGGACAATGGGGGCCCAAAACTGAAGTCAATGGGGTTTGGTGAGGTATTGGGCCTAATGGACCCAGTGGCATGATTGTCCAATCCCCATAGGATTGCTTTGATGAGTAATGGGAATGGATTGTGATCGGGAGAACATCCTCCACTTAGTAGGTTTGGTCATGGCCAAAACATGTTTGGTAATTACCTAAAAGCATATGATATGAGGTTAATTTTGGCTTTTTAGTACAAAGAGGGACAATGGGGGCCAAAACTGAAGTCAATGGGGTTTGGTGAGGTATTGGGCCTAATGGACCCAAGTGGCATGATTGTCCAATCCCCATAGGATTGCTTTGATGAGTAATGGGAATGGATTGTGATCGGGAGAACATCCTCCACTTAGTAGGTTTGGTCATGGCCAAAACATGTTTGGTAATTACCTAAAAGCATATGATATGGGTTTAATTTGGGCTTTTTATTAGAAGGTGTAACAATGGGGGCCCAAAAATTAAAGTCAATGGGAGTTTGGTGAGGTATTGGGCCTAATGGACCCAACGGCATGATTGTCCAATCCCCATAGGATTGCTTTGATGAGTAATGGGAATGGATTGTGATCGGGAGAACATCCTCCACTTAGTAGGTTTGGTCATGGCCAAAACATGTTTGGTAATTAACTAAAAGCATATGATATGGGGTTAATTTTGGCTTTTTAGTACAAAGAGGGACAATGGGGGACCAAAACTGAAGTCAATGGGGTTTGGTGAGGTATTGGACCTAATGGACCCAGTGGCATGATTGTCCAATCCCCATAGGATTGCTTTGATGAGTAATGGGAATGGATTGTGATCGGGATAAACATCCTCCACTTAGTAGGTTTGGTCATGGCCAAAACATGTTTGGTAATTACCTAAAAGCATATGATATGGGGTTAATTTGGGCTTTTTAGTACAAGGTGGGACAATGGGGGCCCAAAACTGAAGTCAATGGGGTTTGGTGAGGTATTGGGCCTAATGGACCCAGTGGCATGATTGTCCAATCCCCATAGGATTGCTTTGATGAGTAATGGGAATGGATTGTGATCGGGAGAACATCCCTCACTTAGTAGGTTTGGTCATGGCCAAAACATGTTTGGTAATTACCTAAAAGCATATGATATGAGGTTATTTTGGTTTTTTAGTACAAAAAGGGACAATGGGGGGCCAAAACTGAAGTCAATGGGGTTTGGTGCGGTATTGGGCCTAATGGGCCCAGTGGCATGATTGTCCAATCGCCATAGGATTGCTTTGATGAGTAATGGGAATGGATTGTGATCGGAAGAACATCCTCCACTTAGTAGGTTTGGTCATGGCCAAAACATGTTTGGTAATTAACTAAAAGCATATGATATGGGGTTAATTTGGGCTTTTTATTAGAAGGTGTAACAATGGGGGCCCAAAAATTAAAGTCAATGGGAGTTTGGTGAGGTATTGGGCCTAATGGACCCAACGGGATTATTGTCCAATCCCCATAGGATTGCTTTCATGAGTAATGGGAATGGATTGTGATTGGGAGAACATCCTCCACTTAGTAGGTTTGGTCATGGCCGAAACTTGTTTGGTAATTACCTAAAAGCATATGATATGAGGTTAATTTGGGCTTTTTAGTACAAGGAGGGACAATGGGGGCCCAAAACGGAAGTTAATTGGGTTTGGTGAGGTATTGGGCCTAATGGAACCAGTGGCATGATTGTCCAATCCCCCATAGGATTGCTTTGATGAGTAATGGGAATCAAATTGTGATTGGGAGAACATCCTCCACTTAGTAGGTTTGGTCATGGCCAAAACATGTTTGGTAATTACCTAAAAGCATATGATATGGGTTTAATTTGGGCTTTTTAGTACAAGGAGGAACAATGGGGGCCCAAAACTGAAGTCAATGGGGTTTGGTGAGGTATTGGGCCTAATGGACCCAGTGGCATGATTGTCCAATCCTCATAGGATTGCTTTGATGAGTAATGGGAATGGATTGTGATTAGGAGAACATCCTCCACTTAGTAGGTTTGGTCATGGCCAAAACATGTTTGGTAATTACCTAAAATCATATGATATGGGGTTAATTTGTGCTTTTTAGTATAAGGAGGGACAATGGGGGCCCAAAACTGAAGTCAATGGGGTTTGGTGAGGTATTGGACCTAATGGACCCAGTGGCATGATTGTCCAATCCCCATAGGATTGCTTTGATGAGTAATGGGAATGGATTGTGATCGGGATAAACATCCTCCACTTAGGAGGTTTGGTCATGGCCAAAACATGTTTGGTAATTACCTAAAAGCATATGATATGGGGTTAATTTGGGCTTTTTAGTACAAGGAGGGAAAATGGGGGCCCAAAACTGAAGTCAATGGGGTTTGGTGAGGTATTGGGCCTAATGGACCCAGTGGCATGATTGTTCAATCCCCATAGGATTGCTTTGATGAGTAATGAGAATGGATTGTGATCGGGAGAACATCCCTCACTTAGTAGGTTTGGTCATGGCCAAAACATGTTTGGTAATTACCTAAAAGCATATGATATGAGGTTATTTTGGTTTTTTAGTACAAAGAGGGACAATGGGGGACCAAAACTGAAGTCAATGGGGTTTGGTGCGTTGTTGGGCCTAATGGACCCAGTGGCATGATTGTCCAATCGCCACAAGGTTGCTTTGATGAGTAATGGGAATTGATTGTGATCGGGAGAACATCCTCCACTTAGTAGGTTTGGTCATGGCCAAAACATGTTTGGTAATTACCTAAAAGCATATGATATGAGGTTATTTTGGTTTTTTAGTACAAAGAGGGACAATGGGGGGCCAAAACTGAAGTCAATGGGGTTTGGTGCGGTATTGGGCCTAATGGGCCCAGTGGCATGATTGTCCAATCGCCACAGGGTTGCTTTGATGAGTAATGGGAATGGATTGTGATCGGGAGAACATCCTCCACTTAGTAGGTTTGGTCATGGCCAAAACATGTTTGGTAATTAACTAAAAGCATATGATATGGGGTTAATTTTGGCTTTTTAGTACAAAGAGGGACAATGGGGGACCAAAACTGAAGTCAATGGGGTTTGGTGAGGTATTGGGCCTAATGGACCCAGTGGCATGATTGTCCAATCCCCATAGGATTGCTTTGATGAGTAATGGGAATGGATTATGACCGGGAGAACATCCTCCACTTAGTAGGTTTGGTCATGGCCTAAACATGTTTGGTAATTACCTAAAAGCATATGATATGAGGTTAATTTAGGCTTTTTAGTACAAGGAGGGAAAATTGGGGCCCAAAAGGGAAGTTAATTGGGTTTGGTGAGGTATTAGGCCTAATGGAGCCAGTGGCATGATTGTCCAATCCCCCATAGGATTGCTTTGATGAGTAATGGGAATCAAATTGTGATTGGGAGAACATCCTCCACTTAGTAGGTTTGGTCATGGCCAAAACATGTTTGGTAATTACCTAAAAGCATATGATATGCGGTTAATTTGGGCTTTTTAGTACAAGGAGGGACAATGGGGGCCCAAAACTGAAGTCAATGGGGTTTGGTGAGGTATTGGGCCTAATGGACCCAGTGGCATGATTGTCCAATCCCCATAGGATTGCTTTGATGAGTAATGGGAATGGATTGTGATTAGGAGAACATCCTCCACTTAGTAGGTTTGGTCATGGCCAAAACATGTTTGGTAATTACCTGAAATCATATGATATGGGGTTAATTTGTGCTTTTAAGTATAAGGAGGGACAATGGGGCCCAAAACTGAAGTCAATGGGGTTTGGTGAAGTATTGGACCTAATGGACCCAGTGGCATGATTGTCCAATCCCCAAAGGATTGCTTTGATAAGTAATGGGAATGAAATGTGATCGGGATAAACATCCTCCACTTAGGAGGTTTGGTCATGGCCAAAACATGTTTGGTAATTACCTAAAAGCATATGATATGGGGTTAATTTGGGCTTTTTAGTACAAGGAGGGACAATGGGGGCCCAAAACTGAAGTCAATGGGGTTAGGTGAGGTATTGGGCCTAATGGACCCAGTGGCATGATTGCCCAATCCCCATAGGATTGCTTTCATGAGTAATTGGAATGGATTGTGATTTGGAGAACATCCTACATTTAGTAGGTTTGGTCATGGCAAAAACTTGTTAGTAATTACCTAAAATCATATGATATGGGGTTAATTTTGGCTTTTTAGTACAAGGAGGGACAATGGGGGCTCAAAACTGAAGTTAATGGGCTTTGGTGAGGTATTAGGCCTAATGGACCCAGTGGCATGATTGTCCAATCCTCATAGGATTGCTTTGATGAGTAATGGGAATGGATTATGATCGGGAGAACATCCTCCACTTAGTAGGTTTGGTCATGGCCTAAACATGTTTGGTAATTGCCTAAAAGCATATGATATGAGGTTAATTTAGGCTTTTTAGTACAAGGAGGGAAAATTGGGGCCCAAAAGGGAAGTTAATTGGGTTTGGTGAGGTATTAGGCCTAATGGAGCCAGTGGCATGAGTAATGGGAATCAAATTGTGATTGGGAGAACATCCTCCACTTAGTAGGTTTGGTCATGGCCAAAACATGTTTGATAATTACCTAAAAGCATATGATATGGGGTTAATTTGGGCTTTTTAGTACAAGGAGGGACAATGGGGGCCCAAAACTGAAGTCAATGGGGTTTGGTGAGGTATTGGGCCTAATGGACCCAGTGGCATGATTGTCTAATCCTCATAGGATTTCTTTGATGAGTAATGGAAATGGATTGTGATTAGGAGAACATCCTCCACTTAGTAGGTTTGGTCATGGCCAAAACATGTTAGGTAATTACCTGAAATCATATGATATTGATGCATGGCACGTGCAAAGATTACTTCATCGACTATCTTTATTTGCTTTCGTAGAATTGTTACATAGTTTTACTTTACTCTTAAAGTAGAGGTTTTACATGTGACCAAAAATATGTCATTTATTATGTTAGTTAAGTTAGTTGAGTCATTTTAAAATCCGAAAAACACTTAGTAATATTTCGGTACTTTGTCATGGTTGTATTTTAGGAAAGTCTCTTGATGGATGAGTTGTAATAGGCGTGCAAAGGGGATGCCTTGCTGCTGCCTTATGGTTTTCTTATTTAAGGAAAGAGTTGCATCTCTTTCCTTAAAGCTTTTTGTTTCCTTAAAATAAGGCTAGATTCTAGGCTTAGGTTTAGGGGAAACTTTCCTAAATTACTACTAGTTGGGCGTGTGATGTAGAGTCTTGGAGGGCAAGGATTTCTTGCTTCTCTTAGCCTTATAAATAGGCGCCTAAATCAATAAAGAGATTGGAGTGATTTTGAGAAAAAGAATTCGAGTGCTTGTTGCATTGAATATTTGGTCGTCGTACCAAGAACATACAAATCGTGGTTTGTGTGCATCTCCTAATCGAGGTTGGTGAGAGATCCTCTAGTTCTCGAGGGAACAAGAGCCTATCTTTGTTTGTTTTACTCCTTATTTCTTAATTTTCAATCATAAAACACCATAAAAACGTCACTTAGATTCTAGGGTATACATTGTGAATTTTCGGACTTCAAATTCATATCAGTTTGGTATCAGAGCAGCAAGGTTGTAGAAGAGCGTGAGGGGCGTGAGAAGGCAGATTGTTGTGAAATTTTGGGTGGACAAACTAGACATCTTAAAGTTTGTTGTGTCAAAATTTCAGCTTAATCCGATCAGTAACGAAGTCACAGCAAGCGGAAACTTTTGACGAAAATTCCTGGCAGTTTCAATCAACATGGGAGAATCCGAGGCACTTAAGGCTTGGATGACAACTATGATGGACAAGATGACTGCACAAGTGGCTGAACTTCTTGATGCACGACTCGAGGAGTATGAGAAGCAGACTAATGATAATTCCGCAGCCCTAGCTAAACTCACGGCCG
Organism: Beta corolliflora; assembly: GCA_947648045.1. NCBI lineage: Eukaryota > Viridiplantae > Streptophyta > Magnoliopsida > Caryophyllales > Amaranthaceae > Beta > Beta corolliflora. Next base: position 349,270 of record CANSZD010002072.1, read on the forward strand.
AACGGATAGGAGCAAAGAACACTAAGGAATCCGAATTGAAACTTGGAGATCTTCCGGAATTCAATGGATTGAAGGACCCTCAAACTTACTTGAATTGGGAGAGAAGGGTTGAGAGAATGTTTGATCATAAAGGTATGGATGATACTCAACGTTTTAATCATGCTATACTTAAATTTAATGATTATGCATCTGATTGGTATGATTCTTTCCAAGTCCAAAGAGTGAGAGATGGGAAGGAAAAGATTAAAACTTGGAGTTCATTAAAACCGAAATTGAGAAAACGATTTGTTCCTAAGTCCTATAAGCAAGAGTTGTACCTTAGGTTAAGTTCTTTTCAACAAGATCATCTTTCCATTCTTGAATATGTGATTGAGTTTGAGAAATTATATTTGGCATGTGGATGTAAGGAAGAGGAGGAGCAAAAGATGGCCAAATTTTGCATTTGGTATGAACAAGCCTATTACTAATCTTGATGAATTGCAATCTTATAACACGTTTGATGAGTTGTGTCAATTAACAAGTAAAGTGGAAAGGCAACAAAAAGAAGCTAAAGGCGAGAACTTTCGATCTTCTTCTACCCCTAAAACCGAAACTACATTCTCTTCAAAGATTGACACTTTAGAGAAAGGGAAGGTTTGTGGAAACGTCGATGGTGACAGATTTTAAGGCAAAGCAAGGAGCTTTAACTCCGGGCAGCAAAGCATGAAGGACCGTATGTGTTTCAAGTGCAAGGGTTTTGGTCACCTTCAACGAGAGTGCCCAAATAAACTCTTGGTTTCCCTACGAGGATCACCAAGTCTTGCTTGCTTCACTTGAGCGGGGACAAGGAGCGTGCCTCCTGGGACAACGTGGTCGCTACTTCTTTTTGGGATTCCACCCCCATGTTTGAACCGGAGCAAGAGCATCACAACTTGATCCTATGCAAAACTTTAATGGCTACTCCACAAATTTCACTTGAGCAAGAGCAAAGAGAAAACTGCTCCAAACACGTTGCCTCGTCAATGGTAAGACCTTTTCGGTTATTGTTGATAGTGGTTCATGTACTAACGTATGTGCTCTTTCTATGGTGAATGATGCACGATTGCCTACTCAACCACATCCTAAACCATACAAGTTGAGTTGGTTGGATGTCGCTAGTGGTGTGTGGGTTAACAAACAAGCCCTTGTCTCTTTTCGAATTGGAGGATACATGGACGTATTGTGGTGTGATGTGGTACCAATGACGGCTTGTTCTTTACTTCTTGGCGTCCATGGCAGTGGGATAGGAGTGTGATTCACCATGGAAGGGACAACATATGTTCGGTTCTTGTGAATGGGGAAAGAATTGGCTTGAAACCACTACCGCCTAAGCATGTTCCTATGATCGCGTGAGGAGAGTGTTGGGGATGTGTTGTCTACGTCCTTGGATGCTGCTCCTAAGGGTGCTCATACTTGTTTAAGTTCATGTAGGAATGAAGTGCTAGAAGTGCCGACAACAAAGAAGGAGAGGCGCAACAACTTGCTTGCATATGCGCCATGCTACTAGCTTGGATGTTGGAGACTATGTTTGGCTTTCGTTGGTTGCACAAAAGCTCCACATTAATCATAAGCATGATGAACCAATGGATGAGGGGCCATTTGAAGTTGTTAACAAACTTGGGCATGAAACGTATAAGGTGTTGCTAGGAAATGGAATTTGTGCTACATTGGGTGCAAATGACCTTGTTCCTTGCCTTGACAAAACTTGAGGTCAAGTGTCTTTGAAGAAGGGGAGTATGATGCATGGCACGTGCAAAGATTACTTCATCGACTATCTTTATTTGCTTTCATAGAATTGTTACATGGTTTTACTTTACTCTTAAAGTAGAGGTTTTACATGTGACCAAAAATATGTCATTTATTATGTTAGTTAAGTTAGTTGAGTCATTTTAAAATCCGAAAAACACTTAGTAATATTTGGGTACTTTGTCATGGTTGTATTTTAGGAAAGTCTCTTGATGGATGAGTTGTAATAGGCGTGCAAAGGGGATGCCTTGCTGCTGCCTTATGGTTTTCTTATTTAAGGAAAGAGTTGCATCTCTTTCCTTAAAGCTTTTTGTTTCCTTAAAATAAGGCTAGATTCTAGGCTTAGGTTTAGGGGAAACTTTCCTAAATTACTACTAGTTGGGCGTGTGATGTAGAGTCTTGGAGGGCAAGGATTTCTTGCTTCTCTTAGCCTTATAAATAGGCGCCTAAATCAATAAAGAGATTGGAGTGATTTTGAGAAAAAGAATTCGAGTGCTTGTTGCATTGAATATTTGGTCGTCGTACCAAGAACATACAAATCGTGGTTTGTGTGCATCTCCTAATCGAGGTTGGTGAGAGATCCTCTAGTTCTCGAGGGAACAAGAGCCTATCTTTGTTTGTTTTACTCCTTATTTCTTAATTTTCAATCATAAAACACCATAAAAACGTCACTTAGATTCTAGGGTATACATTGTGAATTTTCGGACTTCAAATTCATAAAAACACCATAAAAACGTCACTTAGTAGGTTTGGTCCTGGACAAAACTTGTTTGTAATTACATAAAAGCATATGATATGAGGTTAATTTGGGCTTCTTAGTACAAGAAGGGACAATGGGGGCCCAAAACTGAAGTTAATTTGGTTTGGTGAGGTATTGGGCCTAATGGACCCAGTGGTTTGATTATCCAATCCCCATAGGATTGCTTTGATAAGTAATGGGAATGGATTGTGATCGGGAGAACATCCTCCACTTAGTAGGTTTGGTCATGGCCAAAACATGTTTGGTAATTAACTAAAAGCATATAATTTAGGGTTAATTTGGATTTTTTAATACAAAGAGTAACAATGGGGGCCGAAAAATTAAAGTCAACAAGGTTTGGAGAAATATTGGGCCTAATGGACCCAGTGGCATGATTGTCCAATCCCCATAGGATTGCTTTCATGAGTAATGGGAATGGATTGTGATTGGGAGAACATCCTCCACTTAGTAGGTTTGGTCATGGCAAAAACTTGTTAGTAATTACCTAAAATCATATGATATGGGGTTAATTTTGGCTTTTTAGTACAAGGAGGGACAATGGGGGCCCAAAACTAAAGTCAATGGGGTTTGGTGAGGTATTAGGCCTAATGGACCCAGTGGCATGATTGTCCAATCCTCATAGGATTGCTTTGATGAGTAATGGGAATGAATTATGATCGGGAGAACATCCTCCACTTAGTAGGTTTGGTCATGGCCAAAACTTGTTTGTAATTACCTAAAAGCATATGATATGAGGTTAATTTGGGCTTTTTAGTACAAGGAGGGACAATGGGGGCCCAAAGCGGAAGTTAATTGGGTTTGGTGAGGTATTAGGCCTAATGGACCAGTGGCTTGATTGTCCAATCCCCATAGGATTGCTTTGATAAGTAATGGGAATGGATTGTGATCGGGACAACATCCTCCACTTAGTAGGTTTGATCATGGCCAAAACATGTTTGGTAATTACCTAAAAGCATATGATATGGGGTTAATTTGGGGTTTTTAGTACAAGGAGGGAAAATGGGGGCCCGAAACTGAAGTCAATGGGGTTTGGTGAGGTATTGGGCCTAATGGACCCAGTGGCATGATTGTCCAATCCCCATAGGATTGCTTTCATGAATAATGGGAATGGATTATGATTGGGAGAACATCCTCCACTTAGTAGGTTTGGTCATGGCCAAAACTTGTTTGGTAATTACCTAAAAGCATATTATATGAGGTTAATTTGGCTTTTTAGTACAAGGAGGGACAATGCGGGCCCAAAGTGGAAGTTAATTGGGTTTGTTGAGGTATTGGGCCTAATGGACCAGTGGCTTGATTGTCCAATCCCCATAGGATTGCTTTGATAAGTAAATGGAATGGATTGTGATCGGGACAACATCCTCCACTTAGTAGGTTTGGTCATGGCCAAAACTTGTTTGTAATTACCTAAAAGCATATGATATGAGGTTAATTTGGGCTTTTTAGTACAAGGAGGAACAATGGGGGCCCAAAACGGAAGTTAATTGGGTTTGGTGAGGTATTGGGTCTAATGGACCAAGTGGCTTGATTATCCAATCCCCATAGGATTGCTTTGATAAGTAATGGGAATGGATTATGATCGGGAGAACATCCTCCACTTAGTAGGTTTGGTCATTGCCAAAACATGTTTGGTAATTAACTAAAAGCATATGATATGGGGTTAATATGGGCTTTTAAATAGAAGGAGTAACAATGGGGGCCGAAAAATTAAAGTCAACAGGGTTTGGAGAAGTATTGGGCCTAATGGACCCAGTGGCATGATTGTCCAATCCCCATAGGATTGCTTTCATGAGTAATGGGAATGGATTGTGATTGGGAGAACATCCTCCACTTAGTAGGTTTGGTCATGGCCAAAACTTGTTTGTAATTACCTAAAATCATATGATATGGGGTTAATTTTGGCTTTTTAGTACAAGGAGGGACAATGGGGGCCCAAAACTGAAGTCAATGGTGTTTGGTGAGGTATTAGGCCTAATGGACCCAGTGGCATGATTGTCCAATCCACATTGGATTGCTTTGAATAGTAATGGGAATGGATTATAATTGGTTTTGGAGAGGTATTGGGCCTAATGGACCAGTGGCTTAATTGTCCAATCCCCATAGGAATGGATTGTGATCGGGACAACATCCTCCACTTAGTAGGTTTGATCATGGCCAAAACATGTTTGGAAATTACCTAAAAGCATATGATATGGGGTTAATTTGGGCTTTTTAGTAAAAGAAGGAAAAATGGGGTTTGGTGAGGTATTGGGCCAAATGGACCCAGTGGCATGATTGTCCAATCCTCATAGTATTGCTTTCATGAGTAAGTGGGAATGGATTGTGATTGTGAGAACATCCTCCACTTAGTAGGTTTGGTCATGACCAAAACTTGTTAGTAATTACCTAAAAGCATATGATATGAGGTTAATTTGGGCTTTTTAGTACAAGGAGGGACAATGGGGGCCCAAACCGGAACTTAATAGGGTTTGGTGAGGTATTGGGCCTAATAGACACAAGTGGCTTGATTATCCAATCCCCATAGGATTGCTTTGATAAGTAATGGGAATGGATTGTGATGGGGAGAACATCCTCCACTTAGTAGGTTTGGTCAAGGCCAAAACATGTTTGGTAATTAACTAAAAGCATATGATATGGGGTTAATTTAGGCTTTTTCGTACAAGGAGGGAAAATGGGGGCCCGAAACTGAAGTTAATGGGGTTTGGTGAGGTATTGGGCCTAATGGACATAGTGGCATGATTGTCCAATCCTCATAGGATTGCTTTGATGAGTTATGAGAATGGATTATGATTGGGAGAACATCCTCCACTTAGTAGGTTTGGTCATGGCCAAAACAAGTTTTGTAATTACCTAAAATCATATGATATTAGGTTAATTTGTGCTTTTTAGTATAAGGAGGGACAATGGGGGCCCAAAACTGAAGTCAATGGGGTTTGGTGAGGGATTGGGCCTAATGGACCTAGTGGCATGATTGTCCAATCCCCATAGGATTGCTTTGATGAGTAATGGGAATGGATTATGATCGGGAGAACATCCTCCACTTAGTAGGTTTGGTCATGGCCAAAACATGTTTGGTAAATACCTAAAATCATATGATATGGGGTTAATTTTGGCTTTTTAGTACAAGGAGGGACAATGGGGGCCCAAAACTGAAGTCAATGGGGTTTGGTGAGGTATTGGGCCTAATGGACCTAGTGGCAGGATTGTCCAATCCTCATAGGATTGCTTTGATGAGTAATGGGAATGGATTGTGATCGGGATAACATCCCTCACTTAGTAGGTTTGGTCATGGCCAAAACATGTTTGGTAATTACCTAAAAGCATATGATTTGAGGTTAATTTTGGCTTTTTAGTACAAAGAGGGACAATGGGGGGCCAAAACTGAAGTCAATGGGGTTTGGTGAGGTATTGGGGTTAATGGGCCCAGTGGCATGATTGTCCAATCCCCATAGGATTACTTTGATGCGTAATGGGAATGGATTGTGATCGGGAGAACATCCTCCACTTAGTAGGTTTGGTCATGGCCAAAATATGTTTGGTAATTACATAAAATCATATGATATGGGGTTAATTAGTGCTTTTTAGTACAAGGAGGGACAATGGGGGCCCAAAACTGAAGTCAATGAGGTTTGGTGAGGGATAGGGCCTAATGGACCTAGTGGCATGATTGTCCACTCCCCATACGATTGCTTTGATGAGTTATGGGAATGGATTATGATCGGGAGAACATCCTCCACTTAGTAGGTTTGGTCATGGCCAAAACATGTTTGGTAATTACCTAAAAGCGTATGATATGGGGTTACTTTTGGCTTTTTAGTACAAATAGGGACAATGGGGTTCCAAAACTGAAGTCAATGGGGTTTGATGAGGTATTGGAGCTAATGGACCCAGTGGCATGATTGTCCACTCCCCATAGGATTGCTTTGATGAGTAATGGCAATGAATTGTGATTGGGAGAACATCCTCCACTTAGTAGGTTTGGTCATGGCCAAAACAAGTTTGGTAATTACCTAAAATCATATGATATAGGGTTAATTTGTGCTTTTTAGTATAAGGAGGGACAATGGGGGCCCAAAACTGAAGTCAATGGGGTTTGGTGAGGGATTGGGCCTAATGGACCTAGTGGCATGATTGTCCAATCCCCATAGGATTGCTTTGATGAGTAATGGGAATGGATTATGATCGGGAGAACATCCTCCACTTAGTAGGTTTGGTCATGGCCAAAACATGTTTGGTAATTACCTAAAATCATATGATATGGGGTTAATTTTGGCTTTTTTGTACAAGGAGGGACAATAGGGGCCCAAAACTGAAGTCAATGGGGTTTGGTGAGGTATTGGGCCTAATGGACCCAGTGGCATGATTGTCCAATCCTCATAGGATTGCTTTGATGAGTAATGGGAATGGATTGTGATCGGGATAACATCCCTCACTTAGTAGGTTTGGTCATGGCCAAAACATGTTTGGTAATTACCTAAAAGCATATGATTTGAGGTTAATTTTGGCTTTTTAGTACAAAGAGGGACAATGGGGGGCCAAAACTGAAGTCAATGGGGTTTGGTGAGGTATTGGGGTTAATGGGCCCAGTGGCATGATTGTCCAATCCCCATAGGATTGCTTTGATGAGTAATGGGAATGGATTGTTATCGGGAGAACATCCTCCACTTAGTAGGTTTGGTCATGGCCAAAATATGTTTGGTAATTACCTAAAATCATATGATATGGGGTTAATTAGTGCTTTTTAGTACAAGGAGGGACAATGGGGGCCCAAAACTGAAGTCAATGAGGTTTGGTGAGGGATAGGGCCTAATGGACCTAGTGGCATGATTGTCCAATCCCCATACGATTGCTTTGATGAGTTATGGGAATGGATTATGATCGGGAGAACATCCTCCACTTAGTACGTTTGGTCATGGCCAAAACATGTTTGGTAATTACCTAAAAGCATATGATATGGGGTTACTTTTGGCTTTTTAGTACAAAGAGGGACAATGGGGGTCCAAAACTGAAGTCAATGGGGTTTGATGAGGTATTGGGCCTAATGGACCCAGTGGCATGATTGTCCACTCCCCATAGGATTGCTTTGATGAGTAATGGGAATGAATTGTGATTGGGAGAACATCCTCCACTTAGTAGGTTAGGTCATGGCCAAAACTTGTTTGGTAATTACCTAAAAGCATATGATATGAGGTTAATTTGGGCTTTTTAGCACAAGGAGGGACAATGGGGACCCAAAACGGAAGTTAATTGGGTTTGGTGAGGGATTGGGCCTAATGGACCCAGTGGCATGATTGTCCAATCCCCATAGGATTGCTTTGATAAGTAATGGGAATGGATTGTGATCGGGAGAACATCCTCCACTTAGTAGGTTTGATCATGGCCAAAACATGTTTGGTAATTACCTAAAAGCATATGATATGGGGTTAATTTGGGCATTTTAGTACAAGGAGGGACAATGGGGGACCGAAACTGAAGTCAATGGGGTTTGGTGAGGTATTGGGCCTAATGGACCGAGTGGCATGATTGTCCACTCCCCATAGGATTGCTTTGATGAGTAATGGGAATGAATTGTGATTGGGAGAAAATCCTCCACTTAGTAGGTTAGGTCATGGCCAAAACATGTTTGATAATTACCTAAAAGCATATGATATGGGGTTAATTTGAGCTTTTTAGTACAAAGAGGGACAATGAGGGACCAAAACTGAAGTCAATGGGGTTTGGTGAGGTATTGGGCCTAATGGACCCAGTGGCATAATTGTCCACTCCCCATAGGATTGCTTTGATGAGTAATGGGAATGAATTGTGATTGGGAGAACATCCTCCACTTAGTAGGTTAGGTCATGGCCAAAACTTGTTTGGTAATTACCTAAAAGCATATGATATGAGGTTAATTTGGGCTTTTTAGCACAAGGAGGGACAATGGGGGCCCAAAACGGAAGTTAATTGGGTTTGGTGAGGGATTGGGCCTAATGGACCCAGTGGCTTGATTGTCCAATCCCCATAGGATTGCTTTGATAAGTAATGGGAATGGATTGTGATCGGGAGAACATCCTCCACTTAGTAGGTTTGATCATGGCCAAAACATGTTTGGTAATTACCTAAAAGCATATGATATGGGGTTAATTTGGGCATTTTAGTACAAGGAGGGACTATGGGTGACCAAAACTGAAGTTAATGGGGTTTGGTGAGGTATTGGGCCTAATGGACCCAGTGGCAAGATTGTCCAATCCTCATAGGATTGCTTTGATGAGTAATGGGAATGGATTGTGATCGGGAGAACATCCTCCACTTAGTAGGTTTGGTCATGGCCAAAATATGTTTGGTAATTACCTAAAATCATATGATATGGGGTTAATTAGTGCTTTTTAGTACAAGGAGGGACAATGGGGGCCCAAAATTGAAGTCAATGAGGTTTGGTGAGTGATAGGGCCTAATGGACCTAGTGGCATGATTGTCCAATCCCATACGATTGCTTTGATGAGTTATGGGAATGGATTATGATCGGGAGAACATCCTCCACTTAGTAGGTTTGGTCATGGCCAAAACATGTTTGGTAATTACCTAAAAGCATATGATATGGGGTTACTTTTGGCTTTTTAGTACAAAGAGGGACAATGGGGTTCCAAAACTGAAGTCAATGGGGTTTGATGAGGTATTGGAGCTAATGGACCCAGTGGCATGATTGTCCAATCCCCATAGGATTGATTTGATGAGTAATGGGAATGGATTGTGATCGGGAGAACATCCTCCACTTAGTAGGTTTGGTCATGGCCAAAACATGTTTGATAATTACCTAAAAGCATATGATATGGGGTTAATTTGGGCTTTTTAGTACAAGGAGGGACAATGTGGGCCCAAAACTGAAGTCAATGGGGTTTGGTGAGGTATTGGGCCTAATGGACCTAGTGGCATGGTTGTCCAATCCCCATAGGATTGCTCTGATGAGTAATGGGAATGGATTATGATCGGGGAGAACATCCTCCACTTAGTAGGTTTGGTCATGGCCAAAACATGTTTGGTAATTACCTATAAGCATATGATATGGGGTTACTTTTGGCTTTTTAGTACAAAGAGGGACAATGGGGTTCCAAAACTGAAGTCAATGGGGTTTGGTGAGGTATTGGGCCTAATGGACCCAGTGGCATGATTGTCCAATCCCCATAGGATTGCTTTGATGAGTAATGGGAATGGATTGTGATTGGGAGAACATCCTCCACTTAGTAGGTTTGGTCATGGCCAAAACATGTTTGGTAATTACCTAAAAGCATATGATATGGGGTTAATTTGGGCTTTTTAGTACAAGGAGGGACAATGGGGGCCCAAAACTGTAGTCAATGAGGTTTGGTGAGGGATAGGGCCTAATGGACCTAGTGGCATGATTGTCCAATCCCCATATGATTGCTTTGATGAGTTATGGGAATGGATTATGATCGGGAGAATATCCTCCACTTAGTAGGTTTGATCATGGCCAAAACATGTTTGGTAATTACCTAAAAGCATATGATATGGGGTTAATTTTGGCTTTTTAGTACAAAGAGGGACAATGGGGGCCCAAAACTGAAGTCAATGGGGTTTGATGAGGTATTGGAACTAATGGACCCAGTGGCATGATTGTCCAATACCCATAGGATTGCTTTCATGAGTAATGGGAATGGATTGTGATTGGGAGAACATCCTCCACTTAGTAGGTTTGGTCATGGCCAAAACTTGTTTGGTAATTACCTAAAAGCATATGATATGGGGTTAATTTGGGCTTTTTAGTACAAGGAGGGACAATGGGGGCCCAAAACTGAAGTCAATGGGGTTTGGTGAGGTATTGGGCCTAATGGACCTAGTGGCATGATTGTCCAATCCCCATAGGATTGCTCTGATGAGTAATGGGAATGGATTGTGATCGGGAGAACATCCCTCACTTAGTAGGTTTGATCATGGCCAAAACATGTTTGATAATTACCTAAAAGCATATGATATGGGGTAAATTTTGGGTTTTTAGTATAAAGAGGGACAATGGGGGCCCAAAACTAAAGTCAATGGGGATTGGTGAGGTATTGGGCCTAATGGGCCCAGTGGCATGATTGTCCAATCCCCATAGGATTGCTTTGATGAGTAATGGGAATGGATTGTGATCGGGAGAACATCTTCCACTTAGTAGGTTTGGTCATGGCCAAAACATGTTTGATAATTACCTAAAAGCATATGATATGGGGTTAATTTTGGCTTTTTAGTATAAAGAGGGACAATGGGGGCCCAAAACTAAAGTCAATGGGGTTTGGTGAGGTATTGGGCCTAATGGGCCTAGTGGCATGATTGTCCAATCCCCATAGGATTGCTTTGATGAGTAATAGGAATGGATTGTGATCGGGAGAACATCCTCCACTTAGTAGGTTTGTCATGGCCAAAACATGTTTGGTAATTAACTAAAAGCATATGATATGGGGTTAATTTGGGCTTTTTAATAGAAGGAGAAACATTGGGGGCCCAAAAATTAAAGTCAATGGGAGTTTGATGAGGTATTGGGCCTAATGGACCCAGTGGCATGATTGTCCAATCCCCATAGGATTGCGTTCATGAGTAATGGGAATGGATTGTGATTGGGAGAACATCCTCCACTTAGTAGGTTTGGTCATGGCCAAAACTTGTTTGGTAATTACCTAAAAGCATATGATATGGGGTTAATTTGGGCTTTTTAGTACAAGGAGGGACAATGGGGGCCCAAAACTGAAGTTAATTGGGTTTGGTGAGGTATTGGGCCTAATGGACCCAGTGGCTTGATTGTGCAATCCCCATAGGATTGCTTTGATAAGTAATGGGAATGGATTGTGATCGGGAGAACATCCTCCACTTAGTAGGTTTGATCATGGCCAAAACATGTTTGGTAATTACCTAAAAGCATATGATATGGGGTTAATTTGAGCTTTTTAGTACAAGGAGGGACAATGGGGGCCCAAAACTGAAGTCAATGGGGTTTGGTGAGGTATTGGGCCTAATGGACCCAGTGGCATGATTGTCCAATCCCCATAGGATTGCTTTGATGAGTAATGGGAATGGATTGTGATTGGGAGAACATCCTCCACTTAGTAGGTTTGGTCATGGCCAAAACATGTTTGGTAATTACCAAAAATCATATGATATGGGGTTAATTAGTGCTTTTTAGTACAAGGAGGGACAATGGGGGCCCAAAACTGTAGTCAATGAGGTTTGGTGAGGGATAGGGCCTAATGGACCTAGTGGCATGATTGTCCAATCCCCATATGATTGCTTTGATGAGTTATGGGAATGGATTATGATCGGGAGAATATCCTCCACTTAGTAGGTTTGATCATGGCCAAAACATGTTTGGTAATTACCTAAAAGCATATGATATGGGGTTAATTCTGGCTTTTTAGTACAAAGAGGGATAATGGGGGCCCAAAACTGAAGTCAATGGGGTTTGATGAGGTATTGGAACTAATTGACCCAGTGGCATGATTGTCCAATACCCATAGGATTGCGTTCATGAGTAATGGGATTGGATTGTGATTGGGAGAACATCCTCCACTTAGTAGGTTTGGTCATGGCCAAAACTTGTTTGGTAATTACCTAAAAGCATATGATATGAGGTTAATTTGGGCTTTTTAGTACAAGGAGGGACAATAGGGGCCCAAAACTGAAGTCAATGGGGTTTGGTGAGGTATTGGGCCTAATGGACCTAGTGGCATGATTGTCCAATCCCCATAGGATTGCTCTGATGAGTAATGGGAATGGATTGTGATCGGGAGAACATCCCTCACTTAGTAGGTTTGATCATGGCCAAAACATGTTTGATAATTACCTAAAAGCATATGATATGGGGTTAATTTTGGGTTTTTAGTATAAAGAGGGACAATGGGGGGCCCAAAACTAAAGTCAATGGGGATTTGTGAGGTATTGGGCCTAATGGGCCCTGTGGCATGATTGTCCAATCCCCATAGGATTGCTTTGATGAGTAATGGGAATGGATTGTGATCGGGAGAACATCTTCCACTTAGTAGGTTTGGTCATGGCCAAAACATGTTTGATAATTACCTAAAAGCATATGATATGGGGTTAATTTTGGCTTTTTAGTATAAAGAGGGACAATGGGGGGCCCAAAACTAACGTCAATGGGGATTGGTGAGGTATTGGGCCTAATGGGCCTAGTGGCATGATTGTCCAATCCCCATAGGATTGCTCTGATGAGTAATGGGAATGGATTGTGATCGGGAGAACATCCTCCACTTAGTAGGTTTGGTCATGGCCAAAACATGTTTGGTAATTACCTAAAAGCATATGATATGGGGTTAATTTGAGCTTTTTAGTACAAGGAGGGACAATGGAGGCCCAAAACTAAAGTCAATGGGGTTTGGTGAGGTATTGGACCTAATGGACCCAGTAGCATGATTGTCCAATCCTCATAGGACTGCTTTGATGAGTAATGGGAATGGATTGTGCTTGGGAGAACATCCTCCACTTAGTAGGTTTGGTCATGACCAAAACATGTTTGGTAATTACCTAAAATCATATGATATGGGGTTAATTAGTGATTTTTAGTACGAGGGACAATGGGGGCCCAAAACTATAGTCAATGAGGTTTGGTGAGGGATAGGGCCTAATGGACCTAGTGGCATGATTGTCCAATCCCCATATGATTGCTTTGATGAGTTATGGGAATGGATTATGATCGGGAGAATATCCTCCACTTAGTAGGTTTGGTCATGGCCAAAACATGTTTGGTAATTACCTAAAAGCATATGATATGGGTTTAATTTTGGCTTTTTAGTACAAAGAGGGACAATGGGGGCTCAAAACTGAAGTCAATGGGGTTTGATGAGGTATTGGAACTAATGGACCCAGTGGCATGATTGTCCAATCCCCATAGGATTGCTTTCATGAGTAATGGGAATGGATTGTGATTGGGAGAACATCCACCACTTAGTAGGTTTGGTCATGGCCAAAACTTGTTTGGTAATTACCTAAAAGCATATGATATGAGGTTAATTTGGGCTTTTTAGTACAAGGAGGGACAATGGGGGCCCAAAATGGAAGTTAATTGGGTTTGGTGAGGGATTGGGCCTAATGGACATAGTGGCATGATTGTCCAATCCCCATAGGATTGCTCTGATGAGTAATGGGAATGGATTGTGATCGGGAGAACATCCCTCACTTAGTAGGTTTGATCATGGCCAAAACATGTTTCGTAATTACCTAAAAGCATATGATATGGGGTTAATTTTGGCTTTTTAGTATAAAGAGGGACAATGGGGGGCCCAAAACTAAAGTCAATGGGGATTGGTGAGGTATTGGGCCTAATGGGCCCAGTGGCATGATTGTCCAATCCCCATAGGATTGCTTTGATGAGTAATGGGAATGGATTATGATCGGGAGAACATCCTCCACTTATTAGGTTTGGTCATGGCCAAAACATGTTTGGTAATTACCTTAAATCATATGATATGGGGTTAATTTTGGCTTTTTAATAGAAGGACTAACAATGGGGGCCCAAAAATTAAAGTCAATTGGGGTTTGGGGAGGTATTGGGCCTAATGGACCCAGTGGCATGATTGTCCACTCTCCATAGGATTGCTTTCATGAGTAATGGGAATGAATTGTGATTGGGAGAACATCCTCCACTTAGTAGGTAAGGTCATCGCCAAAACTTGTTTGGTAATTACCTAAAAGCATATGATATGAGGTTAATTTGGGCTTTTTAGCACAAGGAGGGACAATGGGGGCCCAAAACTGAAGTCAATGGGGTTTGGTGAGGTATTGGGCCTAATGGACCTAGTGGCATGATTGTCCAATCCCCATAGGATTGCTTTGATGAGTAATGGGAATGGATTGTGATCGGGAGAACATCCTCCACTTAGTAGGTTTGGTCATGGCCAAAACATGTTTGGTAATTACCTAAAATCATATGATATGGGGTTAATTAGTGCTTTATAGTACAAGGAGGGACAATGGGGACCCAAAACTAAAGTCAATGAGGTTTGGTGAGGGATAGGGCCTAATGGACCTAGTGGCATGATTGTCCAATCCCCATATGATTGCTTTGATGAGTTATGGGAATGGATTATGATCGGGAGAACATCCTCCACTTAGTAGGTTTTGGCATGGCCAAAACATGTTTGGTAATTACCTAAAATCATTGGATATGGGGTTAATTTTGGCATTTTAGTACAAAGAGGGACAATGGGGACCCAAAACTGAAGTCAATGGGGTTTGATGAGGTATTGGAACTAATGGACCCAGTGGCATGATTGTCCAATACCCATAGGATTGCGTTCATGAGTAATGGGATTGGATTGTGATCGGGAGAACATCCTCCACTTAGTAGGTTTGGTCATGGCCAAAACATGTTTGGTAATTACCTAAAAGCATATGATATGGGGTTAATTTTGGCTTTTTAGTATAAAGAGGGACAATGGGGGGCCCAAAACTAAAGTCAATGGGAATTGGTGAGGTATTGGGCCTAATGGGCCCTGTGGCATGATTGTCCAATCCCCATAGGATTGCTTAGATGAGTAATGGGAATGGATTGTGATCGGGAGAACATCCTCCACTTAGTAGGTTTGGTCATGGCCAAAACATGTTTGATAATTACCTAAAAGCATATGATATGGGGTTAATTTGGGCTTTTTAGTACAAGGAGGGACAATGGGGTCCCAAAACTGAAGTCAATGGGGTTTGGTGAGGTATTGGGCTTAATGGACCTAGTGGCATGATTGTCCAATCCCCATAGGATTGCTCTGATGAGTAATGGGAGTGGATTGTGATCGGGAGAATTCCCTCACTTAGTAGGTTTGATCATGGCCAAAACATGTTTGGTAATTACCTAAAAGCATATGATATGGGGTTAATTTTGGCTTTTTAGTATAAAGAGGGACAATGGGGGCCCAAAACTAAAGTCAATGGGGTTTGGTGAGGTATTGGGCCTAATGGGCCCAGTGGCATGATTGTCCAATCCCCATAGGATTGCTTTGATGAGTAATGGGAATGGATTGTGATCGGGAGAACATCCTCCACTTAGTAGGTTTGGTCATGGCCAAAACATGTTAGGTAATTAACTAAAAGCATATGATATGGGGTTAATTTTGGCTTTTAGTAGAAGGAGTAACATTGGGGACCCAAAAATTAAAGTCAATGGGAGTTTGGTGAGGTATTGGGCCTAATGGACCCAGTGGCATGATTGTCCAATACCCATAGGATTGCTTTGATGAGTAATGGGAATGGATTATGATCGGGAGAACATCCTCCACTTTGTAGGTTTGGTCATGGCCAAAACATGTTTGGTAATTACCTAAAAGCATATGATATGGGGTTAATTTTGGCTTTTTAGTACAAAGAGGGACAATGAGGGACCAAAACTGAAGTCAATGGGGTTTGGTGAGGTATTGGGCCTAATGGACCCAGTGGCATGATTGTCCAATCCCCATAGGATTGCTTTCATGAGTAATGGGAATGGATTATGATTGGGAGAACATCCTCCACTTAGTAGGTTTGGTCATGGCCAAAACTTGTTAGTAATTACCTAAAAGCATATGATATGAGGTTAATTTAGGCTTTTTAGTACAAGGAGGGACAATGGGGGCCCAAAACGGAAGTTAATTGGGTTTGGTGAGGTATTGGGCCTAATGGACCCAAGTGGCATGATTGTCCAATCCCCATAGGATTGCTTTGATGAGTAATGGGAATGGATTGTGATCGGGAGAACATCCTCCACTTAGTAGGTTTGGTCATGGCCAAAACATGTTTGGTAATTACCTAAAAGCATATGATATGGGGTTAATTTGGGCTTTTTAGTACAAGGAGGGACAATGGGGGCCCAAAACTGAAGTCAATGGGGTTTGGTGAGGTATTGGGCCTAATGGACCTAGTGGCATGATTGTCCAATCCCCATAGGATTGCTTTGATGAGTAATGGGAATGGATTGTGATCGGGAGAACATCCTCCACTTAGTAGGTTTGGTCATGGCCAAAACATGTTTGGTAATTACCTAAAAGCATATGATATGGGGTTAATTTGGGCTTTTTAGTACAAGGAGGGACAATGGGGGCCCAAAAATTGAAGTCAATGGGGTTTGGTGAGGTATTGGGCCTAATGGACCTAGTGGCATGATTGTCCAATCCCCATAGGATTGCTTTGATGAGTAATGGGAATGGATTGTGATCGGGAGAACATCCTCCACTTAGTAGGTTTGGTCATGGCCAAAACATGTTTGGTAATTACCTAAAAGCATATGATATGGGGTTAATTTGGGCTTTTTAGTACAAGGAGGGACAATGGGGGCCCAAAACCGAAGTCAATGGGGTTTGGTGAGGTATTGGGCCTAATGGACCCAAGTGGCATGATTGTCCAATCCCCATAGGATTGCTTTGATGAGTAATGGGAATGGATTGTGATCGGGAGAACATCCTCCACTTAGTAGGTTTGGTCATGGCCAAAACATGTTTGGTAATTACCTAAAGCATATGATATGGGGTTAATTTGGGCTTTTTAGTACAAAGAGGGACAATGGGGCCCAAAACTGAAGTCAATGGGGTTTGGTGAGGTATTGGGCCTAATGGACCCAGTGGCATGATTGTCCAATCCCCATAGGATTGCTTTGATGAGTAATGGGAATGGATTGTGATTGGGAGAACATCCTCCACTTAGTAGGTTTGGTCATGGCCAAAACATGTTTGGTAATTACCTAAAAGCATATGATATGGGGTTAATTTGGGCTTTTTAGTACAAAGAGGGACAATGGGGTCCAAAAACTGAAGTCAATGGGGTTTGGTGAGGTATTGGGCCTAATGGACCCTAGTGGCATGATTGTCCAATCCCCATAGGATTGCTTTGATGAGTAATGGGAATGGATTGTGATCGGGAGAACATCCTCCACTTAGTAGGTTTGGTCATGGCCAAAACATGTTTGGTAATTACCTAAAAGCATATGATATGGGGTTAATTTGGGCTTTTTAGTACAAGGAGGGACAATGGGGGCCCAAAACGAAGTCAATGGGGTTTGGTGAGGTATTGGGCCTAATTGGACCAAGTGGCATGATTGTCCAATCCCCATAGGATTGCTTTGATGAGTAATGGGAATGGATTGTGATCGGGAGAACATCCTCCACTTAGTAGGTTTGGTCATGGCCAAAACATGTTTGGTAATTACCTAAAAGCATATGATATGAGGTTAATTTAGGCTTTTTAGTACAAGGAGGGACAATGGGGCCCAAAACAGAAGTCAATGGGGTTTGGTGAGGTATTGGGCCTAATGGACCAAGTGGCATGATTGTCCAATCCCCATAGGATTGCTTTGATGAGTAATGGGAATGGATTGTGATCGGGAGAACATCCTCCACTTAGTAGGTTTGGTCATGGCCAAAACATGTTTGGTAATTACCTAAAAGCATATGATATGGGGTTAATTTGGGCTTTTTAGTACAAAGAGGGACAATGGGGGCCCAAAAATTAAAGTCAATGGGGTTTGGTGAGGTATTGGGCCTAATGGACCCAGGGGCATGATTGTCCAATCCCCATAGGATTGCTTTGATGAGTAATGGGAATGGATTGTGATTGGGAGAACATCCTCCACTTAGTAGGTTTGGTCATGGCCAAAACATGTTTGGTAATTACCTAAAAGCATATGATATGGGGTTAATTTGGGCTTTTTAGAACAAGAAGGGACCATGGGGGCCCAAACCTGAAGTCAATGGGGTTTAGTGAGGTATTGGGCCTAATGGACCCAGTGGCATGATTGTCCAATCCCCATAGGATTGCTTTGATGAGTAATGGGAATGGATTGTGATTGGGAGAACATCCTCCACTTAGTAGGTTTGGTCATGGCCAAAACATGTTTGGTAATTACCTAAAAGCATATGATATGGGGTTAATTTGGGCTTTTTAGTACAAAGAGGGACAATGGGGGCCCAAAATTCAAGTCAATGGGGTTTGGTGAGGTATTGGGCCTAATGGACCTAGTGGCATGATTGTCCAATCCCCATAGGATTGCTTTGATGAGTAATGGGAATGGATTGTGATTGGGAGAACATCCTCCACTTAGTAGGTTTGGTCATGGCCAAAACATATTTGGTAATTACCTAAAAGCATATGATATGAGGTTAATTTGGGCTTTTTAGTACAAAGAGGGACAAAGGGGGCCCAAAACAGAAGTCAATGGGGTTTGGTGAGGTATTGGGCCTAATGGACCAAGTGGCATGATTGTCCAATCCCCATAGGATTGCTTTGATGAGTAATGGGAATGGATTGTGATCTGGGAGAACATCCTCCACTTAGTAGGTTTGGTCATGGCCAAAACATGTTTGGTAATTACCTAAAAGCATATGATATGGGGTTAATTTGGGCTTTTTTAGTACAAGGAGGGACAATGGGGGCCCAAAACTGAAGTCAATGGGGTTTAGTGAGGTATTGGGCCTAATGGACCCAGTGGCATGATTGTCCAATCCCCATAGGATTGCTTTGATGAGTAATGGGAATGGATTGTGATTGGGAGAACATCCTCCACTTAGTAGGTTTGGTCATGGCCAAAACATGTTTGGTAATTACCTAAAAGCATATGATATGGGGTTAATTTGGGCTTTTTAGTACAAGGAGGGACAATGGGGGCCCAAAACTAAAGTCAATGGGGTTTGGTGAGGTATTGGGCCTAATGGACCCAGGTGGCATGATTGTCCAATCCCCATAGGATTGCTTTGATGAGTAATGGGAATGGATTGTGATCGGGAGAACATCCTCCACTTAGTAGGTTTGGTCATGGCCAAAACATGTTTGGTAATTACCTAAAAGCATATGATATGGGGTTAATTTGGGCTTTTTAGTACAAAGGAGGGACAATGGGGGCCCAAAAACCGAAGTCAATGGGGTTTGGTGAGGTATTGGGCCTAATGGACCCAGTGGCATGATTGTCCAATCCCCGTAGGATTGCTTTGATGAGTAATGGGAATGGATTGTGATTGGGAGAACATCCTCCACTTAGTAGGTTTGGTCATGGCCAAAACATGTTTGGTAATTACCTAAAAGCATATGATATGGGGTTAATTTGGGCTTTTTAGTACAAAGAGGGACAATGGGGGCCTAAAAATTAAAGTTAATGGGGTTTGGTGAGGTATTGGGCCTAATGGACCAAGTGGCATGATTGTCCAATCCCCATAGGATTGCTTTGATGAGTAATGGGAATGGATTGTGATTTGGAGAACATCCTCCACTTAGTAGGTTTGGTCATGGCCAAAACATGTTTGGTAATTACCTAAAAGCATATGATATGGGGTTAATTTGGGCTTTTTAGTACAAGGAGGGACAATGGGGGCCCAAAACTGAAGTCAATGGGGTTTGGTGAGGTATTGGGCCTAATGGACCAAGTGGCATGATTGTCCAATCCCCATAGGATTGCTTTGATGAGTAATGGGAATGGATTGTGATCGGGAGAACATCCTCCACTTAGTAGGTTTGGTCATGGCCAAAACATGTTTGGTAATTACCTAAAAGCATATGATATGTGGTTAATTTTGGCTTTTTAGTACAAAGAGGGACAATGGGGGCCCAAAATTGAAGTCAATGGGGTTTGGTGAGGTATTGGACCTAATGGACCCAAGTGGCATGATTGTCCAATCCCCATAGGATTGCTTTGATGAGTAATGGGAATGGATTGTGATCGGGAGAACATCCTCCACTTAGAAGGTTTGGTCATGGTCAAAACATGCTTGGTAATTACCTAAAAGCATATGATATGGGTTAATTTGGGCTTTTTAGTACAAAGGAGGGACAATGGGGGCCCAAAATTGAAGTCAATGGGGTTTGGTGAGGTATTGGGCCTAATGGACCCAGTGGCATGATTATCCAATCCCCATAGGATTGCTTTGATGAGTAATGGGAATGGATTGTGATTGGGAGAACATCCTCCACTTAGTAGGTTTGGTCATGGCCAAAACATGTTTGGTAATTACCTAAAAGCATATGATATGGTGTTAATTTGGGCTTTTTAGTACAAAGAAGGACAATGGGGGCCTAAAAATTAAAGTCAATGGGGTTTGGTGAGGTATTGGGCCTAATGGACCCAGTGGCATGATTGTCCAATCCCCATAGGATTGCTTTGATGAGTAATGGGAATGGATTGTGATTGGGGAGAACATCCTCCACTTAGTAGGTTTGGTCATGGCCAAAACATGTTTGGTAATTACCTAAAAGCATATGATATGAGGTTAATTTGGGCTTTTAATACAAGGAGGGACAATGGGGGCCCAAAACCGAAGTCAATGGGGTTTGGTGAGGTATTGGGCCCAATGGACCCCGGTGGCATGATTGTCCAATCCCCGTAGGATTGCTTTGATGAGTAATGGGAATGGATTGTGATTGGGAGAACAACCTCCACTTTAGTAGGTTTGGTCATGGCCAAAACATGTTTGGTAATTACCTAAAAGCATATGATATGGGCTTAATTTGGGCTTTTTAGTACAAAGAGGGACAATGGGGGCCTAAAAATTAAAGTCAGTGGTGTTTGGTGAGGTATTGGGCCTAATGGACCAAGTGGCATGATTGTCCAATCCCCATAGGATTGCTTTGATGAGTAATGGGAATGGATTGTGATTGGGAGAACATCCTCCACTTAGTAGGTTTGGCCATGGCCAAAACATGTTTGGTAATTACCTAAAAGCATATGATATGAGGTTAATTTGGGCTTTTTAGTACAAGGAGGGACAATGGGGGCCCAAAACTGAAGTCAATGGAGTTTGGTGAGGTATTGGGCCTAATGGACCAAGTGACATGATTGTCCAATCCCCATAGGATTGCTTTGATGAGTAATGGGAATGGCTTGTGATTGGGAGAACATCCTCCACTTAGTAGGTTTGGTCATGGACAAAACATGTTTGGTAATTACCTAAAAGCATAGGATATGGGGTTAATTTGGGCTTTTTAGTACAAAGAGGGGTAATGGGGGCCCAAAAATTGAAGTCAATGGGGTTTAGTGAGGTATTGGGCCTAATGGACCCAGTGGCATGATTGTCCAATCCCCATAGGATTGCTTTGATGAGTAATGGGAATGGATTGTGATTAGGTGAACATCCTCCACTTAGAAGGTTTGGTCATGGTCAAAACATGCCTGGTAATTACCTAAAAGCATATGATATGGGTTAATTTGGGCTTTTTAGTACAAGGAGGGACAATGGGGGCCCAAAATTGAAGTCAATAGGGTTTGGTCAAGTATTGGGCCTAATGGACCCAGTGGCATGATTATCCAATCCCCATAGGATTGCTTTGATGAGTAATGGGAATGGATTGTAATTAGGTGAACATCCTCCACTTACTAGGTTTGGTCATGGCCAAAACATGTTTGGTAATTACCTAAAAGCATATGATATGGTGTTAATTTGGGCTTTTTAGTACAAAGAAGGACAATGGGGGCCTAAAAATTAAAGTCAGTGGGGTTTGGTGAGATATTGGGCCTAATGGACCCAGTGGCATGATTGTCCACTCCCCATAGGATTGCTTTGATGAGTAATGGGAATGGATTGTGATTGGGAGAACATCCTACACTTAGTAGGTTTGGTCATGGCCAAAACATATTTGGTAATTACCTAAAAGCATATGATATGAGGTTAATTTGGGCTTTTAATACAAGGAGGGACAATGGGGGCCCAAAACTCGAAGTCAATGGAGTTTGGTGAGTATTGGGCCTGATGGACCCAAGTGGCATGATTGTCCAATCCCACGTAGGATTGCTTTGATGAGTAATGGGAATGGATTGTGATTCGGGAGAACAACCTCCACTTAGTAGGTTTGGTCATGGCCAAAACATGTTTGGTAATTACCTAAAAGCATATGATATGGAGTTAATTTGGGCTTTTTAGTACAAAGAGGGACAATGGGGGCCTAAAAATTGAAGTCAATGGGGTTTGGTGAGTTATTGGGCCTAATGGACCCAGTGGCATAATCGTCTAATCCCCATAGGATTGCTTGATGAGTAATGTGAATGGATTGTGATTGAGAGAATATCCTACACTTAGTAGGTTTGGTCATGGCCAAAACATATTTGGTAATTACCTAAAAGCATATGATATGAGGTTAATTTGGGCTTTTAATACAAGGAGGGACAATGGGGGCCCAAAACCGAAGTCAATGGGGTTTGGTGAGTATTGGGCCCGATGGACCCAGTGGACATGATTGTCCAATCCCCGTAGGATTGCTTTGATGAGTAATGGGAATGGATTGTGATTGGGAGAACAACCTCCACTTTGTAGGTTTGGTCATGGCCAAAACATGTTTGGTAATTACCGAAAAGCATATGATATGGGGTTAATTTGGGCGTTTTTGTACAAAGAGGTACAATGGGGGGCCTAAAAATTGAAGTCAATGGGGTTTGGTGAGGTATTGGGCCTAATGGACCCAATGACATGATTTTCCAATCCCCATAGGATTGCTTTGATGAGTAATGGGAATGGATTGTGATTAGGTGATCATCCTCCACTTAGTAGGTTCGGTCATGGCCTAAACATGTTTGGTAATTATATAAAAGCATATGATATGGGGTTGATTTGGGTTTTTTAGTACAAGGAGTGACAATGGGAGCCGAAAACTGAAGTTAGTAGGGTTTGGTGAGGCATTGGGCCTAATGGACTCAGTGGCATGATTGTCCAATCCCCATAGGATTACTTTGATGAGTAATGGGAATTGATTGTGATCGGGAGAACATCCTCCACTTAGTAGGTTTGGTCATGGCCAAAACATGTTTGGTAATTACCTAAAAGCATATGATATGGGGTTGGATAATTTGGGCTTTTTAGTACAAATAGGGACAATGGGGGACTAAAAATTGAAGTAAAGGGGGTTTGGTGAGGTATTGGACATAATGGATCCAGTGGCATGATTGTCCGATCCCCAAAGGGTTGCTTTGATGAGTAATGGGAATGGATTGTGATTGGGAGAACATCCTCCACTTAGTTGGTTTTGTCATGGCCAAAACGTGTTTGGTAATTACCTAAAAGCATATGATATGAGGTTAATTTGGGCTTTTTAGTACAAGGAGGGATAATGGGGGCCCAAAACTGAAGTCAATGGGGTTTAGTGAGGTATTGGACATAATGGATCCAGTGGCATGTTTGTCCGATTCCCAAAGAGTTGCTTTGATGAGTAATGGGAATGGATTGTGATTGGGAGAACATCCTCCACCTAGTAGGTTTGGTCTTGGCCAAAACATGTTTGGTAATTACCTGAAAGCATATGATATGGGGTTAATTAGGGCTTATTAGTACAAAGAGGGGCAATGGGGGCCCAAAAATTGAAGTCAATGGGGTTTGGTGAGCTATTGGGCCTAATGGACCCAGTGGCATAATTGTCCAATCCCCATAAGATTGCATTGATGAGTAATCTGACTGGATTGTGATTGAGAGAATATCCTCAACTTAGTAGGTTTAGTAATGGCCAAAACATGTTTGGTTATTACCTAAAAGCATATGATATGGGTTAATTTAGCGTTTTTAGTACAAAGAGGGACAATGGGGGGGCCCAAACATTGAAGTCAATGGGGTTTGGTGAGGTATTGGGCCTAATGAACCCAGTGGCATGATTGTCCAATCCCCATATGATTGCTTTGATGAGTAATGGGAATGGATTGTGATTAGGTGAACATCCTCCACTTAGTAGGTTTGGTCATGGCCAAAACATGTTTGGTAATTATATAAAAGCAGATGATATGGGGTTAATTTAGGCTTTTTAGTACAAAGAGTGACAATGGGGCCCCAAAACTGAAGTCCATGGGGTTTGGTGAGGTATTGGGCCTAATGGACCTAGTGGTATGATTGTCCAATCGTCATAGGATTGCTTTCAAGATTAATTGAAATAGATTGTGATTGGGAGAACATCCTCCACTTAGTTGGTGTGGTCATGACCAAAGCATGTTTGGTAATTACCTAAAAGCATATGATATGAGGTTAATTTGGGCATTTTAGTACAAAGAGTGACAATGGGAGCCCCAAACTGAAGTTAGTAGGGTTTGGTGAGGTATTGGGCCTAATGGACCCAGTGGCACGATTGTCCAATCCCTATTGGATTGCTTTGATGAGTAATGTGAATTGATTGTGATCGGGAGAACATCCTCCACTTAGTCGGTTTGGTCATGGCCTAAACATATTTGGTATTTATTTAAAAGCATATGATATGGGGTTAGTTAATTTGGGCTTTTTTAGTACAAAGAGGGACAATGGGGGACTAAAAATTAAAGTCAATGGGGTATGGTGAGATAGTGGGCCTAATGGACACAGTGGCATGATTGTCCAATCCCCATAGCATTGCTTTGATGAGTAATGGGAATGGATTGTGATTGGGAGCACATCCTCCACTTAGTAGGTTTGGTCATGGCCAAAACATGTTTGGTAATTATCTAAAAGCATATGATATGAGGTTAATTTGGGCTTTTTAGTACAAGGAGGGACAATGGGGGCCCAAAACTGAAGTCAATGGAGTTTGGAGAGGTATTGGGCCTAATGGACCCAGTGGCATGATTGTCCAATCCCCGTTGGATTGCTTTGAGGAGTAATGGGAATGGATTGTGATTGGGAGAACATCCTCCACCTAGTAGGTTTGGTCATGGCCAAAACATGTTTAATAATTACCTGAAAGCTGGTGATATAGGGTTAATTTGGGCCTTTTAGTACAAAGAAGGGCAATGAGGGCCCAAAAATTAAAGTCAATGGGGTTTGGTGAGGTATTGGGCCTAATGGACCCAGTGGCATAATTGTCCAATCCCCATAAGATTGCATTGATAAGTAATGGGAATGGATTGTGATTGAGAGAATATCCTCTACTTAGTAGGTTTGGTCATGGCCAAAACATATTTGGTTATTACCTAAAAGCATATGATATGGGTTAATTTGGACTTTTTCGTACAAATAAGGACAATGGGGGGCCCAAAAATTGAAATCAATGGGGTTTGGTGAGGTATTGGGCCTAATGGACCCAGTGGCATGATTGTCCAATCCCCATAGGATTGCTTTGATGAGTAATGGCAATGGATTGTGATTAGGTGAACATCCTCCACTTAGTAGGTTTGGTCATGGCCAAAATATGATTGGTAATTATTTAAAAGCATATGATGTGGGGTTAATTTGGCCTTTTAAGTACTAGGAGAGACAAAGGGGGCCGAAAACTGAAGTCAATGGGGTTTGTTTAGGTATTGGGCCTAATGGACCTAGTGGCATGATTGTCCAATCCCCATACGATTGCTTTCATGAGTAATGGGAATGGATTGTGATTGGGAGAACATCCTCTACTTAGTAGGTTTGTTCATGGCCAAAACATGTTTGGTAATTACCTAAAAGCATATGATATGAGGTTAATTTGGGCTTTTTAGTACAAGGAATGACAATGGGAGCCCAAAACTGAAGTTAGTAGGGTTTGGTGTGGTATTGGGCGTAATGGACCCAGTGGCATGATTGTCCAATCCCTATTGGATTGCTTTGATGAGTAATGTGAATTGATTGTGATCGGGAGAACATCCTCCACTTAGTAGGTTTGGTCATGGACAAAACATGTTTGGTAATTATTTAAAAGCATATGATATGGGGTTAGTTAATTTGGGTTTCATTAGTACAAAGAGGGACAATGGGGGACTAAAAATTAAAGTCAATGGGGTATGGTGAGATAGTGGGCCTAATGGACACAGTGGCATGATTGTCCAATCCCCATAGAATTGCTTTGATGAGTAATGGGAATAGATTGTGATTGGGAGAACTTCCTCCACTTAGTAGGTTTGGTCATGGCCAAAACATGTTTGGTAATTATCTAAAAGCATATGATATGAGGTTAATTTGGGCTTTTTAGTACAAGGAGGGACTATGGGGGCCCAAAACTGAAGTCAATGGAGTTTGGTGAGGTATTGGGCCTAATGGACCCAGTGGCATGATTGTCCAATCCCCGTTGGATTGCTTTGAGGAGTAATGGGAATGGATTGTGATTGGGAGAACGTCCTCCACCTAGTAGGTTTGGTCATGGCCAAAACATGTTTAATAATTACCTGAAAGCTGATGATATAGGGTTAATTTGGGCCTTTTAGTACAAAGAAGGGCAATGAGGGCCCAAAAATTAAAGTCAATGGGGTTTGGTGAGGTATTGGGCCTAATGGACCCAGTGGCATAATTGTCCAATCCCTATAAGATTGCATTGATAAGTAATGGGAATGGATTGTGATTGAGAGAATATCCTCAACTTAGTAGGTTTGGTCATGACCAAAACATGTTTGGTTATTACCTAAAAGCATATGTTATGGGTTAATTTGAGATTTTTCGTACAAAGAAGGACAATGGGGGGGCCCAAAAATTGAAGTCAATGGGGTTTGGTGAGGTATTGGGCCTAATGGACCCAGTGGCATGATTGTCCAATCCCCATAGGATTGCTTTGATGAGTAATGGCAATGGATTGTGATTAGGTGAACATCCTCCACTTAGGAGGTTTGGTCATGGCCAAAATATGTTTGGTAATTATTTAAAAGCATATGATGTGGGGTTAATTTTGCCTTTTAAGTACTAGGAGAGACAATGGGGGCCGAAAACTGAAGTCAATGGGGTTTATTTAGGTATTGGGCCTAATCGAACTAGTGGCATGATTGTCCAATCCCCATACGATTGCTTTCATGAGTAATGGGAATGGATTGTGATTGGGAGAACATCCTCCACTTAGTAAGTTTGGTCATGGCCAAAACATCTTTGGGAATTACTTGAAAGCATATGATATGTAATTAATTTGGGCTTTTTAGTACAAAGAAGGGCAATGGAGGCCCAAATATTGAAGTCAATGGGGTTTGGTGATGTATTGGGTCTAATGGACCCAGTGGCATAATTGTCCAATCCCCATAGGATTGCATTGATGAGTGCCCTACATTGAACGTGAAGAGTATTTTGCCCATAATTCTTATTTGGAAAACATTTCTGATTGATTCTTGCGCCTAAAGTGGCATTTTTCCATGCTCAACAGATTCCTCAAGTCCGAATGGGAAAAAAATGAAGTCGGATTTTTCGTACTAGTTGTGCTCCACATTGAAGTTGAAAAGTGTTTTTGGCATAACTCTTAGCCCGAAAAAAATTTCTAAACGATTCTTGTGCCTAAAGTGGTTTTTTTCCATGCTCCACAACTCCGTCAAGTCAGAATGTGGAAAAAATGAAGTTGGATTTTTCGTGTATGTAGTGCCCTACATTGAACGTGGTGTGTTTGCGGAAGCTTTAAAACAAGATTAATACTTTGATTAATCAATCTCACTCGACTTATGTAAAAAAGGTTCGAACTTTGTGAATTAATTGAAGAAAACGAGATAAATATCCAGGATAGTACTCTATATGTTCCCTTAAGAACTAGAGGTTCTCTCTCAAATCTCAGTTAGCAGATGCACACAAATCTCAATCTATGTGTTTGGTTCAAACAAAACCTTTCAATGCTCAATGCACTCGAAATCAATTTTTCCATGCTTAACATATTCCTCAAGTCCGAATGGGAAAAAAATGAAGTCGGATTTTTCGTACTAGTTGTGCCTTACATTGAAGCTGAAAAGTGTTTTTGGCATAACTCTCAACCCGAAAAACATTTCTAAACGATTCTTGTGGCCAAAGTGGTTTTTTCCATGCTCCACATCTCTGTAACGTCATAATGTGGAAAAAATGAAGTTGGATTTTTCGTGGAAGTAGTGCCCTACATTGAACGTGAAGAGTATTTTGCCCATAATTCTTATCTCGTCAAACATTTATGATTGATTCTTGTGCCTAAAGTGGCATTTTTCCATGCTTAACAGATTCCTCGAGTCCGAATGGCAAAAAAATGAAGTCGTATTTTTCGTACCGGTTATGCCCTGAATGGAAGCTGAAATGTGTTTTTGGCATAACTCTTAACCCGAAAAACATTTCTAAACGATTCTTGTGCCTAAAGTGGTTTTTTTCCTGCTCGACAGCTCCATCAAGTCAGGATGTGGAAAAAATGAAGTTGGATTTTTCGTGCAAGTAGTGCGCTACATTGAATGTGAAGAGTATTTTGCCCATAATTCTTATGGCGGAAAACATTTATGATCGATTCTTGTGCCTAAAGTGGCATTTTTCCATGATTAACAGATTCCTCAAGTAAGAATGAGAAAAAAATGAAGTCGTATTTTTCGTACTGGTTATGCCCTGAATTGAAGCTGAAATGTGTTTTTGGTATAACGCTTGGCCCGATAAACATTTCTAAACGGTTCTTGCGCCTAAAGTGGCATTTTTCCATGCTCAACAGATTTCTCAAGTCCGAATGGGAAAAAAATGAAGTCGGATTTTTTTGTACTAGTTGAGCTCTACTTTGAAGATGAAAAGAATTTTTGGCATAACTCTTAACCCGAAAAACATTTCTAAACGATTCTTGTGGCCAAAGTGGTTTTTTCAATGCTCCACATCTCAGTAACGTCATAATGTGGAAAAAATAAGTTGGAATTTTCGTGCAAGTAGTGCCCCACATTGAACGTGAAGAGTATTTTGCCCATAATTCTTATCTCGGAAAACATTTATGATTGATTCTTGCGCCTAAATGAAGTCGTATTTTTCGTACCGGTTATGCCCTGAATTGAAGATGAAATGTGTTTTTGGTATAACGCTTGGCCCGAAAAACATTTCTAAATGGTTCTTGTGCCTAAAGAGGGTTTTTCCATGCTCCACAGCTCTGTAACGTCATAATGTGGAAAAAGTGAAGTTGGATTTTTCGTGCTATTAGTGCCCTACATTGAACGTGAAGATTATTTTGCCCATAATTCTTATCTCGGAAAACATTTATGATTGATTCTTGCGCTAAAGTGTTTTTTTCCAAGCTTAACAGATTCCTCAAGTCTGAATGGGAAAAAAATGAAGTCGGATTTTTCGTACTAGTTATGCCCTACATTGAAGCTGAAATGTGTTTTTGGCATGACTCTTGGACCGAAAAATATTTCTGAACGATTCTTGTGCCTAAAGTGGTTTTTTCCATGCTCCACAGCTCTGTAATGTCATAATGTGGAAAAAATGAAGTTGGATTTTTCGTGCAAGTAGTGCCCTACATTGAACGTGTAGAGTATTTTGCCCATAATTCTTATGTCGGAAAACATTTATGATTGATTCTTGCGCCTAAATTGGCATTTTCCATGCTTAACAGATTCCTCAACTCCGAATGGGGAAAAAATGAAGTCGGATTTTTCGTACTAGTTGTGCCCTACATTGAAGCTGAAAAGTGTTTTTGGCATAACTCTTAACCTGAAAAACATTTCTGAACGATTCTTGTGCCTAAAGTGGTTTTTTTCCTGCTCGACTGCTCCGTCAAGTCAAAATGTGGAAAAAATGAAGTTGGATTTTTCGTGCAAGTAGTGCCCTACATCGAACGTGAAGAGTATTTTGCCCATAACTCTTATCTCGGAAAACATTTATGATTGATTCTTGCGCCTAAAGTGGCATTATACCATGATCAACATATTCCTCAAGTCCGAATGGGTAAAAAATGAAGTCGGATTTTTCGTACTAGTTGTGCTCTACATTGAAGCTGAAAAGTGCATTTGGCATAACTCTTAGCCCGAAAATATTTCTAAACGATTGTTGTGCCTAAAGTTGTGTTTTTCCATGCTCCACAACCCCGTCAAGTCAGAATGTGGAAAAAATGAAGTTGGATTTTTTGTGCAAGTAGTGCCCTACATTGAACGTGAAGAGTATTTTGCCGATAATTCTTATCTCGGAAAACATTTATGATTGATTCTTGTGCCTAAAGTGGCATTTTTCCATGCTTACCATATTTCTCAAGTCCGAATGGGAAAAAAATGAAGTCGTATTTTTCGTACTAGTTGTGCCTTACATTGAAGCTGAAAAGTGTTTTTGGCATAACTCTTAACCCGAAAAACATTTCTAAACGATTCTTGTGGCCAAAGTGGTTTTTTCCATGCTCCACATCTTTGTAACGTCATAATGTGGAAAAAATGAAGTTGGATTTTTCGTGCAAGTAGTGCCCTATATTGAACATGAAGAGTATTTTGCCCATAATTCTTATCTCGGAAAACATTTATGATCGATTCTTGCGCCTAAAGTGGCATTTTTCCATGATTAACAGATTCCTCAAGTCCGAATGCGAAAAAAATGAAGTCGTATTTTTCGTACCGGTTATGCCCTGAATTGAAGCTGAAATGTGTTTTTGGTATAACGCTTGGCCCGATAAACATTTCTAAACGGTTCTTGCGCCTAAAAGTGGCATTTTTCCATCCTCAACAGATTCCTCAAGTCCAAATGGGAAAAAAATGAAGTCGGATTTTTTTGTACTAGTTGTGCTCTACTTTGAAGATGAAAAGTATTTTTGGCATAACTCATAACCCGAAAAACATTTCTAAACGATTCTTGTGGCCAAAGTGGTTTTTTCAATGCTCCACAACTCAGTAACGTCATAATGTGGAAAAATTAAGTTGGATTTTTCGTGCAAGTACTGCCCTACATTGAAAGTGAAGAGTATTTTGCCCACAATTCTTATCTCGGAATACATTTATGATTGATTCTTGCGCCTAAAGTGGCATTTTTCCATGCTTAACATATTTCTCATATCCGAATGGGAAAAAAATGAAGTCGGATTTTTCGTACTAGTTGTGCCTTACATTGAAGCTGAAAAGTGTTTTTGGCATAACTCTTAACCCGAAAAACATTTCTAAACGATTCTTGTGGCCAAAGTGGTTTTTTCCATGCTCCACATCTCTGTCACATCATAATGTGGAAAAAATGAAGTTGGATTTTTTGTGCAAGTAGTGCCCTACATTGAACGTGAAGAGTATTTTGCCCATAATTCATATCTCGGAAAACATTTATGATTGATTCTTGCGCCTAAAGTGGCATTTTTCCATGCTTAACAGAATCCTCAAGTCCGAATGGGAAAAAATGAAGTCTTATTTTTCGTCTCTAGGTTATGCCCCCGAATTGAAGCCGAAATGTGTTTTTTGGTATAACGATTGGCCCGAAAAACATTTCTAATCGGTTCTTGCGCCTAAAGTGGCATTTTTCCATGCTCAACAGATTCCTTAAGTCCGAATGGGAAAAAAATGAAGTCGGATTTTTTGGTACTAGTTGTGCTCTACATTGAAGCTGAAAAGTATTTTTGGCATAACTCTTAACCCGAAAACATTTCTAAACGATTCTTGTGGCCAAAGTGGTTTTTTCAATGCTCCACATCTCAGTAACATCATAATGTGGAAAAATTAAGTTGGATTTTTCGTGCAAGTAGTGCCCTACATTGAACGTGAAGAGTATTTTACCGATAATTCATATCTCGGAAAACATTTATGATTGATTCTTGCGCCTAAAGTGGCATTTTTCCATGCTTAACATATTTCTCAAGTCCGAATGGGAAAAAAATGAAGTCGGATTTTTCGTACTAGTTGTGCCTTACATTGAAGCTGAAAAGTGTTTTTGGCATAACTCTTAACCCGAAAAACATTTCTAAACGATTCTTGTGGCCAAAGTGGTTTTTTCCATGCTCCACATCTCTGTAACGTCATAATGTGGAAAAAATGAAGTTGGATTTTTCGTGCAAGTAGTGCCCTACATTGAACGTGAAGAGTATTTTGCCCATAATTCTTATCTCGGAATAAATTTATGATTGATTCTTGCGCCTAAAGTGGCATTTTTCCATGCTTAACAGATTCCTCAAGTCCGAATGGGAAAAAAATGAAGTCGTATTTTTCGTACCGGTTATGCCCTAAATTGAAACTGAAATGTGTTTTTGGTGTAACGCTTGGCCCGAAAAACATTTCTAAACGATTCTTGTGCCTAAAGAGGGTTTTTCCATGCTCCACAGCTCTGTAACGTCATAATGTGGAAAAAGTGAAGTTGGATTTTTCGTGCTATTAGTGCCCTACATTGAACGTGAAGATTAATTTGGCCATAATTCTTATCTCGGAAAACATTTATGATTGATTCTTGCGCTAAAGTGTCTTTTTCCAAGCTTAACAGATTCCTCAAGTCTGAATGGGAAAAAAATGAAGTCTGATTTTTCGTACTAGTTATGCCCTACATTGAAGCTGAAATGTGTTTTTGGCATGACTCTTGGACCGAAAAATATTTCTGAACGATTCTTGTGCCTAAAGTGGTTTTTTCCATGCTCCACAGCTCTGTAACGTCATAATGTGGAAAAATTGAAGTTGGATTTTTCGTGCAAGTAGTGCCCTACATTGAACGTGTAGAGTATTTTGCCCATAATTCTTATGCCGGAAAACATTTATGATTGATTCTTGCACCTAAAGTGGCTTTTTCCATGCTTAACAGATTCCTCAAGTCCGAATGGGAAAAAAATGAAGTCGGATTTTTCGTACTAGATGTGCCCTACATTGAAGCTGAAAAGTGTTTTTGGCATAACTCTTAACCTGAAAAACATTTCTGAACGATTCTTGTGCCTAAAGTGGTTTTTTTCCTACTCGACTGCTACGTCAAGTCAAAATGTGGAAAAAATGAAGTTGGATTTTTCGTGCAAGTAGTGCCCTACATCGAACGTGAAGAGTATTTTGCCCATAACTCTTATCTCGGAAAACATTTATGATTGATTCTTGCGCCTAAAGTGGCATTTTACCATGATCAACAGATTCCTCTAGTCCGAATGTGTAAAAAATGAAGTCGGATTTTTCGTACTAGTTGTGCTCTACATTGAAGCTGAAAAGTGTTTTTGGCATAACTCTTAGCCCGAAAATATTTCTAAACGATTGTTGTGCCTAAAGTGGTGTTTTTCCATGCTCCACAACCCCGTCAAGTCAGAATGTGGAAAAAATGAAGTTGGATTTTTCATGCAAGTAGTGCCCTACATTGAACGTGAAGAGTATTTTGCCGATAATTCTTATCTCGGAAAACATTTATGATTGATTCTTGCGCCTAAAGTGGCATTTTTCCATGCTTAACATATTTCTCAAGTCCGAATGGGAAAAAAATGAAGTCATATTTTTCGTACTAGTTGTGCCTTACATTGAAGCTGAAAAGTGTTTTTGGCATAACTCTTAACCCGAAAAACATTTTTAAACGATTCTTGTGGCCAAAGTGGTTTTTTCAATGCTCCACATCTCAGTAACATCATAATGTGGAAAAATTAAGTTGGATTTTTCGTGCAAGTAGTGCCCTACATTGAACGTGAAGAGTATTTTTCCGATAATTCATATCTCGGAAAACATTTATGATTGATTCTTGCGCCTAATGGACCTAGTGGCATGATTGTCCAATCCCCATACGATTGCTTTCATGAGTAATGGGAATGGATTGTGATTGGGAAAACATCCTCCATTTAGTAAGTTTGGTCATGGCCAAAACATCTTTGGGATTTACTTGAAAGCATATGATATGTAATTAATTTGGGCTTTTTAGTACAAAGAAGGGCAATGGAGGCCCAAATATTGAAGTCAATGGGGTTTGGTGATGTATTGGGTCTAATGGACCCAGTGGCATAATTGTCCAATCCCCATAGGATTGCATTGATGAGTGCCCTACATTGAACGTGAAGAGTATTTTGCCCATAATTCTTATTTGGAAAACATTTCTGATTGATTCTTGCGCCTAAAGTGGCATTTTTCCATGCTCAACAGATTCCTCAAGTCCGAATGGGAAAAAAATGAAGTCGGATTTTTCGTACTAGTTGTGCTCCACATTGAAGTTGAAAAGTGTTTTTGGCATAACTCTTAGCCCGAAAAAAATTTCTAAACGATTCTTGTGCCTAAAGTGGTTTTTTTCCATGCTTCACAACTCCGTCAAGTCAAAATGTGGAAAAAATGAAGTTGGATTTTTCGTGTATGTAGTGCCCTACATTGAACGTGGTGTGTTTGCGGAAGCTTTAAAACAAGATTAATACTTTGATTAATCAATCTCACTCGACTTATGTAAAAAAGGTTCGAACTTTGTGAATTAATTGAAGAAAACGAGATAAATATCCAGGATAGTACTCTATATGTTCCCTCAAGAACTAGAGGTTCTCTCTCAAATCTCAGTTAGCAGATGCACACAAATCTCAATCTATGTGTTTGGTTCAAACAAAACCTTTCAATGCTCAATGCACTCGAAATCATAAACTCAAAAACATCAACTGAATTTTATTGAAGATGAACGTGTAATTATATAATACACGCCTAAACAAAGTCCTAACAAACATGAATAACTAAAAGATACACAACAAAGACTCCTAATTAAGCTAAAACACTTGCCACGCCTAAATAAGATAAGAATGAATAAACTTATCTAAGATAAACAACAAAGACTCCTAAGCATGCTAAACTACTCAACCAACCAGCTTTTGTGATAACACATCACACGCCTAGATAAACAAATCACACGCCTAAAATCTAGGATAGAAATTAAAGACTTCTAAGCAAACTCAAACACTATGATTTAGGGAATTAGACTCCTAAACATAATAAGATCCCTTTATCGTTCAAACACCTAAATTAAAGAGTTATTAAGCAAATAAAATACATAGTTTCCTAACAGAACTAGGAAGCTACATAAGAATCCTAACATAACTAGGATTGTCGAACTTGATGCTCCTCATACGCATCATACTCTCCCCCTTAGAATCCAACTTGTCTCAAGTTGCGTCAAAGCACGGAACCAAGTCACTTGACTGCATAGTGGCGCAAATCCCATGTCCCAACAACACCTTGTACGTATCATACCCCAACTTCTTCACCACTTTGAATGGACCTTCATCCATAGGCTCGTCGTTTTTGTGATTGACGTGGAGCTTTTGTGCAGCCAAAGAGAGCCAAACAAAATCACCAACATCCAAACTAGGGGCATGGCGTGTTTGCAGCAAAGTTGCACGCCTTTCCATCTTAGTTGTAGGGACTTGAAGAAGTTCATCTCGACAAGAACTCAAACACGTGTGAGAGACCATGGCAGCAGCACCTAAATCCATAGCATGTGCATCCTCAACAGCAGCCTTAGGTGGCGTTGGAGCACACTTTGGCGCCAAGGGCTTCAACCTAATGCGTTCACCATTCACAAGCACCGAACAAATATTATCTCTTCCATGGTGAATGACACTTCTATCCCATTGCCATGGACACCCAAGGAGTAAAGAGCAAGCAGTCATGGGAACCACATCACACCAAATCTGATCCATGTAACCACCAATCCGAAAAGAGACTAGTGATTGCTTATTCACCCAAACACTACTAGCAACATTGAGCCAGCTTAACTTGTAGGGCCTAGAGTGA
The DNA here is from genome assembly GCA_947648045.1 of Beta corolliflora. Taxonomy (NCBI): domain Eukaryota; kingdom Viridiplantae; phylum Streptophyta; class Magnoliopsida; order Caryophyllales; family Amaranthaceae; genus Beta; species Beta corolliflora. The sequence goes on from CANSZD010002072.1 coordinate 384,969, forward strand.
GGTTGAGTAGGTAAATTGACCTTGTTGACCATGACAAGAGCACACACATTAGCACAAGATCCACTATCAACAATAACGGAGAAGGTCTTACCATTAACAAGGTAGCATGTTTGAAAGAGATTCTCTCGTTGTTCTTGCTCGTGTGAAGGGTGTGGTGTAGTCATTAAGGTCTTGCACAAAATCAGGTTGTGACGCTCTTGTTCGGGACCATACATGGGGGTAGAATCCCACAAGGAAGCCGTAGCCAATGGGTCCAAAGCAGCTGTGTAGATATCACTGTCAACCGAAGCAAGAAGGACTTGGTGGTCCTCGTGTGAAATCAGCAACTTGTTGGGGCATTCCCTTTGAAGATGACCAAAACCCCGACATTTAAAGCACATCTTCTCCTTCATACCTTGCTGTCTCGGTGTCAAAGATGGCACCTTTGACTTAGAACTAGCCCCGGAAGTACTTTAATATGAAGGCACATCAAGGGTGGGTTTCTCAAGCTCGACACCAGCCTTGGTGTCCTCGTTTGGTGCTGTGTATTCTCCACCAAAACTCCGAAACTTAGAGTCTTGTTGGCGCTCCACTTTCTTGGCTAGCAAGCATACTTCATCAAAGGAATCATAGGGACGCCATTCAACCAAGTTTGCAATTTTCCGCTTCAAGCCAAGTGGAAACTTAGCCGACTTTTGCTCATCATCTTCTTGGCAACCACACGCAAGCTACAGTCGTTCAAACTCCTTAATGTAGAGTTCGACACTTAAAACCTCTTGTTGAAAAGAATTCAACTTTAAAAACAATTCCTGCTTATAGGTTCTAGGCACAAATCGTTTCTTCATCTTTGTGCGTAAATCAGTCCAAGTACTAAGCTCCTCCTTCCCTTCCCTTCTTCGTCTATTTTGGTAGGAGTCAAGCCAATCAGAAGCATAATCCGTCAAACGTAAAATAGCAAGATCATACCTTTTGCGATCATGCAGCCCTTTGTACGTAAATAGGCGATCCATCCTCCTCTCCCAAGTCATAAAGACATCGGGGCACTTCAAACCATTGAACTCCGGGAGTTCATTGATTGTCATGTAGTCTTCCTTGTGTGGGGGTGTGGGAGAACGTCCAGCAGCAGCATTGTGCACATCATCAACCTTGTCAGACAAAGCTGCAAATTGGTCGAGCAAGGCTTGGTGGCGCAATTAATGAGCGTCGTGCTTGGAGTCATTGGTAGCCTGTTGCATCGAAAGATTGGTGATGGCAGCCAGATCGTGGCGACTTGCTCTTCAGTAGTCATAATGCACAACGTATCAAATCAAGTAAATTAGGACCGAGAGATTGTGAGAACAACCTCGTGGCTGGAAATCTGATACCACTTGGTGTGTTTGCGGAAGCTTTAAAACAAGATTAATACTTTGGTTAATCAATCTCACTCGAATTATGTAAAAAAGGTTCGAACTTTGTGAATTAATTGAAGAAAACGTGACAAATAACCAGGATAGTACTCTATATGTTCCCTCAAGAACTAGACGTTCTCTCTCTAATCTCAGTTAGGAGATGCACATAAATCTCAATCTATGTGTTTGGTTCAAACAAAACCTTTCATTGCTCAATGCATTCGAAATCATAAACTCAAAAACATCAACTGAATTTTATTGAAGATGAACGTGTAATTATATAATACACGCCTAAACAAAGTCCTAACAAACATGAATAACTAAAAGATAAACAACAAAGACTCCTAATTAAGCTAAAACACTAGCCACGCCTAAATAAGATAAGAATGAATAAACTTAGCTAAGTTAGGACTCCTAAGCGTGCTAAACAACTCAACCAACCAGCTTTTGTGGTAACAAATCACACGCCTAGATTAACAAATCACACGCCTAAAATCTAGGATAGAAATTAAAGACTTCTAAGCAAACTCATACACTATGATTTAGAGAATTAGACTCCTAAACATAATAGGATCCCTTTATCGTTCAAACACCTAAATTAACCAGTTATTAAGTAAATAAAATACATAGTTTCCTAACAGAACAAGGAAGCAACATAAGAATCCTAACAGAACTAGGATTGTCGAACTTGATGCTCCTCATACGCATCAGAACGTGAAGAGTATTTTGCCAATAACTCATATCTCGGAAAACATTTCTGATTGATTCTTGCGCCTAAAGTGGCATTTTTCCATGCTCAACAGATTCCTCAAGTCCGAATGGGAAAAAAATGAAGTCGGATTTTTTGGTACTAGTTGTGCTCCACATTGAAGCTGAAAAGTATTTTTGGCATAACTCTTAACCCGAAAAACATTTCTAAACGATTCTTGTAGCCAAAGTGGTTTTTTCAATGCTCCACATCTCTGTAACGTCATAATGTGGAAAAATTAAGTTGAATTTTTCGTGCAAGTAGTACCCTACATTGAACGTGAAGAGTATTTTGCCCATAATTCTTATTTCGGAAAACATTTATGATTGATTCTTGCGCCTAAAGTGGCATTTTTCCATGCTTAACATATTCCTCAAGTCCGAATGGGAAAAAAATGAAGTCGGATTTTTCGTACTAGTTGTGCCTTACATTGAAGCTGAAAAGTGTTTTTGGTATAACTCTCAACCCGAAAAACATTTCTAAACGATTCTTGTGGCCAAAGTGGTATTTTCCATGCTCCACATCTCTGTAACGTCATAATGTGGAAAAAATGAAGTTGGATTTTTCGTGGAAGTAGTGCCCTACATTGAACGTGAAGAGTATTTTGCCCATAATTCTTATCTCGTAAAACATTTATGATTGATTCTTGCGCCTAAAGTGGCATTTTTCCATGCTTAACAGATTCCTCAAGTCCGAATGAGAAAAAAATGAAGTCGTATTTTTCGTACTGGTTATGCCCTGAATTGAAGCTGAAATGTGTTTTTGGTATAACGCTTGGCCCGATAAACATTTCTAAACGGTTCTTGTGCCTAAAGTGGCATTTTTCCATGGTCAACAGATTTCTCAAGTCCGAATGGGAAAAAAATGAAGTCGGATTTTTTTGTACTAGTTGAGCTCTACTTTGAAGATGAAAAGAATTTTTGGCATAACTCTTAACCCGAAAAACATTTCTAAACGATTCTTGTGGCCAAAGTGGTTTTTTCAATGCTCCACATCTCAGTAACGTCATAATGTGGAAAAAATAAGTTGGAATTTTCGTGCAAGTAGTGCCCCACATTGAACGGGAAGAGTATTTTGCCCATAATTCTTATCTCGGAAAACATTTATAATTGATTCTTGCGCCTAAAGTGGCATTTTTCCATGCTTAACAGATTCCTCAAGTCCGAATGAGAAAAAAATGAAGTCGTATTTTTCGTACCGGTTATGCCCTGAATTGAAGATGAAATGTGTTTTTGGTATAACGCTTGGCCCGAAAAACATTTCTAAATGGTTCTTGTGCCTAAAGAGAGTTTTTCCATGCTCCACAGCTCTGTAACGTCATAATGTGGAAAAAGTGAAGTTGGATTTTTCGTGCTATTAGTGCCCTACATTGAACGTGAAGATTATTTTGCCCATAATTCTTATCTTGGAAAACATTTATGATTGATTCTTGCGCTAAAGTGTTTTTTTCCAAGCTTAATGATTCCTCAAGTCCGAATGGGAAAAAAATGAAGTCGGATTTTTCGTACTAGTTATGCCCTACATTGAAGGTGAAATGTGTTTTTGGCATGACTCTTGGACCGAAAAATATTTTACGAACGATTCTTGTGCCTAAAGTGGTTTTTTCCATGCTCCATGACTCGTAATGTCATAATGTGGAAAAAATGAAGTTGGATTTTTCGTGCAAGTAGTGCCCTACATTGAACGTGTAGAGTATTTTGCCCATAATTCTTATGTCGGAAAACATTTATGATTGATTCTTGCGCCTAAAGTGGCATTTTTCCATGCTTAACATATTTCTCAAGTCCGAATGGGAAAAAAATGAAGTCGTATTTTTCGTACTAGTTGTGCCTTACATTGAAGCTGAAAAGTGTTTTTGGCATAACTCTTAACCCGAAAAACATTTCTAAACGATTCTTGTGGCAAAAGTGGTTTTTTCCATGCTCCACATCTCTGTAACGTCATAATGTGGAAAAAATGAAGTTGGATTTTTCGTGCAAGTAGTGCCCTACATTGAACATGAAGAGTATTTTGCCCATAATTCTTTTCTCGGAAAACATTTATGATCGATTCTTGCGCCTAAAGTGGCATTTTTCCATGATTAACAGATTCCTCAAGTCCGAATGCGAAAAAAATAAAGTCATATTTTTCGTACCGGTTATGCCCTGAATTGAAGCTGAAATGTGTTTTTGGTATAACGCTTGGCCCGAAAAACATTTCTAATCGGTTCTTGCGCCTAAAGTGGCATTTTTCCATGCTCAACAGATTCCTTAAGTCCGAATGGGAAAAAAATGAAGTCCGATTTTTTGGTACTAGTTGTGCTCTACATTGAAGCTGAAAAGTATTTTTGGCATAACTCTTAACCCGAAAAACATTTCTAAACGATTCTTGTGGCCAAAGTGGTTTTTTCAATGCTCCACATCTCAGTAACATCATAATGTGGAAAAATTAAGTTGGATTTTTCGTGCAAGTAGTGCCCTACATTGAACGTGAAGAGTATTTTGCCGATAATTCATATCTCGGAAAACATTTATGATTGATTCTTGCGCCTAAAGTGGCATTTTTCCATGCTTAACATATTTCTCAAGTCCGAATGGGAAAAAAATGAAGTCGGATTTTTCGTACTAGTTGTGCCTTACATTGAAGCTGAAAAGTGTTTTTGGCATAACTCTTAACCCGAAAAACATTTCTAAACGATTCTTGTGGCCAAAGTGGTTTTTTCCATGCTCCACATCTACGTAACGTCATAATGTGGAAAAAATGAAGTTGGATTTTTCGTGCAAGTAGTGCCCTACATTGAACGTGAAGAGTATTTTGCCCATAATTCTTATCTCGGAAAACATTTATGATTGATTCTTGCGCCTAAAGTGGCATTTTTCCATGCTTAACAAATTCCTCAAGTCCGAATGGGAAAAAAATGAAGTCGTATATTTCGTACCGGTTATGCCCTAAATTGAAACAGAAATGTGTTTTTGGTATAACGCTTGGCCCGAAAAACATTTCTAAACGATTCTTGTGCCTAAAGAGGGTTTTTCCATGCTCCACAGCTCTGTAACGTCATAATGTGGAAAAAGTGAAGTTGGATTTTTCGTGCTATTAGTGCCCTACATTGAACGTGAAGATTAATTTGGCCATAATTCTTATCTCGGAAAACATTTATGATTGATTCTTGCGCTAAAGTGTCTTTTTCCAAGCTTAACAGTTTCCTCAAGTCTGAATGGGAGAAAAATGAAGTCTGATCTTTCGTACTAGTTATGCCCTACATTGAAGCTGAAATGTGTTTTTGGCATGACTCTTGGACCGAAAAATATTTCCGAACGATTCTTGTGCCTAAAGTGGTTTTTTCCATGCCCCACAGCTCTGTAACGTCATAATGTGGAAAAAATGAAGTTGGATTTTTCGTGCAAGTAGTGCCCTACATTGAACGTGTAGAGTATTTTGCCCATAATTCTTATGCCGGAAAACATTTATGATTGATTCTTGCGCCTAAAGTGGCTTTTTCCATGCTTAATGATTCCTCAAGTCCGGAATGGGAAAAAAATGAAGTCGGATTTTTCGTACTAGTTGTGCCCTACATTGAAGCTGAAAAGTGTTTTTGGCATAACTCTTAACCTGAAAAACATTTCTGAACGATTCTTGTGCCTAAAGTGGTTTTTTTCCTACTCGACTGCTACGTCAAGTCAAAATGTGGAAAAAATGAAGTTGGATTTTTCGTGCAAGTAGTGCCCTACATCGAACGTGAAGAGTATTTTGCCCATAACTCTTATCTCGGAAAACATTTATGATTGATTCTTGCGCCTAAAGTGGCATTTTACCATGATCAACAGATTCCTCAAGTCCGAATGGGTAAAAAATGAAGTCGGATTTTTCGTACTAGTTGTGCTCTACATTGAAGCTGAAAAGTGTTTTTGGCATAACTCTTAGCCCGAAAATATTTCTAAACGATTGTTGTGCCTAAAGTGGTGTTTTTCCATGCTCCACAACCCCGTCAAGTCAGAATGTGGAAAAAATGAAGTTGGATTTTTCGTGCAAGTAGTGCCCTACATTGAACGTGAAGAGTATTTTGCCGATAATTCTTATCTCGGAAAACATTTATGATTGATTCTTGCGCCTAAAGTGGCATTTTTCCATGCTTAACATATTTCTCAAGTCCGAATGGGATATAAATGAAGTCATATTTTTCGTACTAGTTGTGCCTTACATTGAAGCTGAAAAGTGTTTTTGGCATAACTCTTAACCCGAAAAACATTTCTAAACGATTCTTGTGGCCAAAGTGGTTTTTTCAATGCTCCACATCTCTGTAACGTCATAATGTGGAAAAAATGAAGTTGGATTTTTCGTGCAAGTAGTGCCCTACATTGAACGTGAAGAGTATTTTGCCCATAATTCTTATCTCGGAAAACATTTATGATTGATTCTTGCTCCTAAAGTGGCATTTTTCCATGCTTAATGTAAATCCTCAAGTCCGAATGGGAAATAATGAAGTCGTATTTTTAATGCATCTGAATTGAAGGCGAAATGTGTTTTTGGTATAACGCTTTGCCCGAAAAACATTTCTAATCGGTTCTTGCGCCTAAAGTGGCATTTTGCCATGCTCAACAGATTCCATAAGTCCGAATGGGAAAAAAATGAAGTCGGATTTTTTGGTACTAGTTGTGCTCTACATTGAAGCTGAAAAGTATTTTTGGCATAACTCTTAACCCGAAAAACATTTCTAAACGATTCTTGTGGCCAAAGTGGTTTTTTCAATGCTCCACATCTCAGTAACATCATAGTATGGAAAAATTAAGTTGGATTTTTCGTGCAAGTAGTGCCCTACATTGAACGTGAAGAGTATTTTGCCGATAATTCATATCTCGGAAAACATTTATGATTGATTCTTGCGCCTAAAGTGGTATTTTTCCATGCTTAACATATTTCTCAAGTCCGAATGGGAAAAAAATGAAGTCGGATTTTTCGTACTAGTTGTGCCTTACATTGAAGCTGAAAAGTGTTTTTGGCATAACTCTTAACCCGAAAAACATTTCAAAACGATTCTTGTGGCCAAAGTGGTTTTTTCCATGCTCCACATCTCTGTAACGTCATAATGTGGAAAAAATTGAAGTTGGATTTTTCGTGCAAGTAGTGCCCTACATTGAACGTGAAGAGTATTTTGCCCATAATTCTTATCTCGGAAAACATTTATGATTGATTCTTGCGCCTGAAGTGGCATTTTTCCATGCTTAACAGATTCCACAAGTCCGAATGGGAAAAAAATGAAGTCGTATTTTTCGTACCGGTTATGCCCTAAATTGAAGCTGAAATGTGTTTTTGGTATAACGCTTGGCCCGAAAAACATTTCTAAACGATTCTTCGCCTAAAGAGGGTTTTTCCATGCTCCACGGCTACGTAACGTCATAATGTGGAAAAAGTGAAGTTGGATTTTTCGTGCTATTAGTGCCCTTCATTGAACGTGAAGATTAATTTGGCCATAATTCTTATCTCGGAAAACATTTATGATTGATTCTTGCGCTAAAGTGTCTTTTTCCAAGCTTAACAGATTCCTCAAGTCTGAATGGGAGAAAAATGAAGTCGGATTTTACGTACTAGTTATGCCCTACATTGAAGCTGAAATGTGTTTTTGGCACGACTCTTGGACCGAAAAATATTTACGAACGATTCTTGTGCCTAAAGTGGTTTTTTCCATGCTCCACGACTCCGTAACGTCATAATGTGGAAAAAATGAAGTTGGATTTTTCGTGCAAGTAGTGCCCTACATTGAACGTGATGAGTATTTTGCCCATAATTCTTATGTCGGAAAACATTTATGATTGATTCTTGCGCCTAAAGTGGCTTTTTCCATGCTTAACAGATTCCTCAAGTCCGAATGGGAATAAAATAAAGTCGGATTTTTCGTACTAGTTGTGCCCTACATTGAAGCTGAAAAGTGTTTTTGGCAAAACTCTTAACCTGAAAAACATTTCTGAACGATTCTTGTGCCTAAAGTGGTTTTTTTCCTACTCGACTGCTCCGTCAAGTCAAAATGTGGAAAAAATGAAGTTGGATTTTTCGTGCAAGTAGTGCCCAACATCGAACGTGAAGAGTATTTTGCCCATAACTCTTATCTCGGAAAACATTTATGATTGATTCTTGCGCCTAAAGTGGCATTTTACCATGATCAACAGATTCCTCAAGTCTGAATGGGTAAAAAATGAAGTCGGATTTTTCGTACTAGTTGTGCTCTACATTGAAGCTGAAAAGTGTTTTTGGCATAACTCTTAGCCCGAAAATATTTCTAAACGATTGTTGAGCCTAAAGTGGTGTTTTTCCATGCTCCACAACCCCGTCAAGTCAGAATGTGGAAAAAATGAAATTGGATTTATCGTGCAAGTAGTGCCCTACATTGAACGTGAAGAGTATTTTGCCAATAATTCTTATCTCGGAAAACATTTATGATTGATTCTTGCGCCTAAAGTGGCATTTTTCCATGCTTAACATATTTCTCAAGTCCGAATGGGAAAAAAATGAAGTCATATTTTTCGTACTTGTTGTGCCTTACATTGAAGTCGAAAAGTGTTTTTGGCATAACTCTTAACCCGAAAAACATTTCTAAACGATTCTTGTGGCCAAAGTGGTTTTTTTCAATGCTCCACATCTCAGTAACGTCATAATGTGGAAAAAATAAGTTGGAATTTACGTGCAAGTAGTGCCCTACATTGAACGTGAAGTGTATTTTGCCCATAATTCTTATTTCGGAAAACATTTATGATTGATTCTTGCGCCTAAAGTGGCATTTTTCCATGCTTAACATATTTCTCAAGTCCGAATGGGAAAAAAATGAAGTCGGATTTTTCGTACTTGTTGTGCCTTACATTGAAGCTGAAAAGTGTTTTTGGCATAACTCTTAACCCGAAAAACATTTCTAAACGATTCTTGTGGCCAAAGTGGTTTTTTCAATGCTCCACATCTCTGTAACGTCATAATGTGGAAAAAATGAAGTTGGATTTTTCGTGCAAGTAGTGCCCTACATTGAACGTGAAGAGTATTTTGCCCATAATTCTTATCTTGGAAAACATTTATGATTGATTCTTGCTCCTAAAGTGGCATTTTTCCATGCTTAACAGAATCCTCAAGTCCGAATGGGAAATAATGAAGTCGTATTTTTCGTACCGGTTATGCCCTGAATTGAAGCTGAAATGTGTTTTTGGTATAACGCTTGGCCCGAAAAACATTTCTAATCGGTTCTTGCGCCTAAAGTGGCATTTTGCCATGCTCAACAGATTCCTTAAGTCCGAATGGGAAAAAAAATGAAGTCGGATTTTTTGGTACTGGTTGTGCTCTACATTGAAGTGAAAAGTATTTTTGGCATAACTCTTAACCCGGAAAACATTTCTAAACGATTCTTGTGGCCAAAGTGGTTTTTTCAATGATCCACATCTCGGTAACATCATAATATGGAAAAATTAAGTTGGATTTTTCGTGCAAGTAGTGCCCTACATTGAACGTGAAGAGTATTTTGCCGATAATTCATATCTCGGAAAACATTTATGATTGATTCTTGCGCCTAAAGTGGCATTTTTCCATGCTTAACATATTTCTCAAGTCCGAATGGGAAAAAAATGATGTCGGATTTTTCGTACTAGTTGTGCCTTACATTGAAGGCGAAAAGTGTTTTTGGCATAACTCTTAACCCGAAAAACATTTCTAAACGATTCTTGTGGCCAAAGTGGTTTTTTCCATGCTCCACATCTACGTAACGTCATAATGTGGATAAATTGAAGTTGGATTTTTCGTGCAAGTAGTGCCCTACATTGAACGTGAAGAGTATTTTGCCCATAATTCTTATCTCGGAAAACATTTATGATTGATTCTTGCGCCTGAAGTGGCATTTTTCCATGCTTAATGATTCCTCAAGTCCGAATGGGAAAAAAATGAAGTCGTATTTTTCGTACCGGTTATGCCCTAAATTGAAGCTGAAATGTGTTTTTGGTATAACGCTTGGCCCGAAAAACATTTCTAAACGATTCTTCTGCCTAAAGAGGGTTTTTCCATGCTCCACAGCTCTGTAACGTCATAATGTGGAAAAAGTGAAGTTGGATTTTTCGTGCTATTAGTGCCCTTCATTGAACGTGAAGATTAATTTGGCCATAATTCTTATCTCGGAAAACATTTATCATTGATTCTTGCGCTAAAGTGTCTTTTTCCAAGCTTAACAGATTCCTCAAGTCTGAATGGGAGAAAAATGAAGTCGGATTTTTCGTACTAGTTATGCCCTACATTGAAGTGAAATGTGTTTTTGGCATGACTCTTGGACCGAAAAATATTTCCGAACGATTCTTGTGCCTAAAGTGGTTTTTTCCATGCTCCACGGCTCCGTAACGTCATAATGTGGAAAAAATGAAGTTGGATTTTTCGTGCAAGTAGTGCCCTACATTGAACGTGAAGTGTATTTTGCCCATAATTCTTATTTCGGAAAACATTTATGATTGATTCTTGCGCCTAAAGTGGCATTTTTCCATGCTTAACATATTTCTCAAGTCCGAATGGGAAAAAAATGAAGTCGGATTTTTCGTACTTGTTGTGCCTTACATTGAAGCTGAAAAGTGTTTTTGGCATAACTCTTAACCCGAAAAACATTTCTAAACGATTCTTGTGGCCAAAGTGGTTTTTTCCATGCTCCACATCTCTGTAACGTCATAATGTGGATAAATTGAAGTTGGATTTTTCGTGCAAGTAGTGCCCTACATTGAACGTGAAGAGTATTTTGCCCATAATTCTTATCTCGGAAAACATTTATGATTGATTCTTGCGCCTGAAGTGGCATTTTCCATGCTTAATGATTCCTCAAGTCCGAATGGGAAAAAAATGAAGTCGTATTTTTCGTACTAGTTATGCCCTAAATTGAAGCTGAAATGTGTTTTTGGTATAACGCTTGGCCCGAAAAACATTTCTAAACGATTCTTCTGCCTAAAGAGGGTTTTTCCATGCTCCACAGCTCTGTAACGTCATAATGTGGAAAAAGTGAAGTTGGATTTTTCGTGCTATTAGTGCCCTTCATTGAACGTGAAGATTAATTTGGCCATAATTCTTATCTCGGAAAACATTTATCATTGATTCTTGCGCTAAAGTGTCTTTTTCCAAGCTTAACGTATTCCTCAAGTCCGAATGGGAGAAAAATGAAGTCGGATTTTTCGTACTAGTTATGCCCTACATTGAAGTGAAATGTGTTTTTGGCATGACTCTTGGACCGAAAAATATTTCCGAACGATTCTTGTGCCTAAAGTGGTTTTTTTCCATGCTCCACAGCTCTGTAACGTCATAATGTGGAAAAAATGAAGTTGGATTTTTCGTGCAAGTAGTGCCCTACATTGAACGTGAAGTGTATTTTGCCCATAATTCTTATTTCGGAAAACATTTATGATTGATTCTTGCGCCTAAAGTGGCATTTTTCCATGCTTAACATATTTCTCAAGTCCGAATGGGAAAAAAATGAAGTCGGATTTTTCGTACTTGTTGTGCCTTACATTGAAGCCGAAAAGTGTTTTTGGCATAACTCTTAACCCGAAAAACATTTCTAAACGATTCTTGTGGCCAAAGTGGTTTTTTCAATGCTCCACATCTCTGTAACGTCATAATGTGGAAAAAATGAAGTTGGATTTTTCGTGCAAGTAGTGCCCTACATTGAACGTGAAGAGTATTTTGCCCATAATTCTTATCTTGGAAAACATTTATGATTGATTCTTGCTCCTAAAGTGGCATTTTTCCATGCTTAACAGAATCCTCAAGTCCGAATGGGAAATAATGAAGTCGTATTTTTCGTACCGGTTATGCCCTGAATTGAAGCTGAAATGTGTTTTTGGTATAACGCTTGGCCCGAAAAACATTTCTAATCGGTTCTTGCGCCTAAAGTGGCATTTTGCCATGCTCAACAGATTCCTTAAGTCCGAATGGGAAAAAAATGAAGTCGGATTTTTTGGTACTGGTTGTGCTCTACATTGAAGCTGAAAAGTATTTTTGGCATAACTCTTAACCCGGAAAACATTTCTAAACGATTCTTGTGGCCAAAGTGGTTTTTTCAATGATCCACATCTCAGTAACATCATAATATGGAAAAATTAAGTTGGATTTTTCGTGCAAGTAGTGCCCTACATTGAACGTGAAGAGTATTTTGCCGATAATTCATATCTCGGAAAACATTTATGATTGATTCTTGCGCCCTAAAGTGGCATTTTTCCATGCTTAACATATTTCTCAAGTCCGAATGGGAAAAAAATGATGTCGGATTTTTCGTACTAGTTGTGCCTTACATTGAAGCTGAAAAGTGTTTTTGGCATAACTCTTAACCCGAAAAACATTTCTAAACGATTCTTGTGGCCAAAGTGGTTTTTTCCATGCTCCACATCTCTCGTAACGTCATAATGTGGATAAATTGAAGTTGGATTTTTCGTGCAAGTAGTGCCCTACATTGAACGTGAAGAGTATTTTGCCCATAATTCTTATCTCGGAAAACATTTATGATTGATTCTTGCGCCTGAAGTGGCATTTTTCCATGCTTAATGATTCCTCAAGTCCGAATGGGAAAAAAATGAAGTCGTATTTTTCGTACTAGGTTATGCCCTAAATTGAAGCCGAAATGTGTTTTTGGTATAACGCTTGGCCCGAAAAACATTTCTAAACGATTCTTCTGCCTAAAGAGGGTTTTTCCATGCTCCACAGCTCTGTAACGTCATAATGTGGAAAAAGTGAAGTTGGATTTTTCGTGCTATTAGTGCCCTTCATTGAACGTGAAGATTAATTTGGCCATAATTCTTATCTCGGAAAACATTTATCATTGATTCTTGCGCTAAAGTGTCTTTTTCCAAGCTTAACTGATTCCTCAAGTCCGAATGGGAGAAAAATGAAGTCGGATTTTTCGTACTAGTTATGCCCTACATTGAAGCTGAAATGTGTTTTTTGGCATGACTCTTGGACCGAAAAATATTTTCGAACGATTCTTGTGCCTAAAGTGGTTTTTTCCATGCTCCACAGCTACGTAACGTCATAATGTGGAAAAAATGAAGTTGGATTTTTCGTGCAAGTAGTGCGCTACATTGAACGTGAAGAGTGTTTTGCCCATAATTCTTATGTCGGAAAACATTTATGATTGATTCTTGCGCCTAAAGTGGCTTTTTCCATGCTTAACAGATTCCTCAAGTCCGAATGGGAAAAAAATAAAGTCGGATTTTTCGTACTAGTTGTGCCCTACATTGAAGCTGAAAAGTGTTTTTGGCATAACTCTTAACCTGAAAAAGATTTCTGAACGATTCTTGTGCCTAAAGTGGTTTTTTTCCTACTCCACTGCTCAGTCAAGTCAAAATGTGGAAAAAATGAAGTTGGATTTTTCGTGCAAGTAGTGCCCTACATCGAACGTGAAGAGTATTTTGCCCATAACTCTTATCTCGGAAAACATTTATGATTGATTCTTGCGCCTAAAGTGGCATTTTACCATGATCAATGATTCCTCAAGTCCGAATGGGTAAAAAATGAAGTCGGATTTTTCGTACTAGTTGTGCTCTACATTGAAGTCGAAAAGTGTTTTTGGCATAACTCTTAGCCCGAAAATATTTCTAAACGATTGTTGAGCCTAAAGTGGTGTTTTTCCATGCTCCACAACCCCGTCAAGTCGAATGTGGAAAAAATGAAGTTGGATTTTTCGTGCAAGTAGTGCCCTACATTGAACGTGAAGAGTATTTTGCCGATAATTCTTATCTCGGAAAACATTTATGATTGATTCTTGCGCCTAAAGTGGCATTTTTCCATGCTTAACATATTTCTCAAGTCCGAATGGGAAAAAAATGAAGTCATATTTTTCGTACTAGTTGTGCCCTTACATTGAAGTGAAAAGTGTGTTTTGGCATAACTCTTAACCCGAAAAACATTTCTAAACGATTCTTGTGGCCAAAGTGGTTTTTTCAATGCTCCACATCTCGTAACGTCATAATGTGGAAAAAATAAGTTGGAATTTTCGTGCAAGTAGTGCGTACATTGAACGTGAAGTGTATTTTGCCCATAATTCTTATTTCGGAAAACATTTATGATTGATTCTTGCGCCTAAAGTGGCATTTTTCCATGCTTAACATATTTCTCAAGTCCGAATGGGAAAAAAATGAAGTCGGATTTTTTCGTACTAGTTGTGCCTTACATTGAAGTTGAAAAGTGTTTTTGGCATAACTCTTAACCCGAAAAACATTTCTAAACGATTCTTGTGGCCAAAGTGGTTTTTTCCATGCTCCACATCTCTCGTAACGTCATAATGTGGAAAAAATGAAGTTGGATTTTTTGTGCAAGTAGTGCCCTACATTGAACGTGAAGAGTATTTTGCCCATAATTCTTATCTCGGAAAACATTTATGATTGATTCTTGCGCCTAAAGTGGCATTTTTTCATGCTTAACGGAATCCTCAAGTCCGAATGGGAAAAAATGAAGTCATATTTTTCGTAGGTTATTTGCCCCGAAATTAAGTGAAATGTGTTTTTGGTATAACGCTTGTCCGAAAAACATTTCTAAACGGTTCTTGCGCCTAAAGTGGCATTTTTCCATGCTCAATGATTCCTTAAGTCCTAATGGGAAAAAAATGAAGTCGGATTTTTTTGGTACTAGTTGTGCTCTACATTGAAGTGAAAAGTATTTTTGGCATAACTTTTAACCCGAAAAACATTTCTAAACGATTCTTGTCGCCAAAGTGGTTTTTTTAATGCTCCCAATCTCGATAACATCATAATTTTTCGTGCAAGTAGTGCCCTACATTAAACGTGAAAAGTATTTTGCCGATAATTCTTATCTCGGAAAACATTTATGATTGATTCTTGCGCCTAAAGTTGCATTTTTCCATGCTTAATGATTCCTCAAGTCCTAATGGGAAAAAAATGATGTCGGATTTTTCGTACTAGTTGTGCCTTACATTGAAGCTGAAAAGTGTTTTTGGCATAACTCTTAACCCGAAAAACATTTCTAAACGATTCTTGTGGCCAAAGTGGTTTTTTCCATGCTCCACATCTCTGTAACGTCATAATGTGGAAAAATTGAAGTTGGATTTTTCGTGCAAGTAGTGCCCTACATTGAACGTGAAGAGTATTTTGCCCATAATTCTTATCTCGGAAAACATTTATGATTGATTCTTGCGCCTGAAGTGGCATTTTTCCATGCTTAACAGATTCCTCAAGTCCGAATGGGAAAAAAATGAAGTCGTATTTTTCGTACCGGTTATGCCCTAAATTGAAGTGAAATGTGTTTTTGGTATAACGCTTGGCCCGAAAAAACATTTCTAAACGATTCTTCCGCCTAAAGAGGGTTTTTCCATGCTCCACGGCTCACGTAACGTCATAATGTGGAAAAAGTGAAGTTGGATTTTTCGTGCTATTAGTGCCCTTCATTGAACGTGAAGATTAATTTGGCCATAATTCTTATCTCGGAAAACATTTATCATTGATTCTTGCGCTAAAGTGTCTTTTTCCAAGCTTAACAGATTCCTCAAGTCTGAATGGGAGAAAAATGAAGTCGGATTTTTCGTACTAGTTATGCCCTACATTGAAGCTGAAATGTGTTTTTGGCATGACTCTTGACCGAAAAAATATTTATGAACGATTCTTGTGCCTAAAGTGGTTTTTTCCATGCTCCACAGCTCTGTAACGTCATAATGTGGAAAAAATGAAGTTGGATTTTTCGTGCAAGTAGTGCCCTACATTGAACGTGATGAGTATTTTGCCCATAATTCTTATGTCGGAAAACATTTATGATTGATTCTTGCGCCTAAAGTGGCTTTTTCCATGCTTAACGGATTCCTCAAGTCCGAATGGGAAAAAAAATAAAGTCGGATTTTTCGTACTAGTTGTGCCCTACATTGAAGCTGAAAAGTGTTTTTGGCATAACTCTTAACCTGAAAAAGATTTTGAACGATTCTTGTGCCTAAAGTGGTTTTTTTTCCTACTCGATTGCTCCGTCAAGTCAAAATGTGGAAAAAATGAAGTTGGATTTTTCGTGCAAGTAGTGCCCTACATCGAACGTGAAGAGTATTTTGCCCATAACTCTTATCTCGGAAAACATTTATGATTGATTCTTGCGCCTAAAGTGGCATTTTACCATGATCACATGATTCCTCAAGTCCGAATGGGTAAAAAATGAAGTCGGATTTTTCGTACTAGTTGTGCTCTACATTGAAGTCTGAAAAGTGTTTTTGGCATAACTCTTAGCCCGAAAATATTTCTAAACGATTGTTGAGCCTAAAGTGGTGTTTTTCCATGCTCCACAACCCCGTCAAGTCAGAATGTGGAAAAAATGAAATTGGATTTATCGTGCAAGTAGTGCCCTACATTGAACGTGAAGAGTATTTTGCCAATAATTCTTATCTCGGAAAACATTTATGATTGATTCTTGCGCCTAAAGTGGCATTTTTCCATGCTTAACATATTTCTCAAGTCCGAATGGGAAAAAAATGAAGTCATATTTTTCGTACTAGTTGTGCCTTACATTGAAGCTGAAAAGTGTTTTTGGCATAACTCTTAACCCGAAAAACATTTCTAAACGATTCTTGTGGCCAAAGTGGTTTTTTCCATGCTCCACATCTCACGTAACGTCATAATGTGGAAAAATTGAAGTTGGATTTTTCGTGCAAGTAGTGCCCTACATTGAACGTGAAGAGTATTTTGCCCATAATTCTTATCTCGGAAAACATTTATGATTGATTCTTGCGCTGAAGTGGCATTTTTCCATGCTTAACGGATTCCTCAAGTCCGAATGGGAAAAAAAATGAAGTCGTATTTTTCGTACCTAGGTTATGCCCTAAATTGAAGGTGAAATGTGTTTTTGGTATAACGCTTGGCCCGAAAAACATTTCTAAACGATTCTTCTGCCTAAAGAGGGTTTTTCCATGCTCCACATCTC
Source organism: Beta corolliflora (assembly GCA_947648045.1). NCBI lineage: Eukaryota > Viridiplantae > Streptophyta > Magnoliopsida > Caryophyllales > Amaranthaceae > Beta > Beta corolliflora. The sequence goes on from CANSZD010002072.1 coordinate 401,961, forward strand.
CGTAACGTCATAATGTGGAAAAAAGTGAAGTTGGATTTTTCGTGCTATTAGTGCCCTTCATTGAACGTGAAGATTAATTTGGCCATAATTCTTATCTCGGAAAACATTTATCATTGATTCTTGCGCTAAAGTGTCTTTTTCCAAGCTTAACAGATTCCTCAAGTCTGAATGGGAGAAAAATGAAGTCGGATTTTTCGTACTAGTTATGCCCTACATTGAAGCTGAAATGTGTTTTTGGCATGACTCTTGGACCGAAAAATATTTCTGAACGATTCTTGTGCCTAAAGTGGTTTTTTCCATGCTCCACAGGCTACGTAACGTCATAATGTGGAAAAAATGAAGTTGGATTTTTCGTGCAAGTAGTGCGCTACATTGAACGTGAAGAGTATTTTGCCCATAATTCTTATGTCGGAAAACATTTATGATTGATTCTTGCGCCTAAAGTGGCTTTTTCCATGCTTAACAGATTCCTCAAGTCCGAATGGGAAAAAAATAAAGTCGGATTTTTCGTACTAGTTGTGCCCTACATTGAAGCTGAAAAGTGTTTTTGGCATAACTCTTAACCCGAAAAGATTTCGTAACGATTCTTGTGCCTAAAGTGGTTTTTTCCTACTGCATGCTCCGTCAAGTCAAAATGTGGAAAAAATGAAGTTGGATTTTTCGTGCAAGTAGTGCCCTACATCGAACGTGAAGAGTATTTTGCCCATAACTCTTATCTCGGAAAACATTTATGATTGATTCTTGCGCCTAAAGTGGCATTTTACCATGATCAACAGATTCCTCAAGTCCGAATGGGTAAAAAATGAAGTCGGATTTTTCGTACTAGTTGTGCTCTACATTGAAGCTGAAAAGTGTTTTTGGCATAACTCTTAGCCCGAAAATATTTCTAAACGATTGTTGAGCCTAAAGTGGGTGTTTTTCCATGCTCCACAACCCCGTCAAGTCGAATGTGGAAAAAATGAAATTGGATTTATCGTGCAAGTAGTGCCCTACATTGAACGTGAAGAGTATTTTGCCAATAATTCTTATCTCGGAAAACATTTATGATTGATTCTTGCGCCTAAAGTGGCATTTTTCCATGCTTAACATATTTCTCAAGTCCGAATGGGAAAAAAATGAAGTCATATTTTTCGTACTAGTTGTGCCTTACATTGAAGTGAAAAGTGTTTTTGGCATAACTCTTAACCCGAAAAACATTTCTAAACGATTCTTGTGGCCAAAGTGGTTTTTTCAATGCTCCACATCTCTCGTAACGTCATAATGTGGAAAAAATAAGTTGGAATTTACGTGCAAGTAGTGCCCTACATTGAACGTGAAGTGTATTTTGCCCATAATTCTTATTTCGGAAAACATTTATGATTGATTCTTGCGCCTAAAGTGGCATTTTTCCATGCTTAACATATTTCTCAAGTCCGAATGGGAAAAAAATGAAGTCGGATTTTTCGTACTTGTTGTGCCTTACATTGAAGTGAAAAGTGTTTTTGGCATAACTCTTAACCCGAAAAACATTTCTAAACGATTCTTGTGGCCAAAGTGGTTTTTTCAATGCTCCACATCTCGTAACGTCATAATGTGGAAAAAATGAAGTTGGATTTTTCGTGCAAGTAGTGCCCTACATTGAACGTGAAGAGTATTTTGCCCATAATTCTTATCTTGGAAAACATTTATGATTGATTCTTGCTCCTAAAGTGGCATTTTTCCATGCTTAATGAATCCTCAAGTCCGAATGGGAAATAATGAAGTCGTATTTTTCGTACCGGTTATGCCCTGAATTGAAGCTGAAATGTGTTTTTGGTATAACGCTTGGCCCGAAAAACATTTCTAATCGGTTCTTGCGCCTAAAGTGGCATTTTTGCCATGCTAAACATTTCCAAAGGAAAAATTAAGTCGGAATGGGATTGTTTGTGCTCTACATTGAAGCGAAAAGTATTTTTGGCATAACTGTTAACCCGAAAAACATTTCTAAACGATTCTTGTGGCCAAAGTGGTTTTTTCAATGATCCACATCTCAGTAACATCATAATATGGAAAAATTAAGTTGGATTTTTCGTGCAAGTAGTGCCCTACATTGAACGTGAAGAGTATTTTTGCCGATAATTCATATCTCGGAAAACATTTATGATTGATTCTTGCGCCTAAAGTGGCATTTTTCCATGCTTAACATATTTCTCAAGTCCGAATGGGAAAAAAATGATGTCGGATTTTTCGTACTAGTTGTGCCTTACATTGAAGCTGAAAAGTGTTTTTGGCATAACTCTTAACCCGAAAAACATTTCTAAACGATTCTTGTGGCCAAAGTGGTTTTTTCCATGCTCCACATCTCTGTAACGTCATAATGTGGAAAAATTGAAGTTGGATTTTTCGTGCAAGTAGTGCCCTACATTGAACGTGAAGAGTATTTTGCCCATAATTCTTATCTCGGAAAACATTTATGATTGATTCTTGCGCCTGAAGTGGCATTTTTCCATGCTTAACAGATTCCTCAAGTCCGAATGGGAAAAAAATGAAGTCGTATTTTTCGTACTAGGTTATGCCCTAAATTGAAGTCGAAATGTGTTTTTTGGTATAACGCTTGGCCCGAAAAAACATTTCTAAACGATTCTTCCGCCTAAAGAGGGTTTTTCCATGCTCCACGGCTCGTAACGTCATAATGTGGAAAAAGTGAAGTTGGATTTTTCGTGCTATTAGTGCCCTTCATTGAACGTGAAGATTAATTTGGCCATAATTCTTATCTCGGAAAACATTTATCATTGATTCTTGCGCTAAAGTGTCTTTTTCCAAGCTTAACAGATTCCTCAAGTCTGAATGGGAGAAAAATGAAGTCGGATTTTTCGTACTAGTTATGCCCTACATTGAAGCTGAAATGTGTTTTTGGCATGACTCTTGGACCGAAAAATATTTCTGAACGATTCTTGTGCCTAAAGTGGTTTTTTCCATGCTCCACAGCTCTGTAACGTCATAATGTGGAAAAAATGAAGTTGGATTTTTCGTGCAAGTAGTGCGCTACATTGAACGTGAAGAGTATTTTGCCCATAATTCTTATGTCGGAAAACATTTATGATTGATTCTTGCGCCTAAAGTGGCTTTTTCCATGCTTAATGATTCCTCAAGTCCGAATGGGAAAAAAATAAAGTCGGATTTTTCGTACTAGTTGTGCCCTACATTGAAGCTGAAAAGTGTTTTTGGCATAACTCTTAACCTGAAAAAGATTTCAGAACGATTCTTGTGCCTAAAGTGGTTTTTTTCCTACTCGACTGCTCCGTCAAGTCAAAATGTGGAAAAAATGAAGTTGGATTTTTCGTGCAAGTAGTGCCCTACATCGAACGTGAAGAGTATTTTGCCCATAACTCTTATCTCGGAAAACATTTATGATTGATTCTTGCGCCTAAAGTGGCATTTTACCATGATCAACAGATTCCTCAAGTCCGAATGGGTAAAAAATGAAGTCGGATTTTTCGTACTAGTTGTGCTCTACATTGAAGCTGAAAAGTGTTTTTGGCATAACTCTTAGCCCGAAAATATTTCTAAACGATTGTTGAGCCTAAAGTGGTGTTTTTCCATGCTCCACAACCCCGTCAAGTCAGAATGTGGAAAAAATGAAGTTGGATTTTTCGTGCAAGTAGTGCCCTACATTGAACGTGAAGAGTATTTTGCCGATAATTCTTATCTCGGAAAACATTTATGATTGATTCTTGCGCCTAAAGTGGCATTTTTCCATGCTTAACATATTTCTCAAGTCCGAATGGGAAAAAAATGAAGTCATATTTTTCGTACTAGTTGTGCCTTACATTGAAGCTGAAAAGTGTTTTTGGCATAACTCTTAACCCGAAAAACATTTCTAAACGATTCTTGTGGCCAAAGTGGTTTTTTCAATGCTCCACATCTCAGTAACGTCATAATGTGGAAAAAATAAGTTGGAATTTTCGTGCAAGTAGTGCGTACATTGAACGTGAAGTGTATTTTGCCCATAATTCTTATTTCGGAAAACATTTATGATTGATTCTTGCGCCTAAAGTGGCATTTTTCCATGCTTAACATATTTCTCAAGTCCGAATGGGAAAAAAATGAAGTCGGATTTTTCGTACTAGTTGTGCCTTACATTGAAGCTGAAAAGTGTTTTTGGCATAACTCTTAACCCGAAAAACATTTCTAAACGATTCTTGTGGCCAAAGTGGTTTTTTCCATGCTCCACATCTCTGTAACGTCATAATGTGGAAAAAATGAAGTTGGATTTTTTGTGCAAGTAGTGCCCTACATTGAACGTGAAGAGTATTTTGCCCATAATTCTTATCTCGGAAAACATTTATGATTGATTCTTGCGCCTAAAGTGGCATTTTTTCATGCTTAACAGAATCCTCAAGTCCGAATAGGAAAAAAATGAAGTCATATTTTTCGTACTAGTTGCTGCCTTAATTGAAGCTGAAATGTGTTTTTGGTATAACGCTTCGCCCGAAAAACATTTCTAAACGGTTCTTGCGCCTAAAGTGGCATTTTTCCATGCTCAATCGATTCCTTAAGTCCTAATGGGAAAAAAAATGAAGTCGGATTTTTTGGTACTAGTTGTGCTCTACATTAAGGCGAAAAGTATTTTTGGCATAACTTTTAACCCGAAAAACATTTCTAAACGATTCTTGTCGCCAAAGTGGTTTTTTCAATGCTCCACATCCAAGAGTAACATCATAATTTTTCGTGCAAGTAGTGCCCTACATTAAACGTGAAAAGTATTTTGCCGATAATTCTTATCTCGGAAAACATTTATGATTGATTCTTGCGCCTAAAGTTGCATTTTTCCATGCTTAACAGATTCCTCAAGTCCGAATGGGAAAAAAATGATGTCGGATTTTTCGTACTAGTTGTGCCTTACATTGAAGTCGAAAAGTGTTTTTGGCATAACTCTTAACCCGAAAAACATTTCTAAACGATTCTTGTGGCCAAAGTGGTTTTTTCCATGCTCCACATCTCTCGTAACGTCATAATGTGGAAAAATTGAAGTTGGATTTTTCGTGCAAGTAAGTGCCCTACATTGAACGTGAAGAGTATTTTGCCCATAATTCTTATCTCGGAAAACATTTATGATTGATTCTTGCCTTGAAGTGGCATTTTTCCATGCTTAATGATTCCTCAAGTCCGAATGGGAAAAAAATGAAGTCGTATTTTCGTACCGGTTATGCCCTAAATTGAAGCTGAAATGTGTTTTTGGTATAACGCTTGGCCCGAAAAACATTTCTAAACGATTCTTCTGCCTAAAGAGGGTTTTTCCATGCTCCACAGCTCTGTAACGTCATAATGTGGAAAAAGTGAAGTTGGATTTTTCGTGCTATTAGTGCCCTTCATTGAACGTGAAGATTAATTTGGCCATAATTCTTATCTCGGAAAACATTTATCATTGATTCTTGCGCTAAAGTGTCTTTTTCCAAGCTTAACGATTCCTCAAGTCCGAATGGGAGAAAAATGAAGTCGGATTTTTCGTACTAGTTATGCCCTACATTGAAGGCGAAATGTGTTTTTTGGCATGACTCTTGGACCGAAAAATATTTACGAACGATTCTTGTGCCTAAAGTGGTTTTTTCCATGCTCCACGACTCCGTAACGTCATAATGTGGAAAAAATGAAGTTGGATTTTTCGTGCAAGTAGTGCGCTACATTGAACGTGAAGAGTATTTTGCCCATAATTCTTATGTCGGAAAACATTTATGATTGATTCTTGCGCCTAAAGTGGCTTTTTCCATGCTTAACGATTCCTCAAGTCCGAATGGGAAAAAAAATAAAGTCGGATTTTTCGTACTAGTTGTGCCCTACATTGAAGCCGAAAAGTGTTTTTGGCATAACTCTTAACTGAAAAAGATTTCGAAACGATTCTTGTGCCTAAAGTGGTTTTTTTCCTACTCCATTGCTCCGTCAAGTCAAAATGTGGAAAAAATGAAGTTGGATTTTTCGTGCAAGTAGTGCCCTACATCGAACGTGAAGAGTATTTTGCCCATAACTCTTATCTCGGAAAACATTTATGATTGATTCTTGCGCCTAAAGTGGCATTTTACCATGATCAACGTGATTCCTCAAGTCCGAATGGGTAAAAAATGAAGTCGGATTTTTCGTACTAGTTGTGCTCTACATTGAAGTCGAAAAGTGTTTTTGGCATAACTCTTAGCCCGAAAATATTTCTAAACGATTGTTGAGCCTAAAGTGGTGTTTTTCCATGCTCCACAACCCCGTCAAGTCGAATGTGGAAAAAATGAAGTTGGATTTTTCGTGCAAGTAGTGCCCTACATTGAACGTGAAGAGTATTTTGCCGATAATTCTTATCTCGGAAAACATTTATGATTGATTCTTGCGCCTAAAGTGGCATTTTTCCATGCTTAACATATTTCTCAAGTCCGAATGGGAAAAAAATGAAGTCATATTTTTCGTACTAGTTGTGCCTTACATTGAAGCTGAAAAGTGTTTTTTGGCATAACTCTTAACCCGAAAAACATTTCTAAACGATTCTTGTGGCCAAAGTGGTTTTTTCAATGCTCCACATCTCAGTAACGTCATAATGTGGAAAAAATAAGTTGGAATTTTCGTGCAAGTAGTGCGTACATTGAACGTGAAGTGTATTTTGCCCATAATTCTTATTTCGGAAAACATTTATGATTGATTCTTGCGCCTAAAGTGGCATTTTTCCATGCTTAACATATTTCTCAAGTCCGAATGGGAAAAAAATGAAGTCGGATTTTTCGTACTAGTTGTGCCTTACATTGAAGTTGAAAAGTGTTTTTGGCATAACTCTTAACCCGAAAAACATTTCTAAACGATTCTTGTGGCCAAAGTGGTTTTTTTCCATGCTCCACATCTCTCGTAACGTCATAATGTGGAAAAAATGAAGTTGGATTTTTTGTGCAAGTAGTGCCCTACATTGAACGTGAAGAGTATTTTGCCCATAATTCTTATCTCGGAAAACATTTATGATTGATTCTTGCGCCTAAAGTGGCATTTTTTCATGCTTAATGTAATCCTCAAGTCCGAATGGGAAAAAATGAAGTCATATTTTTTGTAGCTAGTTATGCCCGGAATTGAAGCTGAAATGTGTTTTTGGTATAACGCTTGGCCCGAAAAACATTTCTAAACGGTTCTTGCGCCTAAAGTGGCATTTTTCCATGCTCAACAGATTCCTTAAGTCCTAATGGGAAAAAAATGAAGTCGGATTTTTTGGTACTAGTTGTGCTCTACATTGAAGCTGAAAAGTATTTTTGGCATAACTTTTAACCCGAAAAACATTTCTAAACGATTCTTGTCGCCAAAGTGGTTTTTTCAATGCTCCACATCTCAGTAACATCATAATTTTTCGTGCAAGTAGTGCCCTACATTAAACGTGAAAAGTATTTTGCCGATAATTCTTATCTCGGAAAACATTTATGATTGATTCTTGCGCCTAAAGTTGCATTTTTCCATGCTTAACAGATTCCTCAAGTCCGAATGGGAAAAAAATGATGTCGGATTTTTCGTACTAGTTGTGCCTTACATTGAAGCTGAAAAGTGTTTTTGGCATAACTCTTAACCCGAAAAACATTTCTAAACGATTCTTGTGGCCAAAGTGGTTTTTTCCATGCTCCACATCTCTGTAACGTCATAATGTGGAAAAATTGAAGTTGGATTTTTCGTGCAAGTAGTGCCCTACATTGAACGTGAAGAGTATTTTGCCCATAATTCTTATCTCGGAAAACATTTATGATTGATTCTTGCGCTCTGAAGTGGCATTTTTCCATGCTTAACATGATTCCTCAAGTCCGAATGGGAAAAAAATGAAGTCGTATTTTTCGTACCTGGGTTATGCCCTAAATTGAAGTCGAAATGTGTTTTTGGTATAACGCTTGGCCCGAAAAACATTTCTAAACGATTCTTCCGCCTAAAGAGGGTTTTTCCATGCTCCACGACTCCGTAACGTCATAATGTGGAAAAAGTGAAGTTGGATTTTTTCGTGCTATTAGTGCCCTTCATTGAACGTGAAGATTAATTTGGCCATAATTCTTATCTCGGAAAACATTTATCATTGATTCTTGCGCTAAAGTGTCTTTTTTCCAAGCTTAACGGATTCCTCAAGTCCGAATGGGAGAAAAATGAAGTCGGATTTTTCGTACTAGTTATGCCCTACATTGAAGTCGAAATGTGTTTTTTGGCATGACTCTTGGACCGAAAAATATTTCCGAACGATTCTTGTGCCTAAAGTGGTTTTTTCCATGCTCCACAAGCTCCGTAACGTCATAATGTGGAAAAAATGAAGTTGGATTTTTCGTGCAAGTAGTGCGCTACATTGAACGTGAAGAGTATTTTGCCCATAATTCTTATGTCGGAAAACATTTATGATTGATTCTTGCGCCTAAAGTGGCTTTTTCCATGCTTAACGTATTCCTCAAGTCCGAATGGGAAAAAAATAAAGTCGGATTTTTCGTACTAGTTGTGCCCTACATTGAAGCTGAAAAGTGTTTTTGGCATAACTCTTAACTCCGAAAAAGATTTTGAACGATTCTTGTGCCTAAAGTGGTTTTTTTCCTACTCCATTTGCTCCGTCAAGTCAAAATGTGGAAAAAATGAAGTTGGATTTTTTCGTGCAAGTAGTGCCCTACATCGAACGTGAAGAGTATTTTGCCCATAACTCTTATCTCGGAAAACATTTATGATTGATTCTTGCGCCTAAAGTGGCATTTTACCATGATCAACGTATTCCTCAAGTCCGAATGGGTAAAAAATGAAGTCGGATTTTTCGTACTAGTTGTGCTCTACATTGAAGTGAAAAGTGTTTTTGGCATAACTCTTAGCCCGAAAATATTTCTAAACGATTGTTGAGCCTAAAGTGGTTTTTTCCATGCTCCACAACCCCGTCAAGTCAGAATGTGGAAAAATGAAGTTGGATTTTTTCGTGCAAGTAGTGCCCTACATTGAACGTGAAGAGTATTTTGCCGATAATTCTTATCTCGGAAAACATTTATGATTGATTCTTGCGCCTAAAGTGGCATTTTTCCATGCTTAACATATTTCTCAAGTCCGAATGGGAAAAAAATGAAGTCATATTTTTCGTACTAGTTGTGCCCTTACATTGAAGCTGAAAAGTGTTTTTGGCATAACTCTTAACCCGAAAAACATTTCTAAACGATTCTTGTGGCCAAAGTGGTTTTTTCAATGCTCCACATCTCAGTAACGTCATAATGTGGAAAAAATAAGTTGGAATTTTCGTGCAAGTAGTGCGTACATTGAACGTGAAGTGTATTTTGCCCATAATTCTTATTTCGGAAAACATTTATGATTGATTCTTGCGCCTAAAGTGGCATTTTTCCATGCTTAACATATTTCTCAAGTCCGAATGGGAAAAAAATGAAGTCGGATTTTTCGTACTAGTTGTGCCTTACATTGAAGCCGAAAAGTGTTTTTGGCATAACTCTTAACCCAAAAAACATTTCTAAACGATTCTTGTGGCCAAAGTGGTTTTTTCCATGCTCCACATCTCTCGTAACGTCATAATGTGGAAAAAATGAAGTTGGATTTTTTGTGCAAGTAGTGCCCTACATTGAACGTGAAGAGTATTTTGCCCATAATTCTTATCTCGGAAAACATTTATGATTGATTCTTGCGCCTAAAGTGGCATTTTTTCATGCTTAACAGAATCCTCAAGTCCGAATGGGAAAAAATGAAGTCATATTTTTCGTACCGGTTATGCCCTGAATTGAAGCTGAAATGTGTTTTTGGTATAACGCTTGGCCCGAAAAACATTTCTAAACGGTTCTTGCGCCTAAAGTGGCATTTTTCCATGCTCAACAGATTCCTTAAGTCCTAATAGGAAAAAAATGAAGTCGGATTTTTTGGTACTAGTTGTGCTCTACATTGAAGCTGAAAAGTATTTTTGGCATAACTTTTAACCCGAAAAACATTTCTAAAACGATTCTTGTCGCCAAAGTGGTTTTTTCAATGCTCCACATCTCGGTAACATCATAATTTTTCGTGCAAGTAGTGCCCTACATTAAACGTGAAAAGTATTTTGCCGATAATTCTTATCTCGGAAAACATTTATGATTGATTCTTGCGCCTAAAGTTGCATTTTTCCATGCTTAACAGATTCCTCAAGTCCGAATGAGAAAAAAATGAAGTCGTATTTTTCGTACCTGGTTATGCCCCGAATTGAAGATGAAATGTGTTTTTGGCATGACTCTTGGACCGAAAAATATTTCCGAACGATTCTTGTGCCTAAAGTGGTTTTTTCCGTGCTCCACGACTACGTAACGTCATAATGTGGAAAAAATGAAGTTGGATTTTTCGTGCAATTAGTGCCCTACATTGAACGTGTAGAGTATTTTGCCCATAATTCTTATGTCGGAAAACATTTATGATTGATTCTTGCGCCTAAATTGGCATTTTCCATGCTTAACAGATTCCTCAAGTCCGAATGGGGAAAAAATGAAGTCGGATTTTTCGTACTAGTTGTGCCCTACATTGAAGCCGAAAAGTGTTTTTGGCATAACTCTTAACCCGAAAAACATTTCCGAACGATTCTTGTGCCTAAAGTGGTTTTTTTTCCTGCTCGCATTGCTCCGTCAAGTCAAAATGTGGAAAAAATGAAGTTGGATTTTTCGTGCAAGTAGTGCCCTACATCGAACGTGAAGAGTATTTTGCCCATAACTCTTATCTCGGAAAACATTTATGATTGATTCTTGCGCCTAAAGTGGCATTTTACCATGATCAACATATTCCTCAAGTCCGAATGGGTAAAAAATGAAGTCGGATTTTTCGTACTAGTTGTGCTCTACATTGAAGCTGAAAAGTGCATTTGGCATAACTCTTAGCCCGAAAATATTTCTAAACGATTGTTGAGCCTAAAGTGGTGTTTTTCCATGCTCCACAACCCCGTCAAGTCGAATGTGGAAAAAATGAAGTTGGATTTTTTGTGCAAGTAGTGCCCTACATTGAACGTGAAGAGTATTTTGCGGGAAAATTCTTATCTCGGGAAAACATTTATGATTGATTCTTGCGCCTAAAGTGGCATTTTTCCATGATTAACAGGATTCCTCAAGTCCTAATGGGAAAAAAAATGAAGTCGTATTTTCGTACCTGTGGCTATGCGCCCTGAATTGAAGCCGAAATGTGTTTTTGGTATAACGCTTGGCCCGATAAACATTTCTAAACGGTTCTTGCGCCTAAAGTGGCATTTTTCCATCCTCAACAGATTCCTCAAGTCCGAATGGGAAAAAAATGAAGTCGGATTTTTTTGTACTAGTTGTGCTCTACTTTGAAGATGAAAAGTATTTTTGGCATAACTCTTAACCCGAAAAAACATTTCTAAACGATTCTTGTGGCCAAAGTGGTTTTTTTAATGCTCCACAACTCGGTAACGTCATAATGTGGAAAAATTAAGTTGGATTTTTCGTGCAAGTAGTGCCCTACATTGAACGTGAAGAGTATTTTGCCCACAATTCTTATCTCGGGAAACATTTATGATTGATTCTTGCGCCTAAAGTGGCATTTTTCCATGCTTAACAGATTCCTCAAGTCCGAATGGGAAAAAAATGAAGTCGTATTTTTCGTACCGGTTATGCCCTAAATTGAAGCTGAAATGTGTTTTTGGTATAACGCTTGGCCCGAAAAACATTTCTAAACGATTCTTGTGCCTAAAGTGGGTTTTTCCATGCTCCACAGCTCTGTAACGTCATAATGTGGAAAAAATGAAATTGGATTTTTTGTGCAAGTAGTGCCCTACATTGAACGTGAAGAGTATTTTGCCCATAATTCTCATCTCGGAAAACATTTATGATTGATTCTTGCGCTAAAGTGGCTTTTTCCAAGCTTAATAGATTCCTCAAGTTCGAATGGGAAAAAAATGAAGTCGGATTTTTCGTACTAGTTGTGTCCTACATTGAAGCTGAAAAGTGGTTTTGGCATAACTGTTAACCCGAAAAATATTTCTAAACGATTCTTGTGCCTAAAGTTGTTTTTTCCGTGCTCGCATACTTCGTCAAGTCGAATGTGGAAAAAATTAAGTTGGATTTTTCGTGCAAGTCGTGCCCTACATAGAACGTGAAGAGTATTTTGCCCATAATTCTTATCTCCGAAAATATTTATAATTGATTCTTACGCCTAAAGTGGCATTTTTCCAGGCTCAATAGATTCCTGAAATACGAATGGGAAAAAAATGAAGTCGAATTTCTCGTACTAGTTGTGCCTTACATTGAAGCTGAAAAGTGTTTTTGGCATAACTCTTAACCCGAAAAACATTACTAAACGATTCTTGTGCCTAAAGTGTTTTTTTCCATGCTCCACAGCTCTGTAACATCATAATGTGGAAAAAATGAATGTGGATTTTTTTGTGCAAGTAGTGCCCTACATTGAACGTGAAGAGTATTTTGCCCATAATTCTTATCTCGAAAAAACATTTATGATTGAATCTTGCGCCTAAAGTGGCATTCTTCCATGCTTAATAGATTCCTCAAGTCTGAATGGGAAAAAAATGAAGTCGGATTTTTCGTACTAGTTATGCCCTACATTGAAGCTGAAAAGTGTTTTTGGCATAATTGTTAACCCGAAAAACATTTATAAACGATTCTTGTGCCTAAAGTGATTTTTTCCATGCTTCACGGCTCTGTAACATCATAATGTGGAAAAAATGAATTTGGATTTTTTGTGCAAGTAGTGCCCTACATTGAACGTGAAGAGTATTTTTGCCTATAACTCTTATCTCAGAACGCATTTCGATTGATTCTTACGTCTTAAGTGGCATTTTTCCATGCTCAACGTATTCCTTAAGTCCGAATGGGAATAAAATGAAGTCAGATTTTTCATACTAGTTGTGTCCTACATTGAAGTTGAAAAGTGTTTTTGTCATAACTCTTGGCCCGAAATACATTTCTAAAAGATTCTTGTGCCTAAAGTGGGTTTTTTCGATGCTCCACAGCTTCGTCAAGTCATAATGTGGATAAAATGAAGTTGGATTTTTCGTGCAAGTAGTGCCATACATTGAACGTGAAAATTATTTTTCCCCTAACTCTTATCTCGGAACACATTTCTGATTGATTCTTGCGTGGCATTCCTACATTGAACGTGAAGATTAATTTGGCCATAATTCTTATCTCGAAAAACATTTATGATTGATTCTTGCGCTAAAGTGTCTTTTTCCAAGCTTAACAGATTCCTCAAGTCTGAATGGGAAAGAAATGATGTCGGATTTTTCATACTAGTTGTGCTCTACATTAAAGCTGAAAAGTGTTTTTGGCATACCTCTTGACCCGAAAAACATTTCTAAACGATTCTTGTGCCTAAAGTGGTTTTTTTCCATGCTCCACAACTTCGTCAAGTTAGAATGTGGAAAAAATGAAGTTGGATTTTTCGCGCAAGTAGTGCCCTACATTGAACGTGAAGAGTATTTTGCCCATAACTCTTATCTCGAAAAACATTTCTGATTGATTCTTAGGCCTAAAGTGGCATTTTTCTATGCTCAACAGATTCCTCAAGTCCGACTGGGTAAAAAATGTAGTCGGATTTATCGTACTAGTTGTGCTCTACATTGAAGCTGAAAAGTATTTTTGGCATAACTCTTAGCCCGAAAAACATTTCTAAATGATAATTATGCCAAAAGTGGTTTTTTTCCATGCTCCACAACTTCGTCATGTCAAACTGTGGAAAAAATGAAGTTGGATTTTTCGTGCAAGCAGTGCCCTACATTGAACGTGAAGAATATTTTACCCATAATTCTTATCTCGGAAAACATTTATGATTGATTCTTGCACCCTAAAGTGGCATTTTCCATGTTTAACGATTCCTCAAGTTCGAATGGGAAAAAAATGAATTCGGATTTTTCGTGCTTGTTGTGCCTACATTGAAGCAGAAAAGTGTTTTTGGCAGAACTCTTGGCCCGAAAAACATTTCTAAAAGATTATTGTGCCTAAAATGGGTTTTTTCCATGCTCCACAGCTTCGTCAAGTCATAATGTGGAAAAATGAAGTTGGATTTTTCGTGCAAGTAGTGCCCTACATTGAACGTGAAGAGTATTTTGCCTATAACTCTTATCTCGGAACACATTTCGATTGATTCTTGCGCCTAAAGTGGCATTTTTCCATGCTCAACAGATTCCTTAAGTCCGAATGGGAATGAAATGATGTCGGATTTTTCGTACAAGTTATGCCCTACATTGAAGCTGAAAAGTGTTTTTGGCATGACTGTTAACCCGAAAAACATTTCTAAACGATTCTTGTGCCTAAAGTTGTTTTTTCCGTGCTCGACGACTCCGTCAAGTCGAATGTGGAAAAAATTAAGTTGGATTTTTAGTGCAAGTAGTGCCCTACATAGAACGTGAAGAGTATTTTGCTCATAACTCTTATCTCGGAAAATATTTATGATTGATTCTTACGCCTAAAAGTGGCATTTTTCCATGCTCAATGTATTCCTCAAGTCCGAATGGGAAAAAAATTAAGTCGGATTTTTCGCACTAGTTGTGCCCCTGAATTAAAGCTGAAAAGTGTTTTTGGCATTACTCTTGGCCCGAAAAAGATTTCTAAACGATTCTTGTTCCTAAAGTGGTTTTTTCCATGCTCCACGTCTCTCTAACATCATAATGTGGAAAAAATGAAGTTGGATTTTTCGTGCAAGTAGTGCCTTACATTGAACGTGAAGAGTATTTTGCCCATAAAACTTATCTCGGAAAACATTTATGATTAATTCTTACGCCTAAAGTGGCATTTACCATGCTTAACGATTCCTCAAGTCCGAATGGGAAAAAATGAAGTCGGATTTTTTCGTACTAGTTGTGCCCTACATTGAAGTCGGAAAGTGTTTTGGCATAACTCTTGCCCGAAACACATTTCTGAACGATTCTTGTGCCTAAAGTGGTTTTTTTCCATGCTCCAGGCTTCGTCAAGTCGAATGTGGAAAAAATGAAGTTGGATTTTTCGCGAAGTAGTGCCCTACATTGAATGTGAAGAGTATTTTGCCCATAACTCTTATCTCGGGAAAACATTTTGATTGATTCTTGCGCCTAAAGCGGCATTTTTCCATGCTCATCGATTCCTCAAGTTCGAATGGGAAAAAATGAAGTCGGATTTTTCATACTAGTTGTGCCCTAGATTGAAGCCGAAAAGTGTTTATGGCATAACTCTTGGCCCGAATAACATTTCTAAACGATTCTTGTTCCTAAAGTGGTTTTTTTCCATGCTCCA